>JAIFRP010004357.1:207235-228899 GCA_032403825.1 Odynerus spinipes
AAGAACGTCTCGAGGAATTAGAAGAGAGAGGCACAGCACTCGAGACGAGAGAATCAGAAATCCAAGCTCGAAGTCGCGCGCAAACACAGACCGGCGGTGTAAACAGGAGGCGAGTAAGCGTGAAGCGTAACTCTCGCTCTCGTAGTTCGATTCTTCGAGGAAGAACGGCACGGGCGGAAGAGGGGGAGAAGAGGAAGACGGAAGAATAAATATCGGCGTCTCTACGCTCGCGAAAGCTCCACTCGTTTTTTTTTGCGCTCGCTTGCACGCGTGCGCGCACGACTCCAAACGACGCGGAAAAATCAGAATACAAGGGTGTCCGGAAATAAGGTGGATGGAAGAAGAAGTTGGGTGCAATCGAGCGAACGTCTCTCGACTGGTGAATTTCTCGCGAAGGGGAGAGTCGACGCCATTGCCAACGACGACGCCATAGTGTGTTGTACCATAGAGTAGCGTACCAC
Organism: Odynerus spinipes; assembly: GCA_032403825.1. Taxonomy (NCBI): domain Eukaryota; kingdom Metazoa; phylum Arthropoda; class Insecta; order Hymenoptera; family Vespidae; genus Odynerus; species Odynerus spinipes. The sequence goes on from JAIFRP010004357.1 coordinate 207,697, forward strand.
CATAGTCGCACCATACATAGTGCAGTAGCTTACACGTATTACATATCGCGGCCGAATGGAAAGACTTCGAACGCGTTATGAGGAGGGAAACAGATTTCCAGGATATTAACAACCCTCGAAACGCGAATGTCGTATTCTAACATCACCCTCGTTGCGTACTGAATTTTCCGTGTTCTAGACGTTCCCTTTTATCAAGAAAGAGATGGAGCAGAGGAGAGGAGGGGAGAGGGGTTGTTGACCTTTGTGCAAGTTTCACGCGTGAAAGCCTCCGAGCTATGACATCTCACGCTTATTCTTCTTCTTCTTCCGCTTCGGTACTCAATGTTGACTCCTCTTTCCGAGGAGTATGCACACGATAAAACCTTATTTAGAAAAATATCTGGACCTTGTTCCGAAGGAGTATCTCGTTCTACTACAGTGCCTTCGTCGGAGAAATGTGTTTGACAAAAGTATAAAGGGAAAGAACGTTAGAGTATCGTTAGAATCTCGAAAGATGAATAAAATTATTATATCTTAAATATTAATAACCAAAAAATAAAAGAAACAGACACGATTAGGCGATATCTATTACATAGTATACGCATCGTAATGATTTCAAAATTCCAAGATTGGATTCTAAAGTCAAATAAATCATTTTTTTTTTCAATATTCCATCTTAGCCCGTATAACGCAAACTCGTCGTCGTGAGCACGTCATTAGAATCCAATTTCGTTCGTCGGCACCGTTGAATCCAACGATAATTGAAAATTAAGCTTCGCGGTAAAGCTTAGAGAGGAAGGACTCCGATCGATGAGGAGCACGAGCACGCGCGCGTGCAAACGGTTCCGTGGCCCTTTCCACTTTCACTTCGCGAATTATCATATCGTTGCGAAATGAAACGTGTCAGACGCACACGCTCTCTTACGTTCGCCTCGATAATTCTAATACGAGTAACGCACGAATATATATGTATATATATCGCGCGCGTGATTTCTCGACACGAAGATATATCGATATATATACGTACTTCCTAGACGATGATAATTATCAACGAAAATAACGACTACGTTACAGGACTGGTTCGCGCAATTATTTCGATCGAGATAGGAGTCACTGCGCTTAATGCTATCGGTATCGCCGACGTCAAATTATCGGCTTATCTCGAATAACGGGCTAACGATAATGAGTATTATAAAAAAAGGGGTGGAGGAGAAGGGATGGAGATAGAGCGAGCGTTAAATATCCTTTGAGCGCGAAGTATTAATCGAGATACCGTTTATAACATAAAATTTCTCGTTCTATGCTTGCATCGCGTTGGGAAGGTAGATAATATTCGACGTCGAAGGAGTTAAATTAGATATGTACCGGGTGAGCCAGCTGACGTTTGTATTGGCATGATATTAGGCTCCAATGGAGAAATATCCAAATGTATCTTCATTTTTTTAAATATTTGTTAAAAGTCTTCAAAACAGAGTCTTTTTTAGACTGAGGATTAAACAGAAAAATAATGTGTACAAAAATGATTGTTTCGATGACGCTTATCTTAGATGTCTCGTATGACTCACCCGGTATATGCTATATAGTATATACAGAAGGACGATCATGAATATCGACGCGGGCGTTAATCAAATTGCGGCTGCTCGAGACGGTGGCATCTCGAGAGGCTGCGATATTTTCGCAGATAATGGAGCCGGTAACTCTCGTCGAGTCGACTCAAGACGAGAGATCGTTCGTTAGGCTCGCAAAACCGATAAAGAAGAAGAAGAAGAAGAAGGAGAGAGGTAAAGGAAGACGAAAAAGAAAGAAGACAAGTAGTAGGCGGAGAAAAAGGGTGGTTACGAGCTATTAACACCGTTCATGATCGCCGACAAAGAGTCTCGCGACTTATATGGCGTAAATCGCGAGCCTTTCCAATGAGGGTGTCGCGTTAATCCAACAACCCCCTGGCAGGCTAATTAGGCTCGCTCCCATAGCGGCTAATGGGCTGGTTGCTTCGAACGCGAAGCGGAATTAACTCGAATTCTCGATGGTTTAACAAGCTTCTTCTCTCTCTCTCTTTCTCTCTCCTTCTCTCTCTCTCTCACTCGTACTGGTACTCGCACTCCTCCGGTACGATTACCGTGTCGTACTGGTCTGTAACGAGATGCAGACCTGAAAAACGCGAGCTCTTTTCGTCCTGCGGAAAAACGAAAGCTAGAAAGAGAGTAAGCGAAAAGAGAAGGAGGAGAAGGAGGAGGAAGAGGATGAGGAGGAAAAGCCAAGGAGAAACGAGAGGGTCTACACTGAAGCTGAATCGCATTCGTCGACGGCTAATTCGTTTCGAAAACCGGAGGCGACGGAGCCAGTCAATTAGTGCCTTCCGTTCGTAATTCTAGCAAAAGGAGGCGCGAGAGGAACGGTGAGGGCTTGCGTTCGATCCTCTCCCGTTCCGTTCACTTTTACCTCGATACTATGCTGCACCCGATAAAGTACAAGATACGATGAAGGGAGAGAAGGAAAGAATTTTTTTCTATGGCACCTTTTTATGGTAACTTAACAAAGTTGTTATGATTCACGTAGGTAATTGTAAAATGGTATCAGCGTAGGAGAAAATAATATATCGAATAAATATTCTTCGTCGTCTCCCTCCGATGTTACACCACGTGTGCGATCCTAGAAAGGGTGCGGCAGGGAAGAGAAGTTGGAGAACACTAACAATAGAGCTCGGAACTATCTTGCGATTAAGTCGATATCCTTTTCTACCACGAAAAGGAAGACGTTAATAATCCAACGAATAAGAAAGCTCGCGGTAGCACAATGCGTAGCGTTCTATCTTAAGAAAAAATTCAAGATTATCCTCTTTCTCCGTGGACGTGGAATTTACAAATTAATTTAATGTTCTCTCATCCCCCACTCTCATTTTTCCGTACAGAGTGAATGCCGGGGAAGAAAGAAAACGACAAATTGCGACATAGAACCGCGACGAATTTTACCGGCAACCATCATCCCCCAGCATTGATATATATATTATATATACATATATATACATATATATGCTTTTTTTAACGAAAAAAATTCTCTCTCTCTCTTTTTAATTCCTTCATTCTTCGCAAACCTCCTTCTTCGACTTTTCATTCCCCTGTCGTTCTCTTTTCAAACAGAGAGAGAGATAGTTTCCTCGGTAAAAGAAGAAGACAGAGAGAAGTCTCCTGTTTTCTCTATTAACTGCATCGCGAAGTACGGCAAGCGACGAAGATTTAAGAGACGCGGAACAACGCGGTTACCGCGAGAAGTGGAGAAGCTCCGTAGAGAATTAGAAGGAGAAATAAAACTCTGCACCCCGATCTCCTCTACCCCCATCGAGAGAGTTTTCTTACACTGAGAGTGAGAGAAGCCACGTTTCATCGGAGAAAGAGCGACGGTGGCAGTTTTTAAAATTAAATTTCTCGCACCATCGAAGAGAGAGAGAAGGAGAGAAAGAGAGAAGAGTGAGCGAGAGAGATGAAAGGTTGGCTTCCGTGTGGTGCTCGCTGCTCTCTGGAACAATAAATAAAAGCCACAACCCCCCGCCCCGCGGGAGCAGCATCGGTAACACCACCTTACGGTGCTACGAGAGAGGATGGATATAGATGAAAAGAGGAAGAGAGAAGGGGGGAAGAAAGAGAGAGAGAGAGAGAGAGAACCGGAGAGGAGAAGGCGAGTCCGCCTTCACGAGTACCATAATTTACGCTCCACTCGTTTCCTTCTCGTGTATACCTAACGTGTACGAATGAAGCATAAATTCAGCCGCGCCTTTCCACATTTCTTTCTCTCTTCTTTCTTCCACCAACAGGAAACTTAACGTTTAGTGGCGTGAAAAGCCATGAAAAGGGAGACAGAATGGAGGACCAAGAGAGAGAAAGAGAGAGAAAAGAATAGTATACAAAGGATAAAAAGAGAGAAAGAAGGAGAGAGAAAGTAAAAGAAGGAAAAATAAGAAAGTGGAAAATGAAAGAAGGAACCCAGCTGGCCTGGACCACTAGGAGATTCAGTGTCGTCGTTGCTACTACCATTGCTGCTGCAGTTGCTGCTGCTCCTTCCTTTTACTCTCTTTAGCAACGAGACCGGAGTATTAACGTGGATAACGATAAACATCATGCGCCGGTACAACTACACCGTCCAAATGTTTTCAGTTGCACTCGCTACGTTAGTTCCAACTCTCTTCCTCTTTGTCTACTTAAACACATGTATACGTGCTACCTATGTACGAAAATAACGAAATAATTCGGCCGTATACCACCGCACCACTTTTAAGGGATATAACTAGAACTATACGAAGGCAAGTAAATGTACGAAGCTTTAATGCGGATCGTTCGTGCTTTAAGTTTGGATATTTTCTTCTTGCATAGATCTTGAATAAAATTTAATCAAATTTCGTAATTATATTCAAACTTGTATAATAAAAAAAAGCACGTTAGATTAAGCGAGGAGAAATCAAGTAACGACAGTTCCCATAAAACATCGAGACAGCGTCTGCTTGGGGCGGACACCGCGGTTGATCGTAAGGAGAATCAACGAGACAAAGACAAGACAGGACGAGAGGAGAGGAAGAGAGAGGAGGAGTGGAGTGAATCGCTTCGACGAAGTGGAAATGCTGAGCAACCTCGAAATTGCCCACCTCCTTGTTTGTGGCCAGTCTGCGGGCTGGTTCCTATCCTTGGAACGAGTCGAAGTCGACGTCGACGTTCGGCGTTGTCGTTAGCCTCCGACGATGCTCGCATTGACCAGTCGCAGCAAGAGTGAGCGCCAAATTGGAAGCAGAACGGGTTAGATCGTTTCCTTTCGTTGCTCCTATGTCTCCTTTGGAATACCGCCTCCGGTACGTATAGATATATCATATATACAGGGTGTTTCATTATAATCGATTAAAAAAGGTTTTAAAAATATCGACGATAAAAAAATGTTTATAAATCTGTATGTAAAAATTCCTTGTATTTGTTAATTCGAGTAACAGTTGTCCCAAAATCGTTATTATCAATAATTTTAACATGGCTTCCATTATTAATAGCGTCGAATAAAATCGTGACACCCTGTACAGATGTATAGGTATACATATATATGTGAGTGTGTATAATGGACATTGTCTTCAAACTATCGTCCGATTGTTCTCCAAGCAATCGACGATACTCTTCGTCCCTCGGTCTCTTCAGCTGTCGGCAAACTTCGATACTACGACGAATGAAACCTTCTGATAGATCAACCCTCTATCACAATATCCCATTCCTCTCGTTGCTATCCTCTCTTTCTCTCTCACTCTTGATCACAGATATCGAGAATTCGAGGAGAATTCGTGACAGGAATTTCTTCCTTTTGCCATCCATCTCTATCTCTATCTCCTCTACACTCGGACGTTCTACAATTTCTCAGCAACGAGTTTCTGCGATCGATCAGATCGGGAAGACCATCAAAGATTTACGCAAGAACGTTTACGTTCTCTTACACACTTTTACCAACTTCCACTCGCGATACGCGCCAGTTTCGTAAGACGAGGAGTAATTTCTTTGCGATCGTGAAAAACAAATTTACGACTCTCTCGCGTTCCTTTGTAACTCGATAAAAAAGTAGTTTGCCAAATACTCCTTTGAAAGAGTCGTGAGACTATTAATTCGTTCCTTCCCCATGCAGACGTTTTCTTTTTTCTATTAAAAAGTCACAAGACACGAGCCGGCTGTTCTTTCAAGCGCCTTCTACATCTATTTGTATTCGCGACGCTCGTTCCGTCAATCATTTGGACCTACGGGATATCGATTCGTCACAGCAAGGGTCGAAGTAGTAGCCCTACGGAACGGGGAAATGGAGGGCCGTTGTTGACTGCCAAGTGCTAACGTCGTCTCTCGACGTTGGAGAGGTGCGAGAGGGAAAACTCGGCTTTTAGAAGTTTTCCGTAATTCCCATCTATCGAATCGACGAAGGACAATGCTCGATGGCTTGATTGAGTACCTTTCGAAAAGTGATACTCCGTCCCTTCTGTCGTCGGATTTCAAAGAATCGGGAAAGTCTCGTTGAAGAGCTTTCATGAATTTTAAGAGCGTCGTGATTTAAATAGACGTATAATATTAAGGACAACCTGTATTGCGTTCGATCGTACAAACGAAACGAAAGAAAATTAAATATCAGAAATTTCTCGACTTTCCGATCTCGCGTCAACCACGCGACTTTTCGAAAATCGACGTTACAGGATATATTATACCTCAACGATACGATCTAATTTCACCGATAGAGGGTAAATTATTAGCCGGGTAATTTCACGGTACGTCACCTTCGAATAGCGCGAGTCGCACGAGAAATCGAATTAAAATATGACCGAGCATGAAAGAGCGAGAGCGAGAGAGAGAGAGAGAGAGAGAGAGAGAGAGAGAGAGAGTGAAAGAGAAAGGAAAAGGGGGAACGAGTGAAAGGGACAGGGAAACGTTTAACGAATTGGCAGTTACACAAATCGATGAAAACATATTTCAGGAAATAGGAAAGCGGGAAGAGCCGATGTTTCTTCGTAATCAGTTTATGGAGTTTAAATTCGAGATTGCCGGATGTAACCGTACGCCGAGCGTTATTGGTAGGATTTAATAATTTAACGACTCTCAAAAATGCCAATTTTATTCGCGGGAAATAATAATCCGAGAGAGTCGCTCGTACGGAATTAACGACTCTGTGAAATATGAATCGAGGAAGCACACGACCGATGAATTTCGAACTTCGAGTTTTTCGCGAGCGAACTTTTTAAATACCGTGGAAGCTTTCGACGCGCGACCTACGATACGCGATAAATGTATTTATACACGAATACCCACGAATATACACGACTACCCTGCAAAGTTTCTTCATCGAGAATAAATGAATTGAAACCACGCCCGGACATTGTACATCTTCGTATAAACAGTCGTCGTTACCTGATTAGGAGCTGAGTATAGTAAACGAGGAGCAGCTGGTCGCGGGAGAGGCTCCGAGTGGCTTAATTACTTATCAGAGGGTTGTGTTTACTTCGAGGCTCATCGAAATACTCGACAACTCGTGGATACACCATTCTCACCTAAAGCCCGTTTCATGGATTAACGTAGATTAATGGTAACAACGTTCTCGCGTCTCTCGCGTCTCTCGCATCTCTCGCATTTTCCCGTTAACTTCGTCAATGATTAAACAAACCCTTCCTTCCACTCTTCGTCTTTGCTAATTTACAATGTCACGTCGTGACTTACTAAAGATAATATCCTTGTGCTTTTTGAGCGAGTATAGAATACTATCCGTAGGACACGAGCTGTGTGCCTTTGTTATAAAATATAGGAGAGGAAAAAGAAGGTGAGTTTTCTTAAAAAACAAATAAGAAAATAAAAGGTACCCACAAAGGTAGAAAAATAGAGAAAGAGAGAGATAGAGAGGAAGAGAAGAGCGGCTTTTGCACACTTCAAGTTAACGAATTCGTTCTTTTTTACGCTCACCACACGGTGCAAGCACAAACATTCTTCTCCACGCTCTCGCGTAATGTCGTTCTTCCTACACAATTACTTTCCTTGAAATAAGTTTCCACTTGCTCCTATTTCTCTCTCTCTCTCTCTCTCTCTCTCTCTCTCTTTCCACCTGTTCCTTCGTAGTCTCTCTAATTTCGAGCTGACCGCACAATCAACGCAAACGGTAGGACGCACAAATGTAACGCTGCCCCACGGGATTCGGGTTCTTTCTCGAATCAAATTAGAGTTGCTTGGATACTCGGCAAAATAAAAGAAACAGGAAGAAAAAAAAGTGCAAGGAAAAGTAAGTGCCGCCATATTTAGAGGTTTCGCGAGAGAAGAATACTTCTCGCGAGGAACGAACGTATGTCGAAAAAAAAAGAACGGAAGAAGGCGAAGGGTGCGTCGGGGGTAAATGGAGAGAATCGAGGGTGCCGGTTTTCGAGACGACAAAGGAACGGAGAAGAAAGAGGTTCTCCGTACTCGCTTGGGGAACTTCATGAAGCTTTTGGCGACCCATAAGTCAAACCCCCTTCTCCCTCGTGACCTACGAGATAGAGTGGAAGAATTTATTACGCTACGACGAAGTCCTATTGGTAGGCGCTACAAATAATACCTAAGTAGTATGAGATAAGTATATTGGACCGCTTGAAGAAGTATATAATAATTTTTATGTCAAAGGCTCGCGTTTCGCACAATTTGTAAAAGAGACCACAAATTTTGTAACAATTTTAAAATAAATAAATAATCACTCGACGACTGGACTTATCTTTTCGCAATTATTTCCCACCGAATATTATGAAGTATATCTCTTAAATTATTTATATATCGTATTTCCAACAAAAAAGAGAAATTTGGACCGAAAGATCGAAGGTTGGCACGAAGTGTGTTTTTAATATACGAATCGTGGGGGGTAGCAAGACAAGCTCGTGGATGTTAGCTTGGGTAACCACGACGACAACGACGATGACGGAAAAGAGGAGGATGAGAAGGAGGAGTAAGAGGAGAAGGGAGGAGTAAAGACGGCTTGTGAGAGCGAACACCGGATGCCGGCACGTCGGGAAATGCCATGAAACGTGGACGTAGCAAGCAAAGAGGGGTTTGGAAGAGGGTGCCGCTAGAGAAAGCGACCCCTAAATTCCACTTTTCCTCTCCCCCCTTCTCTCTTTCTCTCTTCGCTCCTCCTTGCCTGCTTGCTTCGGTCTAACACGACACCGTATCCTCGTGAACGCCAATCAGGCACCACGAGAGTATTATACGCAATAACGGCCCACGCGTCTACACCCTCCACCCTCCACCCTCCACCCTCGTTTTCGTTCATTTTTCTTGCACATCCTACGTTTCCTCTTTATTCGTAAAAAATCTGGAATATAGAAACGTAATTGATTTATTTTTATCGCGATGTAGTTATGTGTCTATTTGTCATTTATTTTTAGAAGGTTCATCCTCATTCGTATATCAGATCGGATGTTTAATCGCAAGGGAAAGAGCCTTTCGAAATAACCACTTGGTGCGATATCGTTTATGCAGGTCAGCGTACTTCGTTGGAAGGATCCTGACGAAGATTTAAAGGGCTATCGCGTGACAGCGTAAATGGACACCGCTGCATTGAGAGTGAGAGAGAGAGAGAGAGAGAGGCTGTGGCTTAATTGACATCCTTAATTTCTATCGCTTATTGCCCGTGGGTAAAACATCGTCGTCCCTTACCCTTTGTCGCGAAGCGATTGTCGCCGGTGATTACGGTTTCAGGGGTTGTTTGCATTTAGGAAGCCATCAACGCTTAATCGCATTCCTTCTCGCCTCGGGAGATTGCAGCGTTAGGTCGAACCCGGTGCCCCTTTCGCGCGCCCTTCGTATTATTCTCTACGTTTACATCGTCCAAACTAAATGGGATAGCCTTGCTCGTGGGATAAGGAGAAGAAAAAAGACGTCGAGGAGCTCGTGATAAGAATAAAAATGAGCGAGATTCTTATGGGATCGAATAGGGATGAACGCAACGGCGGATGCTTGCGAGACTCGTGAAATTTTCGATATTTTATGTTAGCTCGAATTTGGTAGGTTCAGTGCTACGAATTCGTGCAATAATATAAAAATAATTGTTCTTATTTGATTATTTAACGAAAGAGCTGAGAATATAATGCTCATTTTATACTATACCCATATTTCTACCTACTTCCATTATATATCTGACTTATTAGGCTATGATTCGTTCGTGCTGAGACATAATAACGCGAAAATCGACAAAATTTATGTACGGTCCGCGTGACTATGAAATACGTATTTTCTAGAAAAGAGAGATCTGGAAAATGTAAAAACGGAGATAGAGAGGGGAAGAGAGAAAAAGCTAGAATTGCAACGCTCATTAAGTATCCAGATGATAACGTTATCCGTGCAACTGGCGAGAATCCAAGGAAGTACGAGAAAAGAAGGTACCTCCGTTCGCCTCGTATCTTCGCTCGAATCGCGCAATGCCGAGAAGAACGTCGAAGAAAAATAAGAAGCTACGTGCTCCTTTTTGGAGGATTATCGAGCTACCATGCGAGAGATACGAGATCGGAACGAATCCCCTCACATTCTCGGATCTCTTCTTCTCCGTTTTTTGAAGCACGGAGACACATAAAAAAAAAAGAACACGAATGGCACGTTCCCATCCACTTTCGTATTTGCACGCTCGATCGATTCTCTCCGCGCTTTAATTTCATCCAAGGCCGTTAATTAAAAACTACTCCCGTCACTGCGATGAGACGAAGTTTCGAAAAAAAGGAGAAAAATATACGTACCTAGACGAACGGAATCAAATAGGCGTGTGACTTCAGAAGTGTGCTTATCGGTAAGTAGGTACCTACTTTTCCAACAGAGTTTTTCTCAACACGTTAAAAAAAACGAGATAGAAAAAAGTTAAAAAATAAACGGGAGGCGACAAATGAAAAGTAATAAAAAAAAGTAGTAGTACGAGCATGACAGTAGTAGTAGTACTAGTAGTTCGGACGACGAGTCGTCTCGCTTGGAGAAGTTTGCTCGAACCGCGAATGCACTTCTCGTATACTATATGATGGGAAGGGTAGACGTAATAAAAAGGAGAAAGGGTATGAAGGGGTGAAAAAGAAAGAGAAGAAGAAAGGAGAAAGAGAGAGAGAGTTACGAAAAACTTTGTGCACGTTAGAGAACGGAGTCCTTCTCCGCGAATAATTAAAGCCAATTAATATTCGTCGCCCGCTTTGCTCCCCGAGCAGCGACCCGAAAGCTTCCTCACTCTCTCCCGCTCTTTCTTTTCTTCTCCTTCTCTTCTTTCACTCTCGAGGGGCACGAAACGAGGATGGGAGCAGGTCGAGGCGAAGGAACATCTCGAAAAATCGAATCACCATCGCGAGAGCCATCCTCGCGTATAATTATTCGAACCCTTTTGACAACGAGCGACGTTCTTCCTTGCGAGAGAAAGAAGAGGAGGAGGAGCAACCCTCTGATTTACATTCGGGGAAACACAGACATTTTGCGGAGCGTTAATGAAATAGACGAATAATAAACGTGGGCGCGAAAACGAACGAACGAAACGTGCTTCCCATCGCTCAGAGAATTTCAATCTCTCGCATGGAAATTATTCTATTATCTTTTTCTCTTTTTCTTCCTCGGTCTCAGTCTCTCACGAGGCAATAATAATAGTCACCCCTATATCACTATAATTTCTTTTACGACCCCCCCCCNNNNAAATCGACGCTCCACTCCATTGCGACGAGCTTGTACCACTCGCGTCTCATTTCTTCGCGTTCGCGTGGTCCCGTTAAAGTGGTGCGATGCGATCGAGAGTTTCGACGATTGAATTATAAAACTACCGTGTGAAATCTACTTCGTCGCTCGTTCTTCCTCTTTTCGGAATATGAAACTCCCATTTTATCATTACGAAATCATTTACTTTAATAAACCGACTCTCAAACGATCATGGCTCCTTTTATTCGAGATCTTAAAAACGGCGACTCGTAAAACTTCGTATGTTACATGTAACATTCTGTACAAAGAAAGAAAGGAAGAAGAACGTATTCGCTCAAACCTTAAGTGGAATGATAAAGACGTATCAGCGGTATACTTGAAGAGGGTGAGCCTTACCAAAAGAAAGAAAGAGAGAAAAAGAAAGAGAAAGTTACCAAAAAGTGTCGTTTAGCGACATCACCATCGTGCGAAACGGAACAGAGGGTGCTTCAAATTGCGCCTCATTCTTTCCCCGTTTCGAGTCACTTTGCACCCTTCGACCCTTCGTGTATCACGGTGTCGAGTGTCTAGCCTCGAAGATATACGATAGAACAGTATTTTTCCACCCCACTCTAATGCTCCTGTGCGCGCACATGTGCAAGTATACACGCGCGTGTACATAAACGCGCTTATGGCCTTTTACCGTTCCTTTCGCTCCCTCTCTCTTCCTCTTTTTTTTCATTCGTAGCCAGACGCGCGCACGCACACGTACATGTTCGATCGAAAGTGCAAACAAACGCTCGTACCATTATTCGTACGTTTGCTCGATGAACGCGCGGGAATTTAACAATGCCGCAATTGCGAAGTTTGCAATGATATTTTTAAACTTGGGTGAGCGTGACTACGATAGACGGAATTTTTGTTGCATCTGAAATTGCTATAATCCTCTGTGCACTCCGCTGGACTCCTGCTGCACGTGTAACTAATAATGCACAAATTTTATGATCTATGTTACGCTCTATTATAAAAATATCATTGCGTTAGCACGATCTTCGAAATTAGTGCATCAGATGTAAAGAACTATGAAATCTCGTTTAACGACGGTTTTCTTATCAATATGTAACATATGGAAAAAGAAATGCGAGGAAACGGTAACGATAGCCTCCCCGCCAAGAACCATTAATGCTGCTGACTGTACACATACGCGTTTCATCTCCTTCTCTATCTCTATCTCCCTTATTCGCTGACCCTCGCGCATCTCTAACGCCGTTGCTTCCCAACCGCATCGAATTTCCAAAAGTGCGGACCGCACCGTGGTATCTTCTCCGGTTTCTCGCTACCGCAAGAATCGTCATACTTTCAGATGAAAAAACGCGTGCGCTTGCATTTTCTTCCGTCTCTCTCGATTTTCTTATTCATCGTATTATCGGATGGTCGATAATAAAATCTCGAGTAGGCACATACGCGTATACGATATTGTACGAAATTTATTTAATATTTTATATGTCACTTGCACTTTTCAAACGAACGTAATCCTACGACGGCGATGCTAATAAATAATGAACAATATCCCGTGAGATTTTTAAAGACAAAATACTGACGAGGGCAACTAAAAAAATTAGGTTAAGATGTGCTGTTAAGTTCTTGTTGCTTCGAAAAAAAAAATAAAAATAAAAATAAAAAAGAGTACAACGAGCCGGACAAACCGCGGTAAACAATGGACATAGTTTCGGAACAGTGGAGGCTGCAGAAACAAGGAGAGAAGAAAAGATAGAAAGAAAAAGAAGAGTACGAGAAGAGAGGAAAGGGAATAAAGGGCTGGCTGGGCGACTCCCGTTGGAGGTTTCCTTTCTTGTCCACCTCAAAGTCATTTCATTCCTTTATTATTCCCGCGAAACAGCATTCCCGTGGGAAACTCAACTTCTCTCTCTCTTTCTCTTTCTCTCACATTGTAGAGGGTAGAGAGAAGACAGGGGTCGAACTCCCCCGGGAGGACAGAAATTTCATGACGAGAAGGTGGAAAGGTTAGACAAGGTCTCATTAAGGCTGAAGACAAAACGGTATGGATGAGCGGTCGGTGTCGATGTGGAAAGAGGAACGAGAAATGGGAAACATAAAGATGCTTCGAGCATAGTTGCGGAGGTGGTTGGAGGGAGGAGGTGAGCGTCGCTACGGGAAGGGTGCCCGAACACCGTGGAGAAGAAAAGGGAAAAGGACGAAACGTAAACTTCATTTCGGATGACAATACCACCCTTCCTGGTGTATACTATTCAATTATTTTCACTCGGCCAGCCGTGACGCGCCATTGCAACCCCCTCCGACACGCTTCTCGGTTATACCTACTACCGGACGACCTTAATTTCGTTATCTCTTCCCTCGAATCTTCGCCCGTCTCCTTCTTTTCGTTCTCTCTCGCGCTAGCTGGCATTCATCATCACGAAAACGTACAGAGGTGGGCGGATGAGTCGCGATGAATGGACGACCAAATCGGAGGGTGGAATCCGGTAATAAAGTTGGATTGATTATGAATCGAATGAGGGGTAGCGGCTGTGAACGAGCGTCTCGAAATTTACTCCTTCTTAAAACTTCTTTTCAGAAAAGAAAAGTCTCTTTTTCTCGTGAAAAAGGATTTCGATTAAAGTACAATTGTACTACTAGTTTTTTAACGTTTATTACGTAAATTCGATAGGACCGGGAGAGTCGATAAAACGAGTGGACTCGAGGGAGTCGATGTTCCATGATAAAGAACGTTCCGATGGATTCGGAAAGTACCGGGCGAAGGGAAACGTGATTGATGAAACTCTCGGACACGCCGACGGCGGGAATCAAAACGTTTCGACGAAAGTTCGAAGGTGGGTATCGCGAAGCCGTGGAAGTTCGTCTTCGTGAGCGTTTCTTAATCGCTCGAGAACCGAAGCGAAGGGAGGGCATGAAAAGAAACGAAAGTAGAGAAAGAAGAAAAAGGAAAAGGAAAGGAAGCTAAAGAAGAAGCCTCGATTCGTCGGGAGGATAATGTTTGAGGATTATTTCGGCTTCGAATAGGAACGAAGTAAGTAGGTACTATTCTGATCCATTAATATCGCTCAGCCGGTAAATTGGATTAAAGGGAATCCATTTAAAGGGATATTAGGAAGGCGCGTAGCCGTCACGCCTGAAATCGTCATCTTCTTTCGCTCATCCTTCTTTTCTTCTTGACATCCGATCGCCATTATTGCGCGAACCTTCGAAAGAACCCACAAAAGTATCCCCGCAAAGCTTAAAAGCGCGAGAACGTATCGGGACTTTGCAGGGTGGAGCTCGACGTGACCGATAAACGCCGTTTATTTCGTCGCGTATATTTCTTTTTTGTTAAAGTTATATAAGTAGACAAATATCGCAAAAAATACTTCACATCTTTTATAAATTACCAGAAATAGCAGAAGGATACAAAAAATTGCTTGGTCGACTACGCAATTTCCCTCGCATTTAATTTATTATTTTCACCATGGAGAAGACAGTGAAACGGCGAACGACAAGATGAAAAGTTAAGGACATTTCTTCCGGTCTTTTCTCTTTATTTCAGACACTGTCCGCGGTATCTTTCGCGAGCCGCCGGCGTGGAAGAAGAAGAAGGACACTGGCCGAGCTTCGAAACGAGCACGCGTCCGTAAAAACGAGCAGCGGTCCTTTTCTCTCGTTTCCTTTTTCTAAATTTAATAAATATAAGAAAGCGAAGAGGAAACGAAGAAAGTCGCTCGGAACTCGGACGGTGGAGAAAACGGAGGACAAAGGGAATGGTTTTTCCGGTTTCCTTCGTTGTTCCGACTCCTCTGCGATTAGAAAGGAAAGAGGGGGTAAGACAGAGAGGCGAAAAAAAGAGAAGAGGGAAGAAGAAACGAAGAAAGAGAAGGAGAAAAGAATCTCAACCGTGAAAGCTTGTTTTTCGAGCTTTTGATAAACCGAGACGGTGAAATGGAGTGGAAAAGAACGGACGATGGGGAGCATTAAAAGAAAGGGGGGAAGGGGGTTAGAGTTAAAGGCCACTTTTTTAGCCACTTCGTCCGAGATTCAATTCGATCGAGAAGGTAAGGAAAGGAAATTCGAAGAAAAAGAAACAGAGAGGGTGGAACCTGGCCTCGGTCCTCGAGGAAACGATGGCGGCCGCTCTCAAAAATTGGCCGACTCCTTTAACCACTCTTCCACGATGAAAAATAAGAGAGGGAGAGAAAATGAATCCGAAAGCTGAGCAACGATTGAGAGTAATCGAATTCACCTTCCCGGTGCATCTCATAAATTCGTAGAATCCATCAGCAGTCCTGGATCCTTTCGTTATGAAACGAGTGTTTCGAATTACTTTGTCCTCTTGTGCTTCTTTCGGAAAACACTTTGGAGCAAATACTCGACAGCTCGACAATGGCCGGCGACACGGGTGTCCGTTGGAATAAAAGCGAGAAAGGACTCGATTTCTCGTTTCGACGATGTGTACATTCGATTGCGAATCCTCTCGCGTTTCTCGCATCATATCCACTCGCCTACGTCCGACAATAATATCATACTAAAACGAGAAGAAAAGAAGAGGGGAAACTCTCGATGATTCCATGCCATCAAAAGTAATCCCATCGTGCTATAAAAATAAGATCGATCGAGGTACACCAAAAGCCACAATAGGAAAGTACACAGCGATTTCCCGCAGCATCGATATCCCACTTGCTGGTTTACGTTTGACGGAAGCTAATTATGCGGCTTTGATCGTCAACGCGAACAAAGCCGGCGCGCTTAGTTTCGAAAATCTGACCGGCAAAAAAGGGGATCGATAAAACGCTGGATTAGCAATCGATCGAACTCGATTCGTATCGGTTTGCGAGACGGTTGTTGATACGGGGTGACAACGAATCCGTGTATCCGTTCCACGCGTATATGTACACACGGGATAGTGAATGAATTGTCGAACGAGGATGAGAGGAGACGAGGCGAAGGGGGTGGTTGAAGAGGGTGGAACTGACAAATGGATCATCGTACAGCGAGTACGCGTACCGTGGCCGAGCGTGAAAGGGTTAATGGAGTCTCTGCGTGTACGCGATGAACAAGTACCCCAGCTGGTACGTATCGGTATTGGAGAGATACTAACGCGCCCGCGCGCGCGCAACCACCGAAACAGCTAGCATTACTATAGTAACGTCGGTACTACTATTAACCCGGTCCGCTCTTGGAATCCGTTTCAATCTCGGTTAATCGCGAATACCTTACATATTCGTATCCACGCCGGTGGGCATTCTCGCGCGGCCACATACCGGGTGTACTAATGGAAGCACACGCGTACTCCCTATACCTACGTATAACTAAGCGAATCGGCGCGCGCGTCCGCGCGTAGATCGATCACTTCCGGCTAATCAAGGTACATATATCCAACATCGCGGCAGGATACACACCTATCCCTTCTCCACGGCGAGCCAGGGCCGACTCCACGACCACTCTAATTAATCCCCCATGACCCACGGCACGGATCGTAATCATTCCGCGCGTCTGTTATAATTTACGTGCCGATATCTCCGCGGTGGACGATTCTAAACCGCACCGAGGTGCGAGGTAAATAAACTGTATTCGGTATTCCTCGAAATTATGATTTACGATCGTGAACTGCTTGAAAATCGTAGGGAGTCACTTTACCGGCCGGGATGGTGGTAAATTCGTGACAAATTACGCGACGTATTCCGTACGGTATTTCAAGCGCGTTATTTCTCGTTTAGGCGCGATGTCATCGATTAACGCGGTTACTAATTACTCGGCATATATCTTCCGTTATATAGCGTTTTAGATCTATGTATACGTAATTATGTACACGCGGTGGAAGTATAGCGAAAGGTAGGTCAGAGAGCAGACGGTGGATGCTCGCAAAAGCTTCTTCCGCGAATCCGCGTATCTGAAAGGCCGAAAAACGTGAGCACAAAGAAGCCACGTTGTAGTCGTTAGACTCGTACTCTCCGGACTGTCTGAAGCACGTTCCTCCTGCACGTTTTAGCTCGTAGCTAAAGGGATGCCTTTCCTAGTAGTGCACGACTGTATCTAACGTACGTAGACACCACCGTAAGCAAGATTTTTAGCGTACTCGCGACGCGACTCTAATGAGTTTTATCTCTCCATCTCGAGGAAGAAGTCTGCCGACTGAAAGAAAGAGAAAGAGAGAGAGAGGAAGAGAGAAAGAGAGAGAGGGAGATAGGAGAAGAAAGGCAGGATATTCAGAGGATACTCAGACGGTCGGTTAGGCGAGATCACGTGGGATCTGCGAGAACCAACCTACAAACGAGATTTATCGCGAAGCAAAGGGGGAGAATTGGTAAAAGAAAAAATGCTGTGGAGTTGGGGATTCGAGGAGTGAGATGAAAAGAAACGGGTTGGTGATGGGAGTCAGAGGAGGGAGAGACAAAGACCGAATAGAGAAGGATGAAAAAGAAAAGAAGATGGCAGTCGACCGATGGAATGTAATTTAAAAAGTTTTCTCGTTAAATCGTGCTAAGTGCGATCGCGACTGGGAAACGTCGAAATCGAGTGTGAACGAAGAGAAGAAAGTCGACTTGACCTTCTCGCTCTTTCACTGCCCACGTATACCTACCGATATACACATCCGTGAGCAATTTTAATTATGGGCTTTCGCGAAAGGCCAAAAGCAGAATTTCATTGCCTTTGGCCCTCTTTTCTGTACTCGTCACAGCAACGGGGCTCTGCAATTTCAATTGGAGGTGATCGGACCACTCCTCCTCCTCCTCCTCCTTCTCCCTGTTTTCAACCCCTCGCCCCCTTCTCCTGCTATCCGTTTGCCCCGGGCTCTCTTTACTATCGATTTCCACTCGACGGAGAAAAATATCAGCGGTAAAGTATCACTCGTGCATCGAATTGCGCCGAGTATTATTCGCCAAATACAAAATAGCAACGTTTATCCTGTAGACGTCGTACTCTCGACAACGCGGTCGTCGTTCTTTGACCGGGGAGTCGTTCATGTAAAAGTTCATATATTTCTATGGAGTATAAGCATAAGTAAACGTGTGTATGCGCGAGTGTACGAGCTTTTGAGTGTATTCGGTTCAAGGGTATAATTTTCGATGGAGACGGAAGATACAGACGGATTTAAACGAACAAGCGGAGGAAAGAAGAAGAGAGGAGAGGGAGAGGAGGAATTCTCGATATTGCGAAAAAGCAAGAAACGCGACCTATCAACGAATTAATTAAATCGTATTGCCGGATGATCGCATGCGAGATCTACATTTTATCGTGTCATCGGATTAATTTTTCTAGTTGGTGCTTGAGCTAGGAAAAGTTCGACGCTCTCTTTAGCTTCAGCGTCAAACAGCGAGTGACGGTCGAGAGAACAGAAAAAGAGAATGCAGAGAAACATGGAGTGAGAAAGATAGAGAGGATGAGATGACCTCGGGTCAAAAGGACGAAATCGTTTGGTAGAGTCGAAGCAATTACCTGTCGAAAACAAATTCTTGTTAAGAACGTCAAAGGGTCGAAAAATCCGAGCGCGTGTACCGGCCAAAATGTGAAACGCTTGGCCATGCCCTGAGTAAGTGAAGAAGGGAGGAAGAATGAGAAGAAAGGGAAAAAAAAGAGGAAGAAACAAAAAGAAAAATCGAGGGGGAGGTCGCGCCACAAATTACCAGTCTACATTTTTTAACTGTACGTACTCGCGACGTAGCCCAGTGGGTACCGACAAAAAAGTGACGCGAAGCGCTGAGCTGGAAAATCCGTGTGTGTTCGTGTCGGAGAAACGGGGTGAAGAATGGGGGTGTTTTGCGGAGTGAGAAGAACGACGATGACGATAGTGGTGGTAACGCTTACGAGAGTGCCGTGGAGCGGTGCGTGTCGCTGTCGCACAAAAGAGACAAAAAAGCGGAAGAATGGGAAGGTAAAATACGGGAAAAGAAAGATAGCGAGAGAGAGAGAGAGAGAGGAAGAGAGAAAGAGAGAGGGAATGAGAGAGGAGGAGGAAAAACGTTCTAGGTTTCACATTTTTACAGACCGCCGTAATTACACGTTCGGTGTTTTGTAGTGTTAACGGGCCGGACGCAGCCTGTGCCTGACATCAACCTATCCGCACGCACACCCTAAATTGTAAATGGGGATGAACGCTTCCAAAATCTCCTCGCATAGAATTTTCAGGTCTTTGAAAAACGAGCGTAACCGCGGCTGTTCCGAACACGAACCGTGTTCATTAAATACAACGGTCCATGGGTTATCGGCGATTGATCGGGAACTTTCTTGAATCGATGTAAAACCGAATCGAGGTCAATAGCTTTCCGTAGTTCGGCTTTCTTCAGGCATATCCCGTAATCGTAAAAATGAAGCAAATTGAAGCTTCTTGCTGAATTCCAATGGAAGTTCGCCGAGCCATAGAGTGGGTTCGTCTACTTAAACGCACGCTTAACATCGTTACGTCGATAAGAAAGTTTCCGGGCGATATGGGGATCGTCGAATTCATAGATACCGGAGTTCCAACGGTGTAAGTAGCATCCTTAAGAACGGAGAGACTGGAGGAATCGAATCGGTAGTAATGGCGAGGAGTGGAAAGGAAGGAGGATACTTGGTTGCTTCAAAGATTCCTCGAAGCTTCAGAGAAGGAAGAAAGGGGATGAGTGGGCTTCTCCAAAGTGCCTCCAAGACTCGTTATAAATTGTCGTTGACTGCTCCGATGTGAACGCGACGGAAAGGCAAGCGGGAGGGGAGAGAAATAGAGAAAGATAGATGTAGTAGGATACGGAGAGGGGTGTAAAGGAAAGCAGGCGGAGGAGGTGACTGTAGGAGGAGGGGATGGAGGTGGAATACAGGAGTTCACCGATCGGCAAGTTCGCAAGAGGAGAGGGAGAAACGGAACGAATTAATTCTGTAAGGATGAAAACTCGGGGACAAAGACGACGAGAGGCAGGACTCAAAGGACGCAATTGGATTCGGGAGAACGGCGGTAGCGAGTGAGGCCCAACTAGCTAGTAGACAGCAGCCAGCCACCGTCGCGGATATAGTCGAGGATGAACCCAACTCGTCACCGGTGTTCCTTCCCTTTAGCAAAAACGGCGCCACCACCCTTCTCTGGAGCGCGTACACCCGCGAGCCACCCAAAGGGAATTTGGGAATTACGATTAAGAGACTGGGAAACGAGGTTACCAACTGCAAAGTGTCTGACGTGCGCGTTTGCATAATTTAACGGGGACCTCTTTCTCTCTCTCTCTCTCTCTCTCTCTCTCCTTCTCTCTTGAAAAGTGGAAGACAACATTATGACTCGACGCCGCACCGAAGTGACGCTCTCCTAAGAGAGATCTTAATATTAAAAGAAGATACTACTGCTGCTACCAGCAGCAGCGTAGCTAACGCGTCGAGACTCTTCCATTAGCCACCACTTTCCTCCCTTCGGCCTTGGAACAAAGTTTCCCCGGAATATGGTAATAAATCATACTACCGCGTCGGTCGTATCCTAATGGAATTCCTGTTAGGATTTTGTGCCTTCGTGTCCACCTTACTCGTTCCGTTCTTTCGCAGCTACGGAAAGCTACCGGACACTAAGGTCAAAAGTGCGAACTCGAAGCGATGGATTTTAACCAGTTCTCGCGAGAATGTTAATTAAAAATATGCAAACCGGTAGATCACCTTGTCTTACGAAGTCGAAGCAAGCGAAACGAAGAGCGTGCCAACTTTGGTATATACCTATACCTTATGGAACTCGATAACCTCATTGAATATACGACATTGACCACCATCACGGCTCCGTGATCATTACGACGCGCATAATTAACACAGTCTGCAGCTGTTTTTGAAACGCATCAATGCGTGGCTACACCTACGAATTTCTTTTAACCTTCCCGAGGTTTCGTTGAATAATGCAAAGATTACGCGTTTTATTACGTGTGCGTTAACACGTGCAGGTGATAAAGAAACGTGGTAGGGGAACAGTATGAAATTTACACTTTTCTTTGAGCGAAAATTACAGAGCTTTTCGGAGTTTTTGTAAGCGAGCAGAGAAAACCAATTTAAAGTCTTTAATCTGACTGAAAGAGAAGTCTTTCTTTCCCGCGGCTATCTTTGCAATTTTTTTCTTAAATACATAGGTACATA
>JAIFRP010004357.1:228985-246739 GCA_032403825.1 Odynerus spinipes
TACATACATACAATGTATAGATATACATATACACTTCGTTTATTCGCACGTCGTCGAGCGTGTCGGCCTTCAAAAACTTCCCCCGCTCGCCCACCCCGCGCGAGTCTTTTACTTTTACGATAGAAAGTTTGTATACCGCGGAAAACTTCTTGTTTTGCGGAAGTTCACGAAGAAAAAGAGGAGACGGCAAGTAGAAGAAGAAAGAAGATATAAGCCAACGGACAAATAAAATTGCGATAATTTCTCCGTCGGCCGGGCCGCGGTAAGGCGGCCGTTCTCGCGTGCGAGTGGGCGCACTTCTTGGAATTACGAAGTTTTTATCTCGAAGCTCGGCCGCGATTAAATGCGAGAATGCTGAAAAAGTCGGCGAAGAGTTTCCCCAAGTACAAAGAGGGGATGTAACTTTCTTAACGAGTTCCTCCTCCGGGGTTCGTAGTCTCGACCACCGAAGAAAAAAAGAGAAAGAGAAAGTGAGTGAGAGAGAGAGAGAGAGAGAGAGAAAGACAGAGAAGGAGAGAACCTGTAAGAGAGCTAACTCGATTAGGAATTAATTTTTGACGTACTCGAGGAAAAGGGAAAGTGCAAAACAAATAAAGGATTACCCCGATGAGTGCCTCTCGAAAGCCTTTATGAGAATAAGACAAAAGGTTCGTGATGTGGTAGGAAAGGGTAAAAGACAGTAAGAGGGAGAGAGGGGGGGGTCTTTTTTGTTCGAGACAGTCTGCGTTTGCGAAGGACTTGCAAAGGTGCGGCGAGGCGCAAGATTTTGTGGAACGCTCGAGTGTCTACGTAGGATAAGCTATAATGAAGACCGAGAGAAGGGGGTGAAAGAGGGAAAGAGATAGAACAAGCGAGAGATATACACAATAAAGATATTTACGAGGGCGTATACCTGTATTTCGAGAGCTTAAAGATAACGTCTAACAATAAGGAGAAATTTGCTTGAAGATATTTAAGAACCGAGTGTCGTAACAAAAACACAAAGGGCTCGTTATTAAAAGAGAAAACACGAGGTTTTCTTCCTACCACCCCCATCAGACTAAAGGGTTATTTGGTAGTCATCATAAATCCGTCGCGATACGTTAAGAGCATCGATATTCCTGGATACGCGATGCCAAGCCGAATTCGAGCCCACTTCTTTGTATCTCTCACCCTCGCTCGTTCCTCTCCACTCATCTTTCGTCTCTGTCTATCCTACCTCTTTCCTACTTCATCCACTCCCGTCTATTTGTCTATCCCTTTCTCTCTTACACGCACACGCGTACATTCGTCCGTTTACCCCCCTTTTTCTCTCTTTTCGCCCCACCCCCTCTTTTTCTCCATACATATGTATATACCTCTTTTCTCCCTGCCGGATCGCGAACGCCATAAATATCGGTCTCTACTCGCGTATCCCGCCACCATAGAGCTACAAACGCATACGCGCACACGGAGAGAGAAACACGAGAGTCGAGACACCATGGTGGAATCGTATCTCGCCTCCACGGACACGGAATACTACGTGCGCTTTCACCGTGACAAAGCCAGATTTAAGCTCCGCTTACGTCGGAGCTTTCCAACTGGCTCGGATTCACCGACTGCATTCTAGACTCCCTCTAGCCCCCCTCTCTCTCTCTTGCCATCTTTCTCTCGCTCTACGTTCTCTACACATTGCTCCTCCCATGATGTTTCGTAACGACTCAGTCTGCTCCGGGATCCCCTACCAATGACGTTTCGTTATCGCGCGTAATAGTCCATAGCTTATGGAAAATTATTGAAGTAAAATTCGAGCCAGCCTCGCGAACGATCATTCAACCGGTTCGATGTACGTTCTTTATGGTGGAAATATTACGGGAGGCAAGTTATGCGGGCTCGCTTCCCCTTCTCCTCCTCCTCCTCCTCCTCCTCTTCTTCTTCTTCTTCTTGATGAGGTAATTAAAGTTTATCGCGATTAGTTCGACGAATTTTCGCGAAGCTCCGACGTAATCGTCTTACCTTCGCTCCGGTAATCCTCCCCGTTTCATTCACCGGAGCTGACTACGAATATTTGCCCTGGCCTTCGAAAATTTCGCTGTTTGAACTATCTCGAACGATGTTTGAAACTCCTTCGAGCTACGTAAACACGATTATGAACTATCATCCGGAAAGAGTCACGAATCTTATTTACGTCGATCCACATCGTCGTAAGAAAAAGAAAAAATGCCTAAGGTAACTTCTCCACCAACGAGCTAATATCCAAGCTCGTTCGTTCCTCGCACACAATTTTATCAGAGTTACCAGGGGTTGGTTGATCCTCACAGGTGACGAATCGCGAGTAAAGTAGAAAAAAAAACCGATGAGAAGCGAAGGAACCGGAGGAGTCGAAGCTATGGGAGGCTAAAGATAAGATACTTTTCTTTCTTCCTCCGTTTCTCAAGTGAATGTCGACAGGAACTGACCAATGACGGTTCAAGAAACGGACGAGTCACGATCTTGAATCATACGAGTCGGGGAGTGTGGGCGTGCCACCTCTGGTACGTACGTACACAGATCAGACACGTTTGTTTATCGAGTGAAAAAGGAAACACGTAGGAAAAGAGCGATCGATAGATTTTCCTTTCCACTTTCCGCCTGTGGAGATGGTTACGAGTAGAGGGTGAACGGTAGAGTGAAAAAAGGCAGGCGAAGGAGAAGAGAATAAAAGCAGGAAGACGCGAAACCCCCCTCCTCTATCTCTCGTCTGCTATTCTGACGAACTAGCAATTCGATCCTGAAAGAGGACCCGAGAGACGACATAAAGTTCCACCCACGCACCTGCAGCGCAACCCTTTGCAACTCACCCTCTTCGGTATCTTCTTTTTCTTCGTCTGTCGCCCACCCCTTCACCCCCTTCCAATTGTTACCTCGATCTCCTTATTGTCTTTTTAGCTCGTCACCCGATCGTATCGCATCGATTTGCAGACACCACTCATCTACCATCACCATCCGCCATCTTGTTGTTCTCTTCTTTTCCTGTATGTATATATATATATATACTACACTCGATTTAATTCACTCACCATGAAGTGCCTTCAGGTACGCCTTCCCGGCATTGATCAGCTGCCTGGCTCCTGGATTGAACTTGTCTAGGATGTTCTGAAATCAGAAAGGGAGAAAGACATTTTTCAATTTCATGCTTCGCTAATTTCTAACGTCTAGAAGCAACGGGTGGGAAGGGGGGAATGAATCCAAGCCTAATTGGCTGTCCCTTGATATGTTACGAGGGTAACCTACGCTAGACATATATATATGGGCTATATACCTATAGGCTATTTGTCTCAAAGGATTCCTTCGGTTACTATTACAATATGGGTTCCGGGACCGAGTGTCTTGGACAAAATCGATCACGACTGAATCGTTGCTCGTTACTCGAACGTAAATCACTGTAATAAATTATGGCTGATCTAAGTTTATGATTAACATACAATACATCGATCTTGGCTCTTGGTAGATAAATAGAAACACGATCTGTCGTTCGAAACAATTTGTAAAATTTCGAAGACAAAATTTGGAGAATAAGAAAGAGACGGGGTATCGCTCTAAGCAAGTAAGAAGCTTTCTCCTTAGGTTCGGTAATTTCTCTCCGAAAATCGACGTTTTCACCGAGTTTCAGACAGAGTCCGTAAACAGGTTGAACTTAAACGCTTCGTCAAGTAAGCGGAAACAATGTTTAGAGGCGGAAGTAGCTTCGGTTGTGGGCAGTAGGTAGGTCGAGCGAACACGCTCGCAGTCCTCTCTGGTTTTGGAAGGGGTTAGAGAGAAGGGTTAGAGGAAGAACGACATCGTGAGTAAACCGAAGGACAAGGATGCAGCCACCAAGGCCGAGGAGTTTGCTCTTCGAGCAAAGGCGGGACGCGAGCATCGAACAGCCTCGGGCATTCCTGCTTTGAGGATAAAGCTTCATCCTTGTCTTTCTATACTTGACGCCCACACCCTCCTGCACCCCTTTCTAACCCAACTCACACTCTCTTCCCTTCTTCCATGCAACCCCTACATCTTCGTTTTCTCTTAGCCGTCTGAATAACAACACAACGTCGCCTCCGGAGCGTCTTTAGTATTACGCGCGGTATCATCTCGATATTCCTTCTTCCTCTCTCTCTCTCTCTCTCTCTCACTCTCTCTATAACTCCGTGTAACTCTTTGTCTCTCCCTCTTGCTTTGAGGAAGCGTTTTGCAGCAACGGAGGTAGAAGCGGACGGGCAATTAGCGGCCAAAAACATAGGCGTTGCTCCTGTCACAGCGTGTTCCTCCGCCACTCCTGCTCCTGCCACGCGGCAATAAGAAGCAACGTGTCTACGGAAGGATGCGCTGATTGTCGGAGACATTTATCATCCTCCGTCTGCGAATTTCCTTCGTTGGCAGCGATCAAAGGACGCCGGAACGGCGAGTCGACGACCGTAAATCAGGATGCCGTAAATCGATGCTTTTCAATGGCTGTTTATCGTGCGAGTGATCCGATTGAATTAGATCCTCCCTTTATACGATTGCCTTTATATTCATTGAAGCTGTACATACCTGCTCCATTCTTAAAGCGACCTCGTAAAAGCAACTATTTTATAATTCTTTGTATTTCAAATATCATTAATTTGGATATTTTATTATTCAGAAAAATCTTCTTCCCTTTACCGTCCCCAAACTAATTTTAAAAAGTAAAATACATTGGAATTTAAAAATGTTTCTTCTAAATCGTATTTCTAACCAGCGAATTCACGGTCCTTCGAGATCAACGACAGAGGACAACACTCGGCGAGACGGGTAACGTTGGCAAACCGAGTTTAATTCAACCATTAAGGATGGATCGATACATTCGAACCGCATGGGCAAAGTTGCACAATGCAGCAACTACCGAACGTGGCCGACAATCGAACTTACCAAACGAGTATGAAAGCGGTCGAATCGTACTAACGAAAACCTCAAGCTCTCAAATACATAGACATTATTCCGATATAATAATTCGGAAAATAACCAATGAAACTTAGTGTCAAATTTCATGCAATTATGTAATTAAACATTAATGTCTCCCGATATGCCCGTACCTACCACTCGTCGATGAAAAATAAAAAATACGATAAAATAAAATTACATTAGTCGTAACTTGGTATATTCGTTTCAAGCTACCCGTTAGATTTTCAAATCTCATGAATCCTAACACGATTCTCACGTTATTCGCGATAACGAAGGAAGTAGTAGTCGTAAGAAGTACGAGTCGAACTTTAACCACGTTTCAATATAACGGTCTCCGGCTTTCTCGAGAAGTTTGTCGCCCGCGGAAGATAAAGTCCAATGGGAAATACCTATGCTTATCGCTGTGTTACATGACGCGACGTACGATGATACAACGACATGCGCGCTCAATGGAAATTGCTGAAACTGCATTTTGCTTTTGGCATGGAGATAGAGAAAGAGAGAGAGGGACAGCTTGCTTCAAGTTTACGCCCAACGTTCACAGCTCGAACTTGAACCTCTCTAAACGCTGTAAGATTCAAATCCCCAAACCGTGCTTCGACCTAATCTGCAATTTCATGTTTCTCGTGAATCTTCGAAGGTACTCTCTCAGAAAAGTTGATTCCTGGTTATATTAGGTGTAAGATAAAGTTTGATCTTGTCCTTTCATTGATTAACCATTTTTTAATTTATTCGAATGATAAATCGTATGATTTTTTTTTATAATCGCGTGAAAAAAATAGAAAAAGATTCTACGTTAAAGGCAAAGATCAACGGAACTTTCACTCGCGCGTAATACTTTACTTTTACTTACTTTCGTTTTTCGACAAACTGAACTAATAGGAGACTTTTAAAAACGTAAATACGTACGCTGACGCAAAGACGGAAACGTTTTTTATTAGCCATCCAACAGTGTGTAGAAACGGCGATGCACGTCATCCACGTAGGGATCGCAAACTTTTTATTTTCCAACGTCGATGTTCATATCTCGCGCAAAAACTCCCTGTTAAAAGCGGCCGCGCGAAAACGCGAACAGGATACACGGGAAAAGGACATTCGGTAGAAACTAATACAAAAGCGCAGGAATTCCCGTGGCAACGAAAATCGCTCGTTCGACGAGTAGAATTTACGAGGGTGAGGGGGCGAGAAAAAGTGACGCGTGAATGAGGATTAAAAAATGTAAAAAAAGCGAAAAGAAAAAAACTCGTCGAACGCGACGAACATTTCGTCGGTATTTAAAGTTCATCGATATTGAATACAAAAAAAAGATCCGTAGGCAACAGGACGAACAGATTTTGGATTAAAAATTCGACAATATAAAAAGCGTCCCATCAAGACATCTAATGTTGAGAACTGCTGTGCTAAAACAACTAGTATAAATATCTTAATAACGTTATTCACAAAAAATGTATTCGAACACTGTAAAAACAAATATTTTTTTCTAATTAAACAAAGAATCGGCGAAAAGAACGTCTGACGTTTTAGAAAAGAATCTCACAGAGAGCAAAATCCTATCTTTGTGATAAACGTAGTGGTCCCATCATGAAAAACCTTTCACGGGAAACAGTTACGCACTTTTACAAAACGCCGAACGGCAAGCGGTTAAAATCCGCGTACGATTTAGCCGTTGCGCGATTTTACGAGGCGCAGCATGTCGCGAGTTCGAAGTTCCGGGAATTCGCGCCCCACCCTGAGAAATGCATTCCCTCGAGGCTCGCCCGTTCGAGAGATCGTTTGCGAGAAAATTATCGTGAACGCGAAGTGGCTAATCATCGAATGCCGCAGCAAAACACTTCGACCACCGGGAAACGGAAAGAGCCCGCGTTACTTTTTCTTCGGGGAGATTAGAAAACGTATAACTAAAGATCCTTTTTTCTCGCTGAGATATTTCAAGCGATTAAAATCGATCGATGGAACCATTTTTTTACGATGAATGACTTTATAAGGAAAATAAGTACTTGTAAACCATATAATCCGGTATAACATTGCAGTTCGTTCTAACCCGACTAGAAAGGATTAGAGAAAAACTTCGTACAGAACGGTATCTTATTTTTTATACTAAACAATTTCTTTCTAAAATTTTGCACGCAAGACAAACCTACATATTTTGTAACACCCCCTTCCCCGTTCTTTCACTCCAATATAAAAATTAAAAAAAATAAAAAATGAAAAATGGTAACACGCGTCTAGACTTTGCAAAGTAATTTCCAGTTTTCGAAGTCGGTACACGTCGAGATCCGGTCGACGGGTTATCACGATCTTCCGAACCGTTTTCGAAGGATCGTTACGCAATGCCGATTCCAATGGTAAGTAGAACCATTGGACTCGTGAAGTAAAACGAAGAAAAAGAAGAGAAGGAGGCGGAGGAAGAGAAGGAGAAGGAGAAGAAGGAAGAGAAAGGTGCAGTCTAAAGGTGAACGAACGCAGGAAAATCAAGAGCCTCGGCACAACATCATCTCACCGTCATCGTCATCGTTATCGTCACCACTCGTCATTCCAACTTCGATTCACGACGAGCTCGTGGTGCCTTAACGGATTTTATGCAACTTGACTCGTAATACGCGAGCCACGTGGCGATCACGCAGATTTTGAAGGCATCGGTATCGGCAGGGGCATCATCATCGAGAACGTCATCGTTCTCTCGTTTGAAAAACCGGTTCTTTCATATAGAGGACTACGCGTCCTTGACGCCTCCATCCCCTCGTCCTTCTTCCTCTTCCTCGCGTCGTTTGCCTCCATCGGTATGTACCGCGTTCCAATCTCGATTGCTAAAGTCATGCACACGCGCGCGCGCCTCGTACCGCCATTTTTCTTCTTCTCTTTTCTTCTCCTCTGTACTTCGATAACATCGCTCCTTTTGTTTCCAGATTTTTCAGCTTCTCCTCGGGAAAGACGTGGAAAAGTCTTTTTCCACGAGAGAAGAGAAAAGAAAAGAAGCACGGAAAAGAAATCTCTGAATTTAATAAAATGTCAAAGTGGAGGTAGCGACGAGATTAACGGCACTTTAAACGGTCTTGTAAACTTGACGCATGATTTTCTTTTATTTCACAACGGACACGCGCGTGCTCCTGATGGAAACGTCAAGTAGCTCGGTTGGGATTAATTGCTGATGAGTTAACGAGTAATTAAGGAATATCAAACCTCGAATAAATGAACACACGCGTGATGCTATTCACAGTTATGTTACCCAAAAAGAGAGAGAGAGAGAGAGAGAGAGAGAGAGAGAAGAGGAATCAAAGCGTGACGAAGCCATGGACGATAAGGAAAGAAGGAAAAATATTCTCTCATGGTTTGCCACCGTTATGGCGAAGCATCTCATTCCTGACGGTGACAAAGCGGGATCGCGTGGTCTTCGCCGCATGACAAGGAATTCTTACGACTCTCTTTTTCAGCGATCGATATTGCCCTCTCTCGCTCGTTCATTCGCTTGTCTTAAATTTAGCCTGGGTGCCGATTCCGTTACACTCCGCATAACTGGCCGGAGAGTGACTAACTACCATCACGGTACGATGCAAGAAAATGGACACGTTGCCTTCGGATGAGCTAACGAGTAAGACAGAGATGGAGAAAGAGAAAGAGAGAGAAAGAGAGATGGGAATGGGAGAAGAAGGAGAAGAAAAAAAGGGAAGAAGAAAACGTGACTTCTCTTATTGCACGACGACTGGTCTTCGACGACTGCTGAAGGAAGAAGAAGATAGGAAAAGGGAGAGAAGAAAAGAGAGAGAGAGAGAGAGAGAGAGAGAGGGTTACCGAAGGAGAACACGGTTAGAAGGCGGAGATGAAGAAGAAGCCAATGAATGTCGACTAACGGTATACGATGCATGAATTTTGTGTACACGCTGTGCTATGGCTGTACGAACCACCAGCCATATCGCACGTGAGCTCGTGTAAATGGCAATCGACATATGTAGAGGACCGTATGTATCGTTTCTCTCTCCGCCTCTCTCACGCACATAGATTCTCTCTCTCTCTCTCTCTCTCTCTTTCTCTCTGTGCCCGTGTGTCGATATCGGTGAATTTATCGCGGACTATCTGGGAGCGCCATCGACCGATCTGAATTTCAAATTTCGCGTATTTGCCTTCGGTAAGCAACGCTCGAACTTAAAAGATCCCACAAGCCTCCCTCCACTTCGGCCCCCTTCGCTGTATCGACGTGAAATTAATTCCTTACGCGTTTTTTCCTCGATCTCAATTTTTTTCTTCTTCTCCTTTTCCTTCTCCCCCTCTCGAGAATCTACAATAAAAATTGGTTTCTTCGCGAGATCGCTCGCAAAATAAGAATGGCCGATGTGGAAGGAAGAAGGGAAAGAGGCCCAGACTCCGGTACGCTCGATTTATCTCGATATTCAAGTTTAAATCCTTCTCGCGATAAACTCATTTCTCCTTGTGCAAAATCGCATCGCTAGCGGGCTCCCGAATGCGGGCTCGTACAGAAACGGCTACGTAATCGCGTATGCGGCGAAGTGTGTACGTATCAACGCGTACAGGGTGTTTCCCCCAAATCGATCCACTTTACACGAAATCGCTTTATATTTTATCTCGAGTGGATACGCGTACAGACGCAGAGAGGTCACCGATAATGGGAATAATTTTAACCGGTCTTTTATGTATCTTTCCGAGTATAGACATATTACGTTATGCTGCAATCTCGTGGAAATTGAACACCCTGTATAACCGTCCGCGCGGACGGCTATACATACATTCCTGTACTTTCAATATAAACGTGCGAGTATACGTACGCGTAAAACTCGATGGAAAAGCACGAGAGAAGAGGCCGATCTTTGTCGAAGCGAGAGGAAACTTTCCACGGGTCGTTTGCACGGCCTTATCGTGGCTTCCTCTCCACGCATACGTGCGTTTATGTGCTCGAACTCGGAGGAGCGTAAAAGAGGCGAACAAAAAGAAGAGGAGAAGGAGGAAGAAGAAATGGAGGAATACGAATAATATTCGAGTCAACCTATTTTCCAGTGGTCATGAGCGAGAAACGAGGTACGGTGATCTTATTAATTAATTGGGACGATTTCACAGTCGACGCTACTCGTTTGTAACAATTTTCTTCCTCACCAACGACTCTACATATATTCAAGAAATTGAACTGACACTGCATAATGATAACACTGTAGGTATCCGAGGATATGAATATAGAGATCCGATATGGTAAGAAACATCGTACGTCTTGAGATACTACAACTGAACGATAATGTTGACACTGTTTTTTTTTTTGCACGGGAAATGAAATGTAGAATAGGTATAGAATCTGGAACATGGAATATAAAATACAGAAATGTGATTTGATAAGAAACAGGTACGTATCTTGCACAGATTAATAAATTAGAAACTAAACTCGTATTTGGACGCTTATCGAACGTTGATTTATGTATTTGATATATCGACCCGCGAGGGGAGAGTATAAGCAAGTATAAAATGTGTATGTGTGAGAGAGAAGGAGAGATAGCGAGATGTGGGTCTTCCGTAGACGACCTCCTGACCCCGTGGACCGAGATACGTCGCTGGTCACGCGTACCTTCTACCTTGAGTAAATCTTCCGTCCTCCCACTCCACCAATAATTTACCGCCTTAACCGTTACCATTAAAAAGAGAAAACGATAAAAGAGGACGACCAACTAGCGGAGCAGCCGAAGCCGATAGAGGAAGAGCACTAAAAGTGATCCTTAATTGCCTCGCGAAGCTGCCATCCACGTTTTCCTTTATATCCTACCAATTTAAGGAGTTTAAGGGATCTGAAATGTATCATTCTTTTTCTTTTTAAAAAAATAAGTAGAAAAAAATTGTTATTCGGATAGATAGAAAAGAAACTTTTTCGTACATTCATAAATTTTCAGCTGAAACTCGTTCGAATGGCGAACAATGCCGCATTTTTCGGCAAACTCCGCATTCTTCGTGAAAAAATTCGTGGACGCGGTATTGGAGGAAAGGAAGTCGACGAAATAATAATAGGAGAGAAAAAAGAGAGAAAAGAGAAGTCAATGAAAAGGACGAAACGACGCGATGTCGTCGAAATTCTTTATTTTCCACGTGTTAAAGGCACTCGTGGTTTTAATGAGTTTTAGTTCTAATTAAGCCGGAATCTCACGCGATAGTGCGCGTCGACATAATTGTTGGCAACGATGCTACTTTTTCTTCTAGTAAAATACGCTCAAGAATCAGCAATAATCAGCATATTTTTATGTAGCTTGCGTATAACTTACAAATGTTATGTATTATTGCTACGATATGAGGTTAAAATGTAAAAATGGGAAAACTCTATAGTTGCTTACTCTTTTTGAGGTTAAACCACCTTTATGATACAACGTCTTACAGGTACTGTTATAAAGGTAACTTTACGAAAGTAGGTTATGAAAAAATATTGGACAGCGAATATTTACTTAATCTAAACATGTACACACTATAGTAAAATATAAACATAGCCAACGATAAACTTAAAATATTTTATTGCACTATCTATTTATCTCTCTTTCACTGTTATCTATCTTCTCTATCTTTCTCTATCTTTCTTCCTCTCTCTCTCCTGCTCTCCCATTTTCTAAACGCGTTTAAAGCCTTTCTCGCGCGACACTCGGAAGGAAATAATTCGGCGTGTTAATGAACTCGAGAAGCGACGCGAGCACAGCTAAAGCCGATGGTAATTACTTTCCGGCGCCCAGAAGAGCGGCCAATAAAAGGGATGCTCGAGATAATAATTGAAAACGCGAGATTGCTACCAATTTTCGACTGGAATCCGACGACCGACTAGAAGCACACGTTTATGTTACTTACAGCATAATTGAAGACTCGTATCTTCACTGATCAACAATTTTTTATAAAATATCTATATACCAGTATATTTATGTATATACTAATAATATATCTATATTTAATAGAAATTTGGTTAATTATTCGCGTTGTTTCCTCTCCTCCAACCAACGTTTGTTTGTCACTGTAAACGCGTAAGAACTTACACTAACAATAAGTATCCAATATTCATGGGCGTTAACGCCGCTCGTCTCTTTATAAATTTCCTTTCCTATATGTTATAATATGTGTATGATATGGAATACAAAGATGAATGAATTACTAACGAACCTTTCTACTAAACAAAGATTGTCGATGAAACGACTGAATAATTTATCAAAGAGAAACGAGATGAGAAGAAGAAGCAGTAACACGGACAATGTGTGCTCTCGCAAGGCTCACTTGCAGCAAGTTAAAAAGAAGAAAAGGATGAACGTAGGTATACGTACGGGATCTAAAGAGAAAGAAAGGGGGAGAGAGATGGAGCGAGAAAGAGAGAGAAAGAGAGAATGATAGGAGCCGTGTATACCGTTAGAAGGCAAGGAGAGTCGACGAGTTAAACCGGTCGAATTTTTGGGACAAGACTATACCGCCCGTAATTGAACTCCGTAATAGGATACGCGTTTTGCGATCTCGTTTTATCGAAAATTATCGATCAACACGCCGGATGTGCACGATCGCTGGAAGATGGCTGGACGCCTTTCCTCTTTATTCGCGAAGATGAATGAAAAAAAAATGGAATAAAAAGCAATGTTGGGCTCGATGTTAATTGTATCGATATTTTAATAGAGCAAAACACGCGTGTGTGCACGAGTGTACGTATACTTAATGAACGCGCCGTCGGTAAAATTACGGGAACCACATGCACGGAAATTTAATTATCGATCGGTTAGTAAACAGACATTGTTTAATAATTCTTGATTTAAAATGAGCACGTCGCTAGGGACAAATATTACACGCGTGATTTGACATTACAGACGTGTGTGTATCTATGTACACGTATGACGTACATCTAGCGTGCGATGCGAGTATATTCATTTTTAATACGCGTGTATTAATTAATTTGCATCGAATAAAGGATATTTGAACAATTTTTTCTACCAGGTGATGCATGTTTTAAAGAAAAGAAAATTATTCCACGAATATATATTTTTGCCTTCTAATTTATATAAATAAAAATAATTCTGTTTTTCCAACGAAATTGTCGGACACCAAAGAGCTTCTTTTCAAGCCGCGATAATGCCAATAACAACGTAGAGAATGCGGAAGAGGAAAAAACGAAAAATACGTAATCTCCGTGAAAACACGAGCCTCTCGGTCTCTCGATGTTGAAAACTTTTCTCTTGGACCGACCACCGAGCGAGGAACCCCACGAAGAGAGGTGAAACGCTTCTACGGTGGAGGAACGAGCAGCGTCAGATAAGAAACAAGAAGAAAGTTCTCCTTAAACGTAAGAACCGGCTCAGTCGTCCCGTAATCTCACGAGGACTTCTTAAGAACGAAAAGCTCGACGAACGCTAGTCAACTATAGCTTTTCTCTCTCTTCTCTCTCTCTCCCTCTCTCATTCTGTCTCTCTTTCTATCGAAACTTCTACTTGAGAATCGAAATCTCCGAGTGCAGCGTTTCTCGACAATAGAAGTTGTTCAGAAAGAGAGAGAGAGAGAGAGAGAGAGAGAGAGAAAGAGAGAGAGAGAGAGAACGAGAGCACGCGCGTATGTACCTGCATGTATGTACACAAAGTAAGGTATACAGATACTCGTCAAAGGAAGTAAGATGGCCTCTATTCAATGGAAGTCGATCGTTAATTTCCACTCTATAGATCCAAGCAGCAACCTCGTCTCCCCTTGGCACGAGTTTATCGCCAGTCATCGACACCACCCAAAACCTTTGGGAGTTTTGCCGTCGAAAACAGTAAGCGTTGCCGATTTTTGCTCTCTCAACCTCAACCTCACCCTACACCCTTCACCCTTCTAGACGATAGAACGTAACCTCTCCGTTGCAACGAACTTTCCTAGAACTTGGCTTCGGCCGAAAAACGATTCTCTGGCGCGTTCGAGGTAGGAAGACCGAGACTAACCCTACTCTACTCCTGGAAGACAATGACGGTGCAACGAAATTCGCTCCAAGAGTTTCTCGTCCAACCTGATAATTAATATCGCGAAGATAATTAACGAGATCGCGGGATCTATTATCTAGGTACCTAAGTAGTGCTCGTCGCAAGAATTTTCTTGGCACGCTCGATTACTATCGCCTAATCGGCTAAATTGAAATCGAGCTGAGGATTCGCGAAGAGAGAAAGTTTATCGATCTTCGTGCGCGAGTGGCCGAGCTCCCCAAATAATTTCATCGTTTCGCTTTCATCACGACTAATTGTATTACCCGATCTAATTAAGCGTTAACGACACCCCTGAAAGGTACATTAAAACACGCAACGCGTAATCTAACCTGCCTAGCTTCGTCCCCCTTTTTTTTACATCTCTCTTTTTCTCTCTTCCTTTCCTTCTTCTTCTTTTCGTGTCGGCCGTTGAAAGGGGAGAATAAAAGGGGACGAAAAAGAATCTACGAAGAGGCGCTGACTCATAAAGCGGTCACGCAGTAACTCGGTACGCTTTTTTCGTTCGGTTCCGAGCCGAGACGGTCGGTGGCTGCTGGTCCGTTTACGCTCGAATCTCGACGAATTCGCTAATTATCGCGGAAAAGAGGCGAGCGAGCGAGCGCCTAGCTTTAATTAGATCACGGCCGGCCATCAAAGGAGAGCCCGAATTCAAAATCGCGGACCCGATATTTTCCTCTTCGTAAAATTATATCCCTTCTTGTCTTTTGTAACTTTGTTTTTTTATTATCGTAAAAATTTTTCGAAAACAAAACAATAATTTACGTCAAGTGCAAGAAGACGAAACATGGAAACTAGAACACGATGAATCATTGAGCAAAAAATTCGAAGCCACGAGTACGGATAAAGATAAACGCTTGTAGGCGTAGGAAACTCGAAGCTGCACGGAAGGCAGGTCAAACCATGGAATCTTTATCGTGTTTGCCAATCGGTCAAACGTGATTCGGATAGATCAGGGAGATTGGCAACGGTAGACTTGCTCAGCTGAAATTACGCAACTCTCTCTAGGTACCTACCCTCGAGCCAAGCAGCCTCCGCGAATGCCGGAGAAAGGGAGATATACCGTTGCCTATCTTTCCCCCTCTCTCTCTCTTTCTCATACACATACATACACATTGTCCGTGCATCTATCTTTCTCTGTTCTACTTGTAGCTCCACTACCTCTCACCTTTTCTATCTTTCTCTTTTATTCTCCCTCTCCCTTTCTCTCTTCCTTACTCTTTAGGCCAGCTCTTCGCTATTTCGATTCAGTATCACCTAGAATACAATAGTACAATAGCACGGAGGCGTGATAATATCAGGAGTAAAAGTCCGGCATTGTTCGAACGATTACGCCTGCCCGTGTAATCCTTAATTGCATTTGCCGCGAGGACGGCACGCTATGGTCCAGCTACGATCTATACGATATAAATCCTTTAGATCTACGCTCGTTGTCCTCTTTCTCTCTCCATCTCTCTCTCGCTCTCTTTAGTGGCTCATACCTCGACCACGACATTGTCCAGGAGCCTCTGACATCAGGATCGTACACCGGACAACTCCCGTGAAGCTTTTCTCTCTATCCCTCTTTCTATGGTGCTACCTGTGCCGTTGTTCCCGTCGCTGCTTCATCATAATGAGAAATCCACCGCCGGACGCAAATAAATCGTCATTCTCCGCATATAAGCCCCTCTCCATTTCTGCCACTGATATATCCTGGAGAGAGGAGCGTGACTTTTGTTAAAAATTTTGCAATCTTTTGATACAACCACGATTCAAACAATACCGCTAATTTGAAAACAACGTATTAAACTAGAGACTTTCGACTGGCACGAGGACTGATAATGACGCGCTCTCGGTTAATTGCCGACGTATTTGACTTTCTGAAAATTGCTTCCAATGAGTTTACGGGGAACTCGAAGGTCGTAGTTGGGTACACAAAAGAGTAGACAGAGAGAAGAAGAGGACTTACGTAGGTACTAATGTTTCATTAGAATACGAGAGGATCAGGAGGTTGTTAACGAAGTAACAATATTGACGCAAGGTATAAAACAATCGAATTTGCATCGAGAGAGCGTGCGCTTTTGCTGCAAGTGCACATGGTCGTCTCTTTATCGCGACAGGAAGAGTATCTTCGGCCGTCGCTTCCGCGAAACCGTTGGACAAGCTGGAAACCCGTTGGTCGACTAACCCACCTGGGACCACCTACGACCTTCTCGCTATATCAACGTTGCACGTATGTACATACATACGTACGTGTCTCTCTCTCTCTCTCTCTCTCCCCTGCAGCTGCAATTGCACAACCTGTCCCGCTGCACCATACCTACGTTCACTGAACATAAACGCACACATAGCTACACACACATCTTACGTGTACTTGTAAATGCATACAAGGAAGTATTGAGTTCTCACCGACTTTTGACCTACTTTACACGACGATGTAAAAACCTTAAGGGGTACGTCGAGAAGGTAGTGGTAGTAATAGTTCGTTCTGAAATTAAAAAACGAAACTAATCGAAGGAGCGTTTTTAACGCAATAACGATAGAAAACTTGATACTCGATTCGCGTGTGATGAAAACAACACTTCGGACGAACGAGCTCTTTGACAAAATAACCCAAGTTACTTGGAATCTCATTAATTTTGTTCTAATTACATACAATTTTACGGAGCGATCGTGAAGATCTAAGGTGTTTGAGAAAGGGCAAGAGGGATGTCGGAAATAAAACATCCGCGGCACGCTTCAATTAATTTTTTTTTTCTCGTTATACTCCTCGTACGTTACTCCATTTTCTTACGAGAGTTTGCGAGAGTGCAAGCCGTTCTCTTCTATTTTCCTCACGGTTAATCCTTACTCGACGTTCGGTGCTCCACCAAGCGTAAGCAGAAATCGGAATGTTAGATACGTACATACATACATGTGTATGTATTTACGGGGCCGTTCGTAATCCAGTTACCAGTGCGGGTTCTCTATCTTCATCTATCTCCATCTATCTCTCGCTCTCTCACTCCTTCTTGACCAGGAGCGTATGCCAAGCATTTACCTTGCTCTTCGTGTCCTTCGATCTGATAATAGCTTGGATCTCACGTGTTCCTTCATCCTCTGAAGGCATTCGACCACGACGTTCTATAATTTATTGCTTCTTTTTAATCGAAAACGTAAAAACGATCTCGTGAAATTAACCATTTTCCAGACACTTATTGAAATGATTGTCGCTACAGAAAAATAGTGTAATTTTGTAAATTTGTTGAGTCTAACCCTAATTATTATACTAGTTGTTAGTTTAAATGAAGGAAGAATAGAGTAAGTACGTAGCTCGAGTTAGAAACCGCTTGTAGAATCGTCGAAGGAACTCTTCACGATTCGAGCGAGAAAAGATCGCGAGGCACGACGACGAGAAAGTCGCTTTCGCCTGTTGAGAGAGGAAATCGACGGCGGCCGCCTGGCCGCTTCTTTCGACCATTAAAACGCGGATTCTCGCAAGATCAGGGCCGTATAATCGAGCAAACGCGTATAACGGATCGTTTCCGTCTCTTTCTCCGTCTATAGACAAACGATTCAACTAGCACGCTCGTGGAAATAAATTTTCATCGGGGCACGTCTCCCTTTCGGAATCCACTTTTGTCGGTCGTCCCGTAGATAGGTAGATGGTACGAGCTCGCATTTCAACGCGAATAAATTGCCGGAGATCGCGCCTTCGAATCGTCGCTAAAATGCAAATTAAGTAACGCGAGTGCATTCATAATCGCGAGCATCGCACGGGCAGCCTCGCGGACGAGTGTCCGTGGGTGAATTATAATCTGGAAAAATTAGTTTTCGTAATAGTGGACAGTGGAAGGCAAAGGAAAAAGAAGTAACAAAAAAACAGAAAAGGAAGATCGAGTTTCGCGCTTTAATAACAATAAGAATAAAAAGCAACTGCTTCCAAAAA
>JAIFRP010004357.1:246744-261847 GCA_032403825.1 Odynerus spinipes
AAAAAAAAAAAAAACGGGAGACACGCCCGCATTCGAACGAGTATTTAATTAAAATCTTACGCGAACTTTTAATAAAACGTTACGACCTCCCCCTTTCTCCCTTTACATATGCATGTATGTATATATAGGTATACGCAGGCGTGCGTATACGTATGGACACCAAATGAAGAAGCAGAAGAGGAAAGAAACGAGAGAACGCGAATTTTAAGGGACGACCGATCAATTTTTTCCTCGCCATATTCGTCGATACAGTTGAACGCGTTTCGTGCGACTACACCTGCATCTTATTACCCAGTGACTCCGAGGTAATTGCATCGAACGGTATCGATTCTCATTTGAAATAAAAGCTCGAACTGTAAATCGAGCATTCTCGATTTGTTCGATACTCCGCCCGATGCCACACATATATACGTGTATATGTACGTCCCTGGTCTGCTCTCGTATCTCCCGTAAAAATACTTCGCTATCGAGAAGAGCTCGCGACCACCGTTCCTTATTATTCCCCATTAAGGTCTTGAATGTTCCTCTTGCTCCGAAGAGTCCTCTTCCACCTTCTCTTTCTCCTCGTTGCTCGACGTTGACGAGCGTCGGCATTTAAAAGCAGACGGCGATATAAAATTTCACGATATTCCAGAGCGATCGATGATAACGCGCCGATACAACCGCTCGCCTTTTCTTCCGCCTTCGTCGTCGTCGTCCTCCTTCTCCTCCTTCTTCTCGTCGACCTCTCGAACGCGACGAAAGGAAAACTTTAAAAAGATCTTAAAACGACGATAACGTAACATCATCGGATGGTAGGTATTAAAAAAATTTACCGTTCACCGTTGGTTAAAGCGGCTTCGAAGAGTTTCTCGTGTACGCCCTTTATCTACATATACTGATTATATCGGTGTCTTTAAATTAAATAGAGTTTGTTACGAACGTTGAAAGGATATTTCGTAATAAAAAATATCAAATTGAAGAAAGTTCAATTACTAGGACGAAACAACTTTAGTAATTGTAAAATTTCTAACATCATTTTATAGTAATTATCTAACCTTACAAATTCCTTTTACCCTGACACTACATAAAGAAAATTAATAACACGCTGAAATAAGCGAGATGTGATTACGGTCGATCGAGAATTGGAAAGTTAAGAAAAAAGAAAATTTTGCACGACTCTTTGAATATAACGAACTAGCTAGAGGCGATCAGTGAAAGTGTAACGCGTCGGTCAATGAGAAGTTCGTTGTTCGTAATGAGATGCCTTCGTGATGCATACGTCGCCGTCATGCTTCGCGTACTGCAACCATAAAACGTTTCTCCCGCGTAAAACGAAAGAAAAATTCGAAGAAAACTAGTTCATCGTCGTCGTCTTCGTCGTCGTCCTGAAGCAACCGCCGTGCGGCTGATCGACCGTTTACGGTTAAAGCGTGATCTCTCTTTCGAGTCCGCGTCACGACTCTCTCGAAGTATGTACATATCTTCGAGCGGTTAAACGACGACGACGATTCGAGCGAATCTTCAATCTCGTTCGATCGAGAGAAAACGGCAAGCGAGAGGGATCGCGTTTAGCCTCGATAAACGCTTCGCACCTTAGCGTACGTACCTACGTACCTCGTCGTTCGCGTTTAAAACGCGACTCTTACGGTAAAAGTTTCCTCTCTACATCGTAAATCATCATTAATGTCTTCTCGAAGTAACGAACCTTTTTTACGAAGTAGATCAATTCGTTAACGACCAAAGAAGCTATTTAACTCCATTTTTTTAGTTTTATATACCTATGGTACTCGGGTAGTCGAACGAGATACTCGTGTATCCTAAAGAATATTCACGACTATAAAATTTATGAATAAAATATCTTTCAGCTCAGGCACGTTAAGGTTTAATTAAGGAAAACAAGTTGGACTGTGAAATGAATGATCGTTACTATAATTATATTTCGGAAATATCCTATCGAAATGTTAAATGTTTTTCTTTGTTTACCTCGGAGCAGTGTGAAACACGTCCGTTCGGCACGAGTGTCACGGTACGACTGTGAATGTTTTTCTGTTACTTCTGATATTCAATTTACTGGAATGAGGCGTAATGTCAAAAAGTAATAACAAGAATGAAGCATCCCCCTCTTATAACCACGATTTAGTGTCATTCATTAAAACCGAGCACGACGCGTGTCGTAAAATCGGCATCCACGTCCATGCACGATATTCTAAGCTGCAATTATATTAGATCAAGGGAGGAAAGCACTAAAATGCTATCGGCACTCTGAATTTTACGACACACCGATACTCATTTAACGTAACGTCGCGTTTCTATTTCGTTTTTATGATACGATGGTACAATACTCTGTTTCTCTCACTCTCTGATTCTCTCGTAAATTCATTCGACAGATTTATATGTCAAATAAAGTAACGCACCAACCCCCCAAGCTAGCTAGCTATCTAGCACGATTCAATTGGCCGATTCCGTTCAGTGGAATTCGGTTGTAAATTCAGGAAGGACTTAGGCGCGTACATA
The DNA here is from genome assembly GCA_032403825.1 of Odynerus spinipes. Classification (NCBI taxonomy): domain Eukaryota; kingdom Metazoa; phylum Arthropoda; class Insecta; order Hymenoptera; family Vespidae; genus Odynerus; species Odynerus spinipes. The sequence continues at coordinate 249,241 of JAIFRP010004357.1, forward strand.
CATACGCGTATTCCAGATGCCATCGGCCGTGTGTCTTCCTTCGCCCCTCTCTCTAAGCTAGGAATGTCCATTGACGGTAGAAACGAACAAGAAAGGAAATCCCTCGAAACGATATGAGACGATGTCGATCCTTTAACGCTTTGTCGATCGCGCCTCTGGAAAGAAGGAAATTGCAATTCTGGCCAACACAGGAAGGGAAAAAGAGAACAGAGGAAACTAAGAATCGTATCGATTTCAAATCCAGTTTGAGGAGACCGTCGAAGTTCCGTGAAATTTTATCGGATACCCGTCGAGAAAGGACGGAGGAGTTCTACCACTTTCGGGAGTACCTAACTTAGCTGATAAAAAAAAGGGAAAGAAATAAAAACGGGTTGTTATGTTGGAAACACCACCCAAATGCGTTCCGATGCGCGACCTTCCCACTTTTCTAATCAGCCGTTCGGTCTCTTGGGATTTAACGATATTTCCTACGGTGAGAAAATTTACTACGGCATTATAATGAATAAAGAAAGAGATAGAAGTATCGAAGAAGCAGAAATAGAGAGAAAGATACGAGATACCGACTAACGAGAGAAGATGGTAACGTATATATCTACGGTAGGTATACCTGTGTATATGCGTGAAAAAGAGAGGGGAATAGGATTCCATCTACCGCGCCCAGCTCGAGATGGCTTCTCATAAATATTCATACGGAATTCCTGAAGCCAGGAAAACATCCACTTCAACGTGCGCGCACGCGTTTGCTCCCGTGCAGCAATTCGCCGATTTCCTCCGAAAGTAATGAAAAGGTCGGCCCCTTATTAATTCAGTTTTTCTTTTTCACCGAAACGATGATCCGATATGAAGTCTTTATTGGATGGAATCGAGTATTCGGTATGGTGACTTTAACTGCAGCCGTTTTCCTCGATCCAATATAATTTAGATAAACGATCGATTCTGTTGATTATTATTTCCTCATCTGGTTGCCGTATCAAAGAAATACGTTTAATGATATTCTCTCTCTCTTTCTGTTTTTCTTTCTCTCTTTCATTAGAACCTTTCACTTAGAGTCACGTCGTAAAATATACTACACCATTTACATGGCTAGATTGTGCAAAGGAAGCATTCGCGATACAATGCTCGACGAAAAAAAAGACCACGCGTTGAGAGCGCATCTCGAGTACTTTTTCTTGCTGCGCGTAGATATACCCGCTTGCTACAAAGAACGAACGAAAGAACTTCCTACGAATAATCGTAAAACTCACGACCGAAGATTCTTTCGCAATCGAGTTTACGATTACGGCCCGATGCTTAACCCTTTCACGCATACCGTATAAAACATCAGGCATAAAAAGATAACGAGACGATGGATAAATTATTTAGCCGCTTAAGAACGACATTAACCTTTTTCTTTTCCTACTTTAAGCGTTTTCTTCTCTTTCTGGTCTTATTCTACTTCCCTCGATCGAGAATGGAAAAAATTCTCGTCCATATCCACCATATCAGGATTTCGTATCGTAAAATTCTCTTTTTTGGTTTCGTTTAAATTCGTCCCATCGTGCTCGCAGATTTGCATGAAATGTCCCAGAGCGGAAGAGCATCCCTTGAATAGATAAAATTATAATTGGCAACTGGCCAGCATCTTCGACGTTTATTCGTTTCTCGAGCGACCATCGCTCCGCGCTATACCTTCACCTTTCCACTTTCCCGAGTATTCTGAATTTCGATTTCAATCAGCGAAGCATATGGCCCGTACGCTCGTTGCACTCTGCAAGAAAGAGTTCAGTGCGAGTACGTATTGTTCGTTGATTCGGAAAAAATCGTTTCTTTTCGAGCTGCTGTTATGATAAAAATCAGCTAGTGCGCGCTCGTGATCCGATTACTACAATCAAAGGTAACGTATTTAATAAAACGCTCGCGAGTTATCAGCCTAATCAGCTTTGAACTCGATCGCTAGCGAACTATCGATCGATTCGACGTGTGCTACAGAAATTCGTTCGAATTTAGTTTCTTATATTCTCTTGGGAAAATTTTACGAGCCGGCCACTCCTCGAGTGAATGGCTTTATATATCAATAAAAAGGTATGATGCACGATTAGGGGCGCTGCGTATATACTTAGAAATATTATTCGTAACCGAGATCGTTTCTATTAGTTGTGAACAGGATTTCTCAATCGTTTTTCTCCTGTTACCTCCTTCCCTTTGAAAATTTTAATTCAATTGAAAAGATTCTTCACATTATTGGCATTTCGATCCTCTTGAGAATCACTGGTTTAAAGTTTAACAAGTGTCCTGGAAAATCGTGGAAAACGGTGGTCGCATATCGAAGGAAAAAATGTCTAACTCGCGAACGATCTTCGGATTTCTTTAAACGGATCTGTATCCACTAGAGTCGAGGTATTCGAATCAACGAGAGCCATTTCCAGTTCCCGCTCTCGCAAGCTCTACGCGCGTCCTTCTCGCGTAACTACAATGTGTCTCGATAACGCATCGCTCGTGTAAACATCGATTGCTCGTCCTCGCCATCGTCTATCGAGCACAAAACGAGCACGGCACGCGGACCGTATCGAGACGTCGGGGATTCGCATTCCGATCGAACGAAATCACGATCAGAATCGACGTCATTCCTGACGGACGAGGAAAAAGGAAGAAAAGAGCTCGTTCGATATATTTCTCTTTGACTCGATTTATCGTTTCACAGATTTTTAGGTTCGGTCTTTCGAATGGAAGAAAGTAAAAAATAATTTCTATCTCTAGAGTTCTACTCGTAAAATTTCAGTAACTAACGAATACTGTAATTCAAAGATTAAAATTGATATTTTTGCAAATACTTCAAAGGATTTAATTGTAAAAGCTTATGATCATTTTAATCACGTTTCTTGATACATCTCAATGTTTATTTTTTTGTTCATAAATCATTTAGATTTTCAATCCAATTAAGCGATACCACTACTTCCTGTAATAAATGAAACAATTTTCGATTAGAAGTTATTCGATTCTCCGGCGAGATTCGCAAGCACGTATAATTTCACGTTAGACTCGGAAGATAGGCGAGGAATATTTCCAGGGGAATTTCGTGCAAGCCGATCGACTCGAATCTTTATTGCACGTGCGAACGCCTCATTAATTAAATTTACGGAGACGCGGTCGCGCAGCTATCGTGGCGGTGAAATTAAAAGGAGATAATTAACTTTTTTTTAGCCAGCCGGTCCAATGACCAAAGGGAGAGAGAGGGAGAGAGCAAGAGAAAGAGAGGACGTTGGAAATGATATTGGTCCTTCGAAATCGCATCGGGCCACGCTCTGGGAGAAACAGAGAACTCGAGAACGATATTTTATCGAAATTGCATCGAGATTTCATTATTAACTATCCCCGGCTGGGAGTACTCGCGAGCACGCTCGTGTCTCGCCTCTCTATATTCTCCTCATTTCCCAAATTTTACAAAAGGGAAACTAGCTTTACCCGGGCGTAAAATTGCGAGATTAACCGAATGTAAATTTTCTTTTTTCCTTCGGACACTCTCGTAAGAAAGATTTAAATTAAACACCATAAATATAAAAAAAAAGACTTCTCATATCTGCCAAGGGAATTCCAAGATAGTAATAGCTCAAAGATAGTATTCTAGTGATTCTTTTTATCAATGATTTAGAAGATACATATTTAACGTTACGTAAGTATGCGGACAATTTGCTTGGCGAATCGTTGACGTAATAATAAAAACCGAGGAAAAACGGAGATCCTTTATTAAAGAAAAGGAAAGTAAAAGAAATCTCTCTCTCGCGTACGCGAGATGTAAAAGGATACCTCGTTCCTTCTTTAAGTAAAAAAAAAAGAGATTACCGCGTTCGCCTTTATCGTATCACAATGGCTCGCGCAAGGCATTCCGAGACGAGCGGGCCGAATGGCGCTGTGCCATATTGCGACATGGTAATGAATTTTTTCAGAAAGATCTGACCGGAGGAATAAGGGAACGAAGTAACGGTGGGAGAGAGCAAGAGAGAAAAGTGGAGAGGAGTGGAAAAAAGAAAATAATTTATCACGAGGAGTCCGAGCGAGGGTAGAATAGAAATAAAAAAAGTGAGAGAGAGAGAGAGAGAAGAAATGAAGTTGCGTGAAAAGAGGAACCCTTCCTTAAGGGGTGAACCACCTACTGTGGAAGATATTAAAAATGACTCCCTACGAGCATTAAGAAAGGATACCGAGACCACTAGCAGAAGCAGCAAGGGTGCCGTACCTACTCGACAAGTAGTCGTAATGAACGGCCTAATGAACATGCAGAACGAGGGCTTCCTCGTTAGGACACGTGCTGGGCTCTCACTCGCGTTCTCCTTGCGGTCTACCACGATCGACGACACGTGCACCTCTTTTTAACGATCACCCAGGCTATTCTTTCTCTTTCTTTCATTCTTTCTTCCTCGCCTTGTAACTGTACTCAAGGAGAAGGAAACGCGCAAGAAATACTTACTCGATTAATAGGCGCGGAGTGTCGAGGGAGGAGGCCAAGAATACGCTCGAAGGGTGACGATTATTTATCCGAGCACGTTACGGAATTTCGCAGAGTGTCTCGAATTTTTTTCCATTTTCATCGGGCTTGCCAATTGTTTCCCACGCGAATCGAGAGCACGGATTGTTTAATAATCTGCTTTAGAGTTCAAATTCGTCGCCGAACCTGGGATATAAAACAAATTAGAAAAGATTTCTACACTCTATACTATTTAATAATTTTTAAAAGCCCCGTACCACGCCTTAGGATTACCTAATATTTACTGCTCGAAAATTGAACTCTTTATTATCCACTCCACGATCAATCTCGTAAATAACGGAAGATCACAGAGCACTACCGCCGAGATTCACGAAAAACACGTTAAGATACCGGTAAAAATGATATCGCGTAAGTCCGCACCTCTCGATATCATCGAAAGATATCGAATTGGATGGAAATAACGAGGATAACCACGAGTTAACGATACTATCGCGTGACGAAGTTTATGGGGTCCCCTCGTTGACAAGCGAGCCCCATGGTGCGAGTATATCACGAGACGCGCGGTTATGTTTCAACGTGAGGATATTAGGGGGGACTGGATATACCCGGTGGCTCGTGGCAGTGAAAAGGGGTGGAAAGGGGTAGGAAGAGAAGAGGTGGATATTAATTGGCTTCCGATCTACGATCGAGACCGCCCTTGAAACACCCTCGAAACACCCTACGAAGCGCGTGCCGTGCGTGAACACCGTACCTTCCGCATTATCGCCTGTCTGCGTGCGTGGACCATCCTTTTCAACCCCGCGCCATAACGCGAGAGCGAAATCGCGAAAATTAAGGGCTCAGCTTGGATTGCGACGATAGAATAGAACACCGATGAACCAATCCCACGAGACGGATTCTTGTAATTTTACTTCAACGAAAATGCGATTCGATTTGGACGGTTAGTGAAAAAAAAAAGAAATTTAATTACTGTTAAGTGTTTTCTGATTTTTTTATCGATCTCAGTAGAAAAGGGAAACAATTAAAGAGAGAATCTATGAAACCTGCCAGTTCTCGTTTAACCTTTTCAACGTTAATTAGAATTAGTAACTTTTATATGAGAGAACACCGACCAACTCGCTTCATCGAGAAAGTAAAAAAAAAAAAACAGTGTGAGAAGTAAAGGTTTCCATTTCGTGCTAATTATTTGGCTTTTTGTCTTTAAAAATATACACTGTGCAACGTTTATTCGGGCTACAAATCCACGCTCGTATTTATTCTCTCGTTTCCCTCTCTAACGAGCCGTCCTTTTAAATGTAAGAGGAGAACGCTATCGATGCTATAGATATTACACGACGGGTGTATTATAAATTTCTGAAGCGATACACAAAAGGCCCGTGACATTGTGCCGAGATTTCGATCGTTATACCGTCTTCCCCCTTCGCAGAAATGTATTTTATGGGCGAAGACGCGGGTATCTCGAATAACTTTTGCATCGTGATATCGAAGGTGGGTAGGTATTCTACAGCGAACTCTTATAAACATCTTTACGAAGTAGCAGCACATTGAGCATATCTACGTAGTAGGTACCGCGTCATTAAAAGATACGAGTAACGTGACTATAATGGAACAAAAGCCGTCATCATTACGGGTTGTTACGTGACACTGATCCACCATCGAGAATTCCTTCCGAGAAATAAGTTTACGATGAGCAAATAATTCAAGAAATGCGAAAATCTTTCATGAACGAATAAATAAAATAAAGAAATGCTTCGATCGAAGATTCATTTTTTCTCATTTTTTCATGGAAAATTCTTAACGTTGTACCTCGTAGGAAAAGTTAGATTTTCGCAGAGATAATGGAAAGTTCTCGAAGTAGGAAAAGTGAAAATGTTGGAGCCACCAAGCAAGGTCGTAGTTTGAAGGAAAGCTTGACTGTCGAACGACTAATATGATTACCTCCTGTCTAATCATTTTCGCTTCCTCGCGTCTCCTTCTCATCCTTCTCCTCTTCCTTCTCCTTTTGGCATCGTCCTTCTTCGAGGTAGTCTCCGTCGAACCGAGTAAACTATATCTATCCGTTTCTCTTTCGCTCGTCTAAGCCGGATAATTTTCCAAGGCGACATCTAACTATCGGGAAATTCTGTGGCGAAAGCTTCCAACCTTTCTCGCAAATACCAACGCACACGCATACACACACGTACACGCGGGTAATAACGCATACTCTCGTACACGCATACATATGTATGTATATATATATTACGTGACACACGGCCTAAGAGCTAAGGGGAGGCTCCGCTCGCACGAGATTCTATGAAAATTCCATCCTTTCCCTGAGAACGAGAGAATCGTCTGGAGGAGTTTCCGTACGCGGGCCACCACCGTCACGAACCCGCCGGCCTCCATGGAATTCGAATTTCCCGCGCAATTGAACACGGCGGAAAATACGAAATTAGATAGCGCCGGTGCAACGCACGTTTCGCGGATTCTTAGGCGTTATGGCGTCGTGCCAAACTCGGTAGACACTTCGAAAGGGGTAAAGTTATTCGTCTGTGTTTTTTGTTTTAACTCGTAAAATAAAAGAGGTCTCATTGAGAAACGTCGAAAATCCGCTGTAAGACCAATGAAATCCTTTTTATTTCTCTCTTACCTTGTAGATCTCATCGACGAGTCTCGTTAACTCCTCGGTCTCCATGATCGTCTCCCTTCGGTCTCTGAGAACTCCACTTCTGCAGATTTCACGAGATGCTCATATTTTTCCGTCCTCCAGAGACCGGATTTCACGTGGCCGTTCCACTTTCCCGATGTCGACCGTTCGGAATCGGAAGCAACGCGTCTTCTCCAAGGTTTCTCTCCCTCCTCCGCGATCTGAAACAAGAAAAGAAGATAATGAATCGGCTGTTCCCATCTCCGATCTCGCTGTTATTATTGTGTATACTAATATTATGTAACACGGTTTTCGAGATACAACACGGTAGAAATATCTGTGTTATAGTAACACAAGAGTCGCCTTTAGGAAACTCGCGAGTTTAAAAAACGAGCATCGTCGTAAAATTTAAGCGACTATCGTCATAATAGTCGAGCCCTTCTCCAAGCAAAGGTTCCAAACGCACCAAGGAATTCAACGAGAATTACGAAGCCACCGCTCTTGGTAATAACTCACGACTAATCGCCATACTTGGAATAATATTTCACGCAATCCCAAACACTTAAGCGCTCCTAAACGCGCAAGCTTTTTATGTTAATGCCGTCGCATTAAGAGTCACGGCGCCGTGATTCTTCCTCTTAATACCACCGCGAAATCGGGTAATCATATCGCGGCATTTTCTAGGGATGTTTAATAAAGATGAACGTTTAACAAGGTGGACTTTATTCATAAATAAGGGTCCCCCTTTTCGACATAGTAAAAAGTAGTGGTTAAGTAAAAAATAAAAAATAAAATATATCAAGAATCTCAAAGAGCTGAGGATTTTTCTATTCCACGTATAATAGAGAATCATAGAAAGATGCTTGCGTTCTTTCGGCACGTTCCTGCTTAGGTTTCGAGACGGCAACTTGCATTACTCATACGTCGAACGAGAGGTCACGTTTTCCAGGGTACTTTCATTCCGCAAGGACACCCAGTATGCGCGCTTAGGCGCGTACGGAAAGAAAGAGAGAGAGAGAGAGAGAGAGAGAGAGAGAGAGAGAGAGAGAGCATAGAAAGAGATTGGAAAGAGATAGGGAACGAGATAGAAATAGATAGAACGAAAGAGATAAAAGTAAAGAGGGAAGGGGAAAAGCCGCATAACTTCGATGTTTTATACCAACGGACACGCGGACGATTGCTAGCTCCTATCCGTGTGCTTCTGTGTGCGCACATAGGCGAACGGTTAAGGTGTCACGGATCGGCGATCGAGAGTCTCTCGCAGGTTTGCAACCTGATTCGAGAGCAGTTCGAAATCGAGAAATCGTGAAAGCAAGCTCCGACCGGTGCCACGCTCCGAACAACAAGAATCGATTCGTCTATTCGTTGTTGGTAAACCTGAAGTTTCGGCAATCTCTATAAATTTTTGATTAAATTTAAAAAAAAAACACGAATTGCAAAAAATTAAATTTTTTTTACAAACCCTTCTTAAAATGACGAATTGTTTACTATCGTAACGTGAACCGACAATCTTACCGACGGAAAAAGCAAAAAAACAAAAAGAGTAAAACAAGTAATAACAATTGCACTAGGGAAAAAAGAGTTTCGATCGACTCGTAAAATTCGTAACCGAGAGTTTGAGTTACGCTCGGCGAACCATAAATGCGAATAATCGAATAAAAGCGTCGAAAAATAATATACGCTCGATGTATCCCGGAATAACTCTATGCAAGCGTCGGGCGCGAGAGCGAAGTATAAGGGTTGATATTTAATTATCCGTCGATATCGCCCATGGAAAGCGTCCAGATCCGAATCGAGTCCATTATACGCGAAAAATCTCACCGTCGAAGCCGATGGTGTCGTGTGTAGCGCGTACGCACGCGGCTGGATTTTCATTCGATCGCGAAACTCGTGCGCGAGCTTCCAGATACGTATGTGTATTTTAGTTATTTTCAAAATGCATCGATACGCTTTCGAGAGCTTCCGAGCGAATGAAATTCTCTTGCAGAATGGCTGAACGATACCAAAGGTTGCCCTTTAATCTACGTAATCGCTTGCGACGCGTTCAACGACGACGGTACATGCGGAAATGTTTCTCTGAAATTTTACCCCCTCCCCCCATATGAAAACGATCAAAGAGAGAAAGAAAGAGAGAGAAAGAAATAGAGTGAGTGCAAGAGAAATAAATTGACGTGTCACTAGGTATCATACATCTCGCTATCTAGAGACGAAATTATTCCCCATTCGCTTTCGTTCATTGCGAAGCACTCCAGCCAGCTGTTATGTCACTCTACGTTGCGTTGGATATTTAATAGAACGGTCGATAACCCGCTGTGTGTCTTCTCAAATCCGCACCACTCTCACTTTTCCGGATCGCCATCTCGTATCTCACACGCGGGATAAATTTCTCCTCTCTTCTCGTTTCGTAACGTTTCATAACCTATACCTTACTTCACTCTCCTCCTAGTCCGGTCTTGCATAGATTGACGCGTGAACACGACCGTGCGAGGGATCGTCGCATATTTCGTACATACGTACATCCGTATACGTATTTAGGACGAAAAAGAATTTACGACATGGCCGATAAAAAATAAAACCAAGACTCGAACGTTTCGCGCGTTTTATAATGAAAACGATTAGAAATTGAATGGAATAACCAATCAAGCGATGCCGTAGCACGCGCCATCTCTCGGTTCGCGTTCGAAGTTACAAAGTGGCGCGAAATCAACGAATGCGCCGTGTGGCCACCGATTGTATAAATCGTGCAATAAAGTTTTACTTATGCGGCAGGTCGATTTTAAATTCCACGAAACTAAATTTCGACCGAGCCAGAGATAAATTCGACGGGTGACTTACTTTTATCGCCGAGATATAACGAACTGCGCTCGTATTTTTTTACTTTTGCCGCCTGCGGAACTAAAAGAGAAAAAAAGAGAGGGAGGAAGAAAAACGAGGGATAGTTCATAACGAATAGGAGATTCGGCAAGAAAGATGAGGATGAGGAGGTGGAGAGGGGCAAAGGGCGAGAATCGCGGAACGTCCAATAAATTTTCGACGAGGAAAAAGCGATTTCCGTATCGGAGCGCGCGCGGACGAGGCGACACTTTTGCGAGAAACCCGATAAAACACTCCGCGCCGTGAGAAAGGCGCAGTCCGCGGAATTCAGGACAAATTCCTGGTCGTGTGGTGAGCGACGCCCTCTTTTCTTTTTTTTCAACCCTTTTCTATCTCCGCCAATTCTCTCGCATACCGGCTCTTCTCATTTTCCAAAAAAAAAAGAAAATAAAAAGAAAATAAAAGATAATATACTGAAAAAACGTGGTCCCCGTATGGAACGAGACTACCTCGAAATTCAAACGGAAAAAAAAGACCTCGATCTAAGGCGTGTCGAGATTATTTTTCTTCCTTCCTTAATTCTCCTTTTTTGTTATTAACTACAAAATCAGGCATGGATTCGGCACAAAAGAAAAAAGTTCGCACTGGAATCGAACGCGACGCCCGCCACGAAGGAATGTCGTCCTGCTTCTTCTTTCGTAACGGTTATAAAACGGTCCTGATATCCTGCAGGCAGGAAAATACAGGCGTGCCCGTCGACGTCGTTGTCGTCGTTACACCTGCGGCCGGTTTCTCTACATACTTACATACGCGTGCGACAAGCGTGAGCTTTAGAAGGTAGGATATTCAAACTATATGTATACATACTATATGCATGTATTGTATATATGTATATTGCTAATAACGATCAACGCCGGACCCGCTACTCGTATACGAGGCACGGTGCACCTCGCTCGCTCACAGCCGAATACATTAATTTTCTTAATGAAATAAATCCACGGCCCTGACTTTCGACGGGTATACACCGAGCACGGGTACGTCGATCGTAATTAATGCGCATATATTTCGAAATCGATTTTAAAAGATCAGTTAACCTTGCCAGCTTCCTGTTCGTAGATATACGTTCGATGAAATTATGGAAGAAAAAAATTCTGAAAGAGAGGATATTATCAACGAGTGTAGGGGAAAAATTGAATAGCGTCGATCGATCGATCTATCGATCGGTTCGTCGCAAGTAAATGCGCGTGGGTCGAACATACCATGGAAACGAGTTATAGCGGCACCTATTTACAAGGAGTGTAGAAAGTATTCGTAGACTCTTTACAGGTGAATCATTTTTAAAGATCCTCGAACGTCTATTGTATTGTAATGATTTTTAAAAATAATTTCTTCATGATTCACAAAATTAATGGGTACATATAAAATTTTATTTATATTCTAAATCTTGCACTAAATATTATAAATGTGTTTACAATGTAAAGAGCGTTCGTATACCTTTTATACTCGCTATAGCTGCACGCTACACGTTCTTTATTATTACATGACGTAGATTATAAAATTAATGACCGACGAGAGAAAAACTCGAATTAATTTAATTCTAGTTTCGTTGTCATTAAAAGAAGGGTAGTACGGCGACCGATTAAAATTCGGTGAACTCGCGAGTTTGCTAAATGTTTTTCACTCGAGTGCGGAAACAGAAGTGATCGTACGTAAATTATCTCGGTGCTTTGTGAGGCAGAGTACAACAAAACTAGAACAGAAACAAGAAAAAAAGAAAGGAGGAAAAAGCGAAAATGAAAAAGCAAAAATGAAAACGAAAAATCGTGCGACAGGAGAAACGAGTCGGACTAAATGCAAATGATGAATATGAATGCTAATTCGAGAATTAACGTCATTAGAGTTCTTTGATAAGTACGCACTGAATGTGGCCGTATTCAAATAAGAAAAAGAATTCCCCGAGTTTGCATATGCACCCGCGGATGGCTCATATTATGTTCGTGCGCCGTAACCGTCCCCGGGGATTTTCTCTTCCTCGGAAATATTTTCGTTCGCTTTATTTCACGCGCCAACATCCCCGGAGCTTCTCCTACTATCCCTCTACCGGGGTACGAAGCTATTATAATAAATATTACAATGTCAAAGGGGGAACGATGGCTCCGTAAACGGAAACACTCCTGACGCGTGATACGATTTATATTAAACTCCGTTTTGCTTTTGTAGCAAGATATCACACATGTTTAACGTATTCTCGTTCAACACAGTCGCTTATTTGTCGAATAAACGGCGTTACTCAAAAATCATAATTTTTTAATCCTTTGGGGGATTCCGAACCATCGGGACAAAGTACCTGTGTCGGAGCGATAACTAAACGAATAATTCCAAAATAATAAATTTGAAGTAATATCCTTGTTACTGCGAATGAGTGAAACGTGTCACGTATCGACGAAATTTACGAACAGTACGTTAACTCTCGTTGTTTTAACTTTCGTACAGTTCGGTCACGCTTCGACGGATCAACAACGAAGCGGACGCGATTCGATGAAAAATTCCACAGGTACGATATCTCATTGGTCGAAGTCATTCGTCAGTCCGTCGTTCACTTGGCAAATCGATCTCTATTTTACACCGTAAGAGAACGCGATCACCGAGCGTGGCGAGTCACTTTGGATTTCTCGTTGAACTCGCCTTCTCTCTCTCTCTCTCTC
>JAIFRP010004357.1:275015-306340 GCA_032403825.1 Odynerus spinipes
CTCTTTCTCTTTCTCTTTCTCTTGTCCGCGCGAAACAACGATCTCCCGTGCGAGCATCTATTTTGTGACAGGAGCACAGAATGATCTTTCGAATTTCGCGTTTCCCCTGAGCGAACGAGAGAGCGAAAGAGCACGCCAACGTTGGTCCATTAACCGTCTGTCTCTTTCCACGTCTCCCTCCATTAGGGACTTTGGGATTCGAGCGGCAAGCCCGACCGCACTCACATCCCAAACAATGCCTCTGGAACTCCATACGAGCCTGTTCCGAGCCATTTTTTCCTACTTCTTTTCTTCCACTTCTTCTTTTTTAAACGTCTCGTCGCGTCAAAAATCACGCCGGGAGAAACGTGTACTAGGGAAAAAGGAAGAAAGATCGAAAAGCGAGACATAGACCTAACTTATGCATCACGCGAATTACTGCTAATATACAAGGTGACTCGAACGACGTGATTGTATAATACCGTTTAAAATAGTTTCATCGAGAAATTTGATTCTAACGAATCACGAGACTCGACCGGTGTAATGTAATATTAAGTCGTTCGATGGTAGCTCGGGAACGTAGACGGTACGGAGGTGGGAAAATTCCTGTAGGACAAAATTCCCGCTACGTAGTCAGGAATGTTGAACTTCGTCGTAACTTCGTGCAAATATTGAAAGACAATAACGTAAGTATCTGATACCTACCTACGTACTGTTGTATACCTTAGGTATCAATATATATATATGTATGTATGGTGGATCGTCGATGTCGGTGAGAGAGAAATTAGCATCCGTTTGAAAATCTGTCGTGAATCTGCGTAGTACGTTATTAATACGTTATCTTGCATAATGCATGATGAACAGTACTTCCCCCCACTCCTTCCTCTCTCTCTCTGTGTCTCATCGCACGCAGGATGACCAGCGTCGTTCGTCTTTGTCGCGTGAGCCGATCGTGCAGGGAATTTGGACGAGAAAATCGCGACGGGAATTCACGAGAAACGGAAAGCTTATTATGTAGGAAGATCCTAGTAAAAAAGAAAAAGAGAAGGAGAGAGAGAGAGAGACGCGTAGGGAAGGACGACCGGATTCCTTAAACCAACGATCCTGCATTTTTCTTTTTCTCGTTTTACGATTCTTCTCCATCGCTATTCCCCCGTAATTCGCGGAGTTTCAATAAATATATGATATTTACGAAGGTAAATAATTCTTACATTATTCATGAATATACATAGATATACAGAGTACCCTGTATACCAGGTGTCCTGTACCTAAACGTAATTTACTTATTTAAAACAGTTACATAAATTGTATAAGCAGAACGGAAAGGCGGATAATAACTTTCTACCGTTAGGTGTTATATCGAAACGAAAGCGAGAGTGATATCTAGCGAGGTTCGCGGATACCGTTGTCACTTTATCCAGTTCTCCATTTTACATTGAAGAAACTGAGATAACCACGAGGTAATGGGGCAAGTTTGCAAAATACATAGCTCGCACCACGGCTCGCATTTCGTTTACCGCAATTCTCGTTGAAGAAACGAATTCCAGTAGTAGTGGTGATAGAAATAATACTAGGTGCTACCTTCTTGTCTATTTATGCGGCCTTGAATATCTCTCCACTACGTCCTTCCGATTGTGTAAAGATACGAGATGGAGAAGAACGAATGAGGAAAACGAATTTGCCTTTCGCCATCGAATCGAATTCGTTACGAATTCCACGAACGAAGAGGGAAGCGAAATAGTCAAAGGACCCCTTTCCCTTTGCTGCCCTTACTCGAGGTACGTAGAATCGAGCTAGAAATTTAAGCTCGAATGCGAGCCTCGAATTATTAGAAGGATGCTATTCGCGCGCGCACGCGCGCGCGTACAAATGCGCTTTCGTAATAAGACGCGATAGGAACGCGAGATATGAACACTTTATATTTTGGCCTTTCCGAAAGTGTCGAAGAAACAATATGAAGTAGCATCTGGCCGAAATGGGATGCGACAGGTGGCAGAGGCGGGGTGGCCCTTTACGAGGGCGTCGCGAATGCATATTTGAAATTTTAGCACGTCGTAAGGCTACGCCGAGCCGCCATTGTTAAACGGGCAGTACTCCAAAACGTTTTATCAGCTTTCGTTTATAAATCGAAAAGATCATCGTCTTCTTCCATGTTGAATCGCGCAGCTTCTCGCGATACCATCGACCGCAAGACAAATCTGTAATATATTCCAGCGGCCGTACGATTTGGTTTGCAAAGGAGCCAAACGACGAAATTTGCATTTTCAAAGCGCGTATTAGCATGCTTCGGCCATGTCACTTCGGATAACGATACGACGAACGTCTTACGGTCAAATCCGAATCTCTCTCTTTCTCTCTTTATCACGTTCGCGAAAATACTACTAAGAATTTCAATTTTTTCGCGTACCCTTTTCGATCGATGCCATTACTCCCCGTATATCCGATCATACGTGTATCTATCTGTGAATTATTTCAAGAAATGCCAATATCAACAGTGACGCTGTCAATTAATGTTAATTAGATTTTATAACAAAAAAATTTAAACACATAGATAATTGACAAACCCAACAGACATTGTTCCTTTTGATACCAATAAATAAGGATAAACAAAAACGAAAACTTGATATCGGCCCTTCTTGAACTCACCCACATCCATTAAACAGTTCAGCACCAGAATTGCATTTAGGACGACTAAATACAATTTCAAAATCATCCGGGATTAAGTTACAGTGTAACCTCGTCCTTCGAGAAGCCGAGAACGCGAGGAATTTCAGAGTTCGTCGTTAGGTCTGACGACTTTTGCGCGTGATACGTATCGAAACACGGTGGCACGGCACAGGACGCGCTTAACATAAAGAGATCTTGTTACGTAAGCTTTAGTATATACGCTACATCGAAGTTTAGCTGGATGTTCCGTCTATACGGTCGTCAGTTCGCATAAAGCCTGCTTATACGGTGTTCTCTTGTATTCGCCGCTCTCTATCATCCAGCAGCCCAAACAAGGACGACTATGGACGAGGAAGACGAGGACGACGACGGCGGTAACTATCCGGGCTCTCACACGTACTGTTCGTTTAGCCACGGTGTGCAACCTAGGCGTTATCTATCCACGCACGTGCTCCTTTGCATGTAAGCGCGGCGATGCACCTATCTCTTTGTCTCTCTCTCTCTCTCCCCCCCTCTCTCTCTCGTTCTCCTAGATTCTCATAGTACGTCCGCATTGGCGTAACCTCCTCGGACGGTTACAGGAAGAGAAGGGAGAGATACGATTGTAAACACCAGACGATTATGCTTATCCTTCCGCGTGGCTCGCCTTCCATTGCTCGCGATCAGATAAAACGACAAGGACGGATCCTCGGAGAAAACGCGATCGATAGTATATATTGTCTCCCTTTTATGTTATTATTTCTGAAGAAAATTACTTGCGCATTTTATCTGTAATTATAAATGAAAATTTATTAATCTATTATCATATCTTATCATATCTATCATATCTTTGTATAAAAATCTCGTTTCCCTGTATAATAAATTTTGATTCTTTTTACGAATTTTCTAAAGCTCTCGGAAGATCACAGTTAAATTTTTAATTTATTTTTTAATACTACGATTCCGCTACGCCATTGAAGATATTTGTTCGCGCGAGCTAGTGTCTTTTGTCTCTCTCTCTCTCTCTCTCTTTCTCTCTTAACAAACGCGTACACAAGACGGCGCACCCTGAGCCCGAAGAAATGCCAAGAGAACGTGCCGGCTGGTTCTCTCTCTCGATGGGATAACCGCGTCTAGAATCGAAGAAAGACCCGTTTACGGTACGCGTTAGCAATCTTCATTATCGATTCATTATCGAATCGTTACCTCGATCGAGATAGCTGAAAGTTTCTCTCTCGCGTATATTATAAATCTCGCCAGCGGAACATACGTATAAATCATTTTACATAAATCCCGGAATAACGAGACGAGGTCGAATACGATGTAACATTTTAATAACGTTAAATATTTAAACGGAACATCGGAGCAAAACGTTACTATCCGTTTAATACGTTTCGAGAAATTATAAACGCGTATCCCGTAATATCGATGCTCGACTGAAATCAGAACGTAGTAGTAGAGGGATCGTTAAATTGGAGCAATAAAATTCTCGGTATAAATGCCGACCTATCGAAACATACTTTACATACGTTGTAATTACTCGACACGCGTGTATATTCTCTCAACCTGATCGATAAACGCGCGCGTGTGTATATAACGATACGATTGATTCGCTCAGGCAATATCGAGCATTGATAAACAACCGTTTGTCGCTGTCTGAACTTTCCCGTTGGTTACATACCCTGGAGGGTATTTTATGATCGCCACTGTCCAATATAGTTCGAAATCTTCTACATGACGAACCAATTGTATTTTTTTTATTTTTTATTTTTTTTAACGTGGAGAAAATCTTCCAAATCTCCCGACCCTCCCCCTGGTCTCCCGCGTATTATTACAAAATTGTCCTCTTCCGAAGAATTATCATTTTTTAATTACGTCATTGTTGCAGCACACGAACGATATACGGGACACCCTGTGTATAATTCAACGCAACGGAGATCACGGAACTAGCTGCTCTCCTAATAATGAAAGAGAGATAGAGATAGAGAGAAACGAAAGCAAGTTAGAAGCTTACGTAGGCAGTTAAGACGATGGAGAAATTCAGAGGAGTGCGCTGCTCTTCTCCGCGTAACTTGAAACGCATATCTTACCCGTTCTAATGAAAATATGTACACCCGAGTCAGTATATTAGGATTAGGAGGTGCATACCACCATAAGTAGTTTCGCAAGCGGCATAGAATGTACAACCTTCTTAACAGCACGGCCAGACACTGGTAGCTGACAACGAGAAGGAATTTAGAAATAGCGAGACGATGAAAATTATGCGAATCGTATTAAAATAAAGTATGTATCGCCCAGCGTCGTTGTTCCGAGCTTTTTACAATTAATTATCCCGTTCAGACGGAACGAGATTCTTCATCGTTCTAGGAAGGCACATTAATCACCTAATTTTTAACGAGGTACATTCATTAGCCGTTTTACTTGCAGAAGCTTCACTCGTACCCCGTTACTTTGGCTCAGGATAGACACAGGACAAATATTTGATTACCCGAACGACTTCTAAAGGCGGAATTTCGAGGCTAAAATAACAAGAGAGCCAGAGCCTTTGATGTTTTTCGATACATTTGAACTTTGCACTTAACAAACGTAACTTGATTTTTTTTTACAATCGCGTACTCGTATCATCGAACGATCGGTCATAGATCTTGTACGTCCTACGTATAAAAACAATCTTCAACGTCTTTTCTCGTGCGCGACTTTTAACGAAGTAACAAGACAACGGGTGTGGACTGTCCTTCAGCAGAAAACACGGCACAGCTTTTCTCCCCGGGGCTACTCGAAGTCGGTCAAGCGTACCCGATCGCTCATCTTTAATGCATGTTCCTCTTTTGTAAGCGAGACCATGTCAACAACCCCGTTTTTCCCTGTGTATGCATGCCAAAATATGGAGGGCAATAAGCGAACGAGCTTTCGGCATATTCGGTATTTTCGACGCATGAATATTCTATGAATATCACCTCTGCCGTAAACTCTCAAAAGCTTCGTGCCTTCGAAATTATTTCCTCGGGATACATCTGGCGAAACACGTGCGCACCCGACTCGACTCCGGTTGTTGCCTCGTCCAATTTATCGCTCGAATACACCTTTCATGGATCTGGATCGATAACGCGATAAAGTGTATCGATTTAAATGAAATTCCCCGTATATTCACTTTACGATCAAACCTCTACGCGAATAGTTGATCCCACTTGATTCCACTAACGAGAGAGTACCAAGTTTTCCGTTCGATTACCAATCGTTGCAAACTCACCGCTTTTTATTCCTATAACGTGTATAGGTACACGACTTTACGTGTAGCGCGTATTTCAACTTCCTCTTACGTTGCAGAAAATGCAAAACTATCTCTTACTAAAAAGCGAACGACTATAAATCAGTCGGCAGCAGCTTCGCGGTAAACGTGAATAAACTTTTGAGTTTGGATAAAACGAGTTACTATACAACGTTTAACATACGTAACGCACTCGCGTACAATCTTTACTGGCTAATAACTTACTTCGTGTCTAGACGAGAAGGTAAAGCTATCAGGAGCTAGTATGGTTGAAAGAAAAGGAATGATATATCACTTGGAATACACTATAAACTTGTTAAGCGACTAATAAAACATTACAAAGGATAATAAAGATGCCTGCAAGCTTTCTATGAGCAAAGGATTACAAAAAAGAACGAATCAAGCAAAGCACAACATTAACGAGTTTTCTGGATTAGGTGCAAGCACCAAAAAAAGTGTTCATTGGATACAGCTTTGAATAAGAAGCGTGCAACACTGATCAGGAAATGAAGGTCCCATAGGTTTCCTAAAACTTGAACAACGATGTATGTATTCGACGGAACTTTTATTAAAGTATCACATTTATGGTTTAATCTTCCTCCTCCTCAGGTGCGGCACCAGCAGAGCCCTTGCGCAAGTTCTTCCTCTTTACACGACCTGGCCTGCCACTTCCGAACGGCGACTTCAGAGAGAAGTCAATGTGTTTTTGCGAATCTAATCGTACAATGAAGGATGGGATGTTCACCACTTGTTTGCGCACCCTGAAACGATACATCATCATTCGACGTTCCTGTACGGCGAAACACATTACTTTGCGCGCTCGTTATGCCGACGTATGGACTCTTCGCTAGGTGTCTCGAAAGCTTTAGACGTAAAGCACTATACCGAAAAAGATTGATGATTTTTAATGGCCCAATAGTATCAACAGACGTTAAGCGTTAGTTTGTACTAACGTTTAAGTGGCCTGCATGAAATTAAGCAATTATTTGTCAATAGAGCAGCTGACGTTGTCCACTTGATCGTGGTCGTGCTTTTATTATCGGTCAAGTCAGGCGATCAACCAGGTGAACTGTCCTGACATCTGCAGTGGCAAAAGTAAAGATCGTCCGTTATAATATCACGCGAATTTTCCTTGTAAAGGTGCACGAGACAGTGATCACACAAAAATGTAGACGAACTGAATATTCGAGTTGAAAAATAAAAGAACTTTGTCTCCTGGGATGAAACCAAATAAAGAACAATCTTCATTCGGTGATTAACCAGGCATTTTATCTTGCCTTAAATGATTAGAAATTATCCGCAGTTATACAGATATTTCTTGCCCATACATTAAGGCTACAATAAACCTAGGGAAAAATAATGCATATATTAACTCACCGAATGTGGCGTTGACGGATTAATACTCTGGCATGATGAATTGATTTAGCAAGACCCAATTTAAATACTTGAGTTTGGAGACGCCTTTCTAAGAAATCCTCGATTTTCAAACCAAGAACGTAATCGAGTTTCATGTGTCCTTCATCCAAGACACCGATTCTCACCAAACGACGCAGCAGTGCGTTACCTAAAGATATCAAGGTCTATTAGTAAAGTACAACAGGTTAATACTTATCGTACTTGTGCTTTTATTTGCTCAGAATACTACGTATCCTCAAAATTTTTAGGCCAAGAGGTGTCAGAAATAAAAGAATTTTATCATCACGTTAAAGTATAAAATCTCTGGAAACTTTCTAACCTATAAACACGATAACGGTTGGTTGATAATACATACCTTCGAAAAGACGTTTCGGGTCTTTCTCTTCGAGTGTAAGAAGCTCTCGAGCAGCTTTACGAATTTTAGCTAAGGTGTACTTTACTCTCCATACTTCACGCTTGTTACGGAGACCATATTCACCAATAATTCTCAACTCCTGATCCAAACGAGCCTTCTCATAAGGACGCCTGGGAGTTACATAAGTCTTCGAAAAGACCGAAGGAATTCGTCCGTTGACCATTTTGAAAGATCGTTACCTAATAATGAAAAGAAATACTTTAACAAAATGCAAGAACAACGTGTGACGATCAAAATGGCAACCACGTGTTGGTTAATTTTTCAGAGGTAGTATCGACTTGAAAATATATAATTTCTTTAAAACTTAGATAAATTCTTGCAATAAATATCAGGTAGTACATATTAATAAAGTTTATAAAACATTTCGAAACAAAATAATGGTAAAAATTAAGTCACCTTGGACCTTGCCTAAAGTAACGACCACACGGCACCACGAACACGAGGAAAATGGCCGAGTTCATTGCAACCGGAACTGATTCCGACGAAAAAGATGGCGCTTTCGAACATCCAACCAATAAGAAGTGATTATTCAGACTACTTCGGCGCACCCTAGTAGTCATTTCTCCAAGCACTATAACAGACCGGAAAAAGGAAATCATTTAAAAAATTTTATTATAATGAAGTTATCAAAAATATATGAACATTAAATATATAAATAATATAACTAAATACGTCGAATTACGAAAGTAATATTGTAAATTTATGATCTATATAAATATATCGTAGATTTGGCTGGATCGTATCCTACTACTTCACAGTAGTATGTCAAGATTCCATTTCATCACAATTCTAATCAACTTTATCGATATTCGTTAAAAACATTTATATTATCTTAAGAAATTACAACATTTCCAATTACCAAAGCATCGAAATAGCTATTATTAATAATGCCAAATGTTATTTTTATATTTATCTTACTCCTTTACAAAAATCATTTTAATGCCATTTAATATTCTTGAAAGACAATATGGATTAATCGACTGATAAATGCAAGAAAAAATATTAACTTATTGATAAACACCGTAGCCATACGTAAATATACACGCATGTGTGTTTTTATGTTCTGCTCAATCAATACGTAATATAATATTATTATGCAATCAATATTGTAAATTTATGCAATAATAGAAAAAGAGACAATGATAAACAATTACGAGTATAATAAACTACACATGTGTTCAAATATTTTTATTTCCACCGGTAAAGAAAAAAAGATGGCGTGTTAACATGTAAGTCATGTGATGATACATGACGTTGATAAAAATGCATTTTGATAAAGAAAAAACATGTCTCCTCCAGGACTTATTTTTAACAGACGAAAGTCATAAAACGTCCGAACGGAAACTTTAGAACAAAGCGGCGCCAATAATCATACGTCATAAACATTCGATAAACATAAACGTTAAATTGTTACGACAAAGATAACCTAATCCAATAATCTGCGATCTTTTTAAAATTCGGTGCCACTTTTTTTTATCACTGTAAAACGTGTACGGCACTTGCTCAATGTATTCGTACGTTATCAATTTCTCGTGCTCTGGATATACGCATATGTTATTATTCTCTTCTCTATTGTTATTGACTGATAGAATATACGTCTGCTTTACGTAAATCGTTAGGAAATCACGATACTATGGAACTTGCAAAAACATTTAATCTGTATATAAAAAATACATTGACGCAATAATTTTAATCCCTACACATTATTATATCTTTCAATTGTTTATAATGTACAATATATATTAATATATAAATTATTACAAAACTTTATTTCATAGCTATATGTATGCTGAACAAGACTGAGTCCAATTATGCTAAAATTAAAAGTATACCAATACTCTTAGCCGCATTTACGTGTAACAAATACAATAAACTTCAGACTCAACAATGTATAATGAACTTCATCACGTTTTACTTTAAGTCACGTTTAAATCACGTTTCTCTGAAATATTTTCTGATATTTTTACATGAGAATACTCTGATATGCAGGGTCATTCAATTGACCTGGAGAGTGGAGAAACGAAGATAAGCAAGGATGTAAGTATCAGTCACGCTTTAAATGACTTCAGTATCTGTAGTGACACGAGACAGTTAAGAAAAGTTTTATTTTATTCATTTGCTGCACAATAAGAGGTGGACTACAGTGATTCTTAATTTATAATTCACAAGCGTTTAGTCAGTTACAAATTATTAAATGGAGGCTGTAGGAGCCGTAAGTATTTGCATTTTTATTGAAAAAGATAAAATATTCCAAATTTATTTAAATACAAAATAATTGCACATTATAAGTTGATTAAGTGCCTACCTGACATAGCTTATGATAAAGCAGTACGAAGGCAGACAATCTTACGATCATAAGCATTTTTGCTTTAACATCAGAATTTGTAATTAAAATAGTTACTTATTTCATCCAAAATTTATAAAAAGTACCTTATGGTTTGTGTTAGTGTCTCTGATAAATGTGTGTAAATTCTAGTTCACGTATTTTATAATAAATAAGGTATCTATATATTTCTTATGCAAATATGTTCAGTATATAAGTGAAATTGTATAAATAAAATATATTACATATTCTTTTATATTTTAAAGAGTACTTGAGCATATTGCTTAAACTAACATTCTATGAATACCTATAATTAAAAGTATTTGTATACTCTGCATCACCCAGATTATGTAGAAATGGAAAGTCACGAGATCAGTATACTGCTTTATCATTTTGCAAGAGGCAATTAATTCATTTCAAAGTAATGGTGTAACATAAGATACCCTGAATAGTACCAGTAGGCACTACTGTATCATTAAAATGCCATGAGTATTGGATTATAAAATTACTTTTTATAATCTTCTTTATAGGCCTGATCTTTATAGCCTGATCTTTTTTTTTTAATTATACACAAATGGCACAATCATGGAAGTAAATTTAAATATAGATTCACAGTAGTACATGTCTCTTTTGTATGAAAATATAAAAGTTCTTTAAAAATGATCCTCAGACTCACATTATACAGATAATAATTGTATTGACCTTTTGAATAAGATTACAAGTCACGCGAGGGAACTCGTGCGAGATATTGCGTACAAAGACATAAATTCAAGTATCATGGTAATCAGCAGCTGGAATATCTATAATTTAATATTCTATTACACAATGAACCCGACCAATTACTTTGCACCCCACAAAAGCTTTTATTGGATTCTGATAACTACAAAGGAAAAATAAAATGAAAATTTATTTTTACAGTATCCGATATTGAAATCTTTTCTTGCTGGTTCATTTTCTGGTACTTTTTCAACGATTCTATTTCAACCATTGGATCTTATTAAAACGAGATTACAAAGTAAAGTCAATAATAATAATATTGGGTAAGTAGTTTCTAGAATAATTAATAAAATTAACTTATATATTAGAAAGAAATATATCACATATAATTATTTACAGACCAACAAGAAATGGAATGGTAACAACAGTCATACATATAATACAAAAAGAAAATGTGTTTGGATTATGGCGGGGCATGACACCAGTAAGTGACACATTTAATGTATTAAATGAATATACTACTTACTAGTTGCATAAAATAAAGGAAGAATTATTTTTTAGTCCATAACAAGGGTCATACCTGGCGTTGGATTATACTTTTCTTCCTTACACTGGTTAAAACATACATTACATCTAGAAGAACCACTGACACCTCTACAAGCTATATCACTAGGCATTACAGCTCGATCCATGTCTGGTGCTCTATTAATTCCGATTACTGTTGTTAAAACACGATTTGAGGTATTTTAAAACATTAAGTAAATAACATTCCAGTGCAATAATTTAGTATGAGTTTTTATAATATTCAGTATTATTAAGTTATGATATCTTTATAGAGCGGTGTTTACAAATACAATAGTGTTGGAGAAGCCTTGAGACTCATATATAGGCAAGAAGGTGTGAGGGGTCTCTCAAGTGGTTTAGTACCAACATTACTTCGTGATGCACCATACAGTGGTCTTTATCTGTTATTTTATACGCAATTAAAACAAGCAGCTGCTCGTACAGGTAAATTATGATGAAGCTAAATTTATAAAAAAATTTATTCCTAAATATTAATATTTTTTATTTGTTTAGAGCTTGCTCATCAAAATACCTCTGTATCGGTAAACTTCAGTTGTGGAGTTTTAGCAGGAATTTTTGCCTCTATCGTAACACATCCACCAGATGTTGTTAAAACAAAAATGCAACTTTATCCAACTGAATTTAAGAATATCTACAGTGCCACTTATAAAGTGTATGAAAAATACGGAATATTAGGATATTTTAAAGGAATTGTACCTAGAATGTTAAGAAGAACGTTGATGACTACAATGGCTTGGACTGTGTATGAACAGGTATCATATTTACACTGGTTCAAACTTAGTAATATGGAAATGCATACACAGTTAAATTTTAATATGAATTTTACACCGATTATAAAATTTCTATATGAAAATGATTCCTTACAGATCACACAAAGCATTGGGTTAAAATAAAATGGAATGAATTATACTGATTGGTATAAAAAAGGAATTTTATACCAAGTGAACCATTATTATGCACAGTATTAAAAAGAAGCAACGTATTGCACATTGTATTATCAACATATGTATTTATTTAATAAATTATGCATTTTTATAGATTACCTATTCAAACGTGTTTTTTTATGTTACATGTTTACAAGACATTACCAGTCATTTAGAGGTTTGTTAAAACTAATCCTTAATCAGCAGTGTGATTGTTTTTTGTTCTCTTAGCATCATTTTATTAATTTTAAATAACAATATTACGAGTATTACAACGCAAGCTATGGACATTTTACCTTGATTGATTGTTATGTATAGTAAAGTAACAATTGCTTTCAGATGTAAATAAAATTGCAATAAAATAACATTCACGCATTGTTTAAAGGCCGATTTTCAGCAACCATAAATGATTCATTAAAATGATTGTAAAGTACTTTAAATAAATTCATCCACATTTATATAAAATTCATGAATTTTCAATGTGAAGATTATGCAAAATCTTTACCTTAATAATACATAAAGCAGAGTGCATGTGAGCCTGTCGGATTGGTTATTCCCACGCCTTGTCTTCTCTCTGAAAATAGAGAATCCATTTTTTAAAAGTTAAGATTTAACAATTATTATTTTTATATGAATCGCAATTACTTTCAAACGATTAACATAATTCCCTTATTGTAGCTGTTGTTAACCTCATTATGTTAAATTCTTAAACAGAAATAATATTATATTTCAATTATATGCATAAATAAGCGATTAATAAAATTCAAAATATCAATCTGATCACAGCATTGTAATTACAAGTACTTTTATTGTCAATGTTATAAGTATCCAAAAGATAAAGCAAACTAATGTTAAAAAACATTCATTTTATATTATTTTATATTATTACAGATCAAATATTTAACACTTCTATATATTTACTGCATAAAGATATAAATTTTATGTTTTTATGCTGCAATGCAAAATGATTATATTGAATTTAAGTTTATTAGAATAAATTTTTATATTTCTGTAAGTAGATGTTTAAAAAGCAGATTATATAACAATAAAGAAACATTTTGTATTAACAAGTTGTATAAATATAGGACATGTATAAAATATGTATCTTCTATCGAAGCTGAAACAAAGGACATGGCAAACTGAACAATATGAGACTATGTATGAATGAGGAAAGTCCTAGGAGCAGCTCAATATATGATCCATATGGCCTCTGTTGTGATCCTTTTGATTGATGTAGGATAATGCTAAAGAATAATTATTTTTCCCATTTATAAAAATTATAATTTTGCCCATATCCTGATTATCAAGAACTCAAAGTATAAACAAAGTGATACGTGCAAGGAGGGAAGAAAATATTACATATGATACACATTTCTTATAAATTTTATAAAAAGGGGAGTAGTAAGAAATGCCTTATTAACTAGAGGAAACCGAATATTTAAATAATCAATTAACATTGATACAATATTGATGACGACAATTGAATCAATTCTATATTTTTAGCCTCATGGCTATGAAATAACAGGAAAATTGCTCAGAACACTTAAGTTCAAAGTGTAAAAATACTGCAATTCGTCTAACCAATTTATGTTTTCATAGGTATTATTAAATGTCCCTAAACGAAAGACTAACAAATTATCATCCGAAGTCATGTTGACAATGCTCCCATCAACTGCAATTAGGAAGTAAGGAAAGTAATAGCAGGACTTTGTTATCATTTCCTTTAAGCACTAGCACCGAAGTTTCACTCCAAAAATAAACATCATCAATTTCAAAAATCTAATTTTCCTAAGAAAAGGACATGTTTGGTATTATCATTCCGATATAAATACCTCAGAAATGCGTAGCAGAAGCTAGGATTGTATAGTCACAGTCACACAGGGCACTGTCGTTGCAGGTCTACGGAAGTAGGCACTGTTTCCTCCACTAAACCACTAATTTCTTTTCGACAAAAAAGCTATGCAGTCGTTGATATTACACAATGATTTACTGTATTTAACCTATGAAGACATTATACCGATCAAAGCAAGCATAGGTATACCTTCTCCTATCTTGCTCTGTAGACAATATCTATAGTACTACATGATAAATATACCTTTCTTTTGTGAACGATTTTACTACTCCTTGCTCAACATTACCTCGATGCAGCTTTTTCAAGCTATATGTTACATAGAATGAGCTCGTCACATAGAAAATAAAATGCTGTACAATCAGGTCCATATGAAATTTAGTAAGAGCATTTCTCCAATTAATAGGCAGGATCAAAGACTGGTACGTTGTGACTGTATGCGATTCTTCAAAATCACAGATAATTATCATGTACATATTATGTGCATCTAATGAAACTCACCTGGTAAAGAACCTGTACAGTAAATGAGACGAATATATCGTTAATTGTTTAGTGCATACCTGGCTTAGTTCTCACTCACTAACCAATCAAGAGTAGTTACTTGTGACTTCGACTTCTAGAACGATGGCGACGACGATTATGGTGACTGGAACTTCGATGATCTCGATTTCCTATAAACAATTGTAAAAAAACGAATGTGTTAGAAATAGATCTTTTTTTGAGTTTCAAAAATCATTTTCTTTTGATCCTTTGTACCTTTATCACGAGCATGACGTCGATGATTATCGTCATCGCGATGTCGATCATGCTTCTCTCTAGATCTGCTTCTACTTCTATGGCCAGAATTTCTACAAAAGAAATTTTACAAGAATATTAAATCTGAAATTATTTTTTTCAATTACAAAATGTTATAACAGTTCATATATTAACCTATGACCTCCTGAATCATGTCTGCCTTTATCATCGTCTGTACGTCTACGGCGTTTATCTCTTTCTCTGTCTCGATCTCTGTCTCTGTCACTTTCTCTTCTTCGTCTGTCAAGCTCTTCGTTAGCACGGGCTCTTTGCTTTCTCTCCTCTTCTCTCTTCTGTTCTTTTTCATCTCGTGCTTTTTCACGTTTACTCTGCAAAAGATATTTTCATTTATATGTAAACAATTTATCAGTGTTAATTATTATAAATATCATTTATTATCTTACCATAATTTCTTGAAGAGCACTTTTTAATCTAGCATAACCAACATGTTGTTTACCCATCAAGTGGTCATCAATTCGTTGTTGAGCGTCACCGACAATAAGAAAAGCACCACATACATCGCATACTTCCATTTGTTTTTCCTGAGCTGCAGCTAATTCAGCAGTCTAATCAAAATAAAATATTGAAATAAGAACTTGAAAGAATATTTGCAAAAGGAAAATAGCGCTACAAAATCTACCTGATTATAGTGACTATTATCATTCGACTTTCTAAGAGTTTCTCGTTCTTCTTTCAGCTGATCGCAAAGTCTCATTAGGCCTTGAGCTTGTTCTACATTTCCCTGGATTCCACTTTGTTCTGCTTCTTCCACTAATTTATTTATTTTTTCTGTTAGTAAAGCTATTTGTTCCTCGTTCCTTTGGGTTTGTGCAGGTGTTAAAGTAGGCTGAAAAAAATATAACACAATTAGATATTCAGTTTAATGACTAACGATTAACAATTTATATCATCTTCAAAAAAACTGAAATAAATACCGCTTCGGTTCTTCCGATAAGAGCCAGACGTTGTTTGCCTTTAACGATTTTTCTTTCAACTTCATTGAGCATGCTTTGACAAAATCTGATAAATTCATCCTCGTATTGCTGTTTACGATACGAATATGGCGCCTTCTCAAAAAGTTCTCTTGCCTCATCGTCGTGTACCCGTGAACAAGCTCCGAGGTCGGCTCTCGTATTGACGAATAGGTCGTGAGGACAGAATTTCACCAAATACAATTTACAGAACTGTAAAGATAAAATGTGAATAAGATTAAATAACAAAAAAGTGATCGTAGAAACATGTCAAGGGATCGATCGTTAACGCAGCGAAGTTCGTTAATGGAAACTAAAGATATGTTGTATTGTCGTAATTGTACCTCGGGATCCTCCCAATTAAGTTCTTTTGGTTTTTCATTGGGAAGAACATTTCGATTTCTTCCCATAAGCTCATCAAGCAAAGCAGCGGCAGCGGCAGCAGCCATATTCCAAAATATGACTCAACTCTGAATGTTAGGCGAGAACTCAAAACGTCGAAGAACGTCAGCCAGACGATATTAGACTACAAATAGGACGGTATTTTTACGAAAAATCCGAACGAAACGAAAGCCGAACGATAAAATAATTGAATGTTAACGTCGTTTAGAAAAACTCCACGTAATTGGTGTACGGATAGCTGAGAAAAGCGATAACAGCACGAAATTTCACAAACGCTTTACATCGTAGATGTCTCTAGCGTGGTAAACACTATCAAATACATGCAGCGCTTTACCGCCATTATTGAACAATATACTTTAAAACTGATTGGTGAACGAGGTGGGCAAAAAACCAATTACGCTGCAGTAAGCTTTCTTCTTATAAACATAGCAAAAATGTTCACGTATTTTCAAATTCCTATGGATACAAATGCAAATAATATTCGATATTGTAGGATAGTGTAAAAATTGTCTTAATAACATAAGGTACAATTATTAAAAAATAAGCGTCATTGGTTATTGGACAGAAGTATCATATCTTAGAAAATATTATCTAGCAGATGAAATCTCACCAATCACTTTGACTTACGTTAAATATCGGCTTTAGTATAACTTTTAGCCGCAAAGCGGCGCTTAATAATATCACAAGCGTCTCTGATATAACCGAAGCTTCTCACTTTTTCCTTTCATATGCGATCTTAAATTTTGGTGCTTGTAGTTTTCCTGTTCTCTCTGGTGGATGTTTTAAGAGCAACTGGGAGCAAAAGTGAGGTTAAAGTGGTCTATTAAAAGTTTTGTCTTTTCAGCATCATGTATGACGATTATACCGAGGTACTAATTTTTATAAACGTTTCGCACTCCTCCTTCGTAACTTTACTTTGTACAATTTATGTATATTTATTATCTTTTTAGTACGATACGTACGATGAATACGCACCAACAGAAGTACACTCTGATCAATATGACAGGGTGAGCTATCGCCAAGTGCCTGATGTAGTACGAAACTTTATCGTATATTTACGGAATTGTATCAGTGAGGGAATGATCTTTGAAATACAAAATTTATATGAGACATCATTCCCAAAAATTTCTGAACAACTATTTGATAAATCATCTTGGCCTGAGGCAGCAAGTATTGCTCACATCGTTGACAATGATCCGGTATTCCTAACTCTTTATAAGGAACTTTATTATCGTCATATTTATGCTAGAATACAAGGACCAACATTGGAGCAACGTTTTGCATCTTTCTATAATTATTGCGATTTATTCAATTATATATTACATCCAGATACACCTGTTCAATTGGAATTACCTGATCAATGGTTATGGGAGCTTATCGATGAATTTGTTTACCAATTTCAATCATTTGCACAATATCGTGCAAATTTGTCAAACAAGACACAAGATGAAATTGAAAATTTGAATGTTAACAGTAAAATATGGGATGTTCTTTGTGTTTTGAACGTTCTTCATTACTTAGTTGATAAATCTAACATCAAGAGACAGCTAGAAGTTTATGCAAGTGGAGGAGACCCTGACTCTGTTGCAGGGATTTTTGGAAGACATTCGCTGTACAAAATGTTAGGATATTTTTCACTTGTTGGTCTTTTAAGACTACATTCCCTATTGGGTGATTATTATCAAGCAATTAAAGTTCTAGAAAATGTTGAGTTATACAAAAAAAGTGCTTATTCGCATGTGCCAGGTTGTCAAATATCAACTGCTTATTATGTTGGATTTGCATATATGATGATGCGTAGATATACAGATGCAATTAGAACTTTCTCTGGTATCTTACTATATATCCAACGCACAAAACAGTTATTTGCAGCTCGAAGTTATCAGAATGACCAAATCAATAAGCAAACTGAGCAAATGTACCATTTGTTGGCAATTTGTCTTGTTCTTCATCCACAGTGTATAGATGAAGGTTTACAGCAAGCATTGAGGGATAAAAATTATCATGAAAAAATGTATAAAATGCAATATGGAGATCTTGCAGAATTTGAATTATGTTTCTTATTCGCATGTCCCAGATTTTTATCTTTGACACCACCCAACCCTGATAATTTACATGAGGACTATGTTAGAGAAGCAATCAGACATCAAACACAAGTGTTTATGGATGAAGTTGTACAACAAAAAATGTTACCTACAATACGTTCTTACCTAAAATTATATACAACTCTTCCTTTAAGCAAATTAGCTACCTTAATGGGCAGTAGCACTAGACAAGATGAAAGCTGGGATTTGAATAAAGAAGTAAATGCACTGACTATTCATTTGTTGTGTTTCAAACACAAGATGAAGAATATTGTATGGACAAAAGGTGCATCAGGATTAGATGGAAAATTTCAATCAGGCTCTGAGGTATCGTATTCTTAGAGATTTTATTTATTAAATAAGAAATAGTAATATAATGTTTAATACTAATTTAAAAAGTTTAACAATTTATATAAATATAAAAAATTATGAAATCTTAGAACTTACCGATCATATAAATATTTTTACAGTTGGACTTTTATATTGATCATGATATGATCCACATCGCAGACACGAAAGTAGCACATCGATATGGAGATTTTTTCATTCGCAAAATTTTGAAGTTCGAAGAACTGAATCGCAAATTACATCATATAAAGATATAAATAAAAAGAATTCTTTTATATGTGTCTCATTAAAAATAAAATAAAATTCTATAACATATATGTTTATCTCTGTTATTATTTCCTAGGACATTATTAAAAAGTTTTGTAGGCAACTATATATCAATTTTATATCATTTGGAAACACAACAGTTTCATTATGACAAATTACTACAATCTAGTATTACATTCATTAGTTTGTGTTTAATATAAATATAGAAAAATATAGATATGTGCTTTTTTTTTAGAGAAATAAAAAGAACATTGTCCAGTTTTTAATGCATTCGTAATAGATGACAAAATAATAACATTATTCGTTGCAGCAGCAGAATTACAAATTTTATAAAGTTGTAATAAAATTCAATATAAGAACAGTTTGCATACATATCCTTTCAATTAAGAGATTTTTCTTGCAGTATTTTACATGCAACTGATAGAATATTCGTTTTTACTGATGAAGCTGGTAATTTTAACCCATTAAGATAGTGAAAAAATCGATTTCCTCTTTTTGATGCAGCTCGACATTCTTCTGCTCTACATATTGTTCGAATATATGGTAAGTAATCTAAAGATACGGATTGATTATCCGAAGTCAAAGATGTAATTCTTGATAAAGCAATATTTACTCCATTATTTAACTGTTTTTTTAAACTTAAAGTGGCTTGATATTGGATTCTGTCCTTACCAATTAAATGGTCTTTATGAATTATTTGTTGATCAATCCATTCTGCTATTTCTGAACTTATATTTTGTGAAAGAGAATATGACATTGTGTCTTCTGTTAGAGATAAACTAGGCTCAACTTTTGTACATGTTATATCAAGTGCAGGATCATTTATGTCAATCAGAGATGGTAATAATGATAAGTTATCTAGAGTAGAAGCTAAATTAGTTAATATATCTGTGACATTAGTATCGTTTGCGTTCTTATTTTTTAAACGGCTTTTCGTCGTTCGTTTTTTATATTCTTTGATAGCTGGCTTATATAAATAATTCCTCATATCTTGCCAAATAACGCTTTTTAAGTTAAAAGGATGTTTAATTGTATGCGTGAAGCCTGAGACTAACAAATACTGTAATTGCAATAAAGCTTTT
The DNA here is from genome assembly GCA_032403825.1 of Odynerus spinipes. Lineage (NCBI taxonomy): Eukaryota > Metazoa > Arthropoda > Insecta > Hymenoptera > Vespidae > Odynerus > Odynerus spinipes. Next base: position 295,086 of record JAIFRP010004357.1, read on the forward strand.
CTTAAATCACCATTCTGTAAAAGTTCCTAAAACAAAAAAAATTAAATGGGTATTACTCATCTTTGAATTTAGAAGTTAAAAATAGATTTAATAAATAATTATATTTAGCATGGACTTACTGCTAAACATTCACATGAAAGTCTAGAACCTGTTTCTGCTAATGAAATTAGTTCCAACAAAGTTGATACTTTGTTACCAATTACTTTTTGAAAATAAATCCTATTTTGTTCAGGTGCTATCTTATTTAAGTGAGAGCAAACATCTCTGCATGTCATTACAATAGGACGTTTCGTGTTTAATGCCAGTTGACACATAGCAGAAATAAATCCTTCATCTTCTTCAAATATTAAATCAATGTCTTCCAAAAGAATTAACGAATTTTGTGGTAAATTCTTCACTTCTTTCAATATTGGTGCAGACAATGATTTGACTTCTTTTTTTTTAATTCTGTGTGATTTAGTTGCTTCTTCAAATTCTTTTAAAATCCTTTTACCAGTTCTCCTAGATGAAGCATTAACTTCTAGTACCCTACAAAAATTACCTTTGATGGTTAATATTATTATAAAGTAAAATACTTAAATTTATGGCTTGCAAAGAATTAGTTAATCATAAAAAAAATCTGACCTATAACCAAGTTCTTCTGCAATTGCATAAACACTAGCAGTTTTACCACTTCCATATGGACCTAACAATACAGCTACTTGATTATTCTCATTTTTACTTGTGTAACTACAGTCTGACGAATAAAATTCATCACCACTACTATTATCTTCTTTTCTCAGAACTGATCTCCACTTGATCAACCAGTCTTTTAATTGTAATGCAGCCTCTTCATTACCAACAATTTGATGACTATTCATTGGTTTATATTTATGTGTCCAAATACTGTTTTTATTTTTACTTTCTTCATGTCTTTCTATTATACCTTCTTTTCCGGTTGACTTTCTCTTCTTACCTTTTGGTTTTTGCGATTGTGTTATGCTAGTTTGACCCTTAGCTGTAGATAAAACAGTTTTCCACATACTTCTGGTGTCTGTACAACACTTTTCCATTTCTGTTAATATTTCTTCTATATTTTTTTCAACTGATAGATTTACACTTGCAGTCGAATTGTTTTGTACTTTAATAGATTGACAAGTATATTTATGATCATGATAGTTTAATTTTGGTTTATACTTTGTTTCTGATTTCATTCGTATTTGATGAATATCCAATTTATCATTAGTTTGCATCTCATCATTCAACTGTGTAATATGACTAATTTTTGGAAATGGTAAAAAAGTTATATTGTCATCAGTTATCTTCTTCTCCTTATTTTTATTGTCATTATTAATTGAGCTTGATTGTAAAAATAAACGCCGTGTTGGTACAGTTTTAGTATTTGGTTTAAGTTGTCTGGTAAATAGAGGTGCAAGCTTTTTATGAGGTTTTTCTGTTGAAATATGATCATATATAATAGAAGGGCATTCTGAATTATTCTTGATAGCAATATCAGTCTTACTATAATTTTCATACTTTTCTACATTTTCTATAACAGCTAGTTGTTTTATTTCTTCTTCAATAATACCTTTATCAATATTATCTTGCATTGTACTGTTAAGTAAAGAAGAGTCTTTATGAGATGTATTTCCTTGTCCATTTACTTTTTCTTTCTTTTGTAAATGCAATTTTGTACGTTCTCTTGTATACTTCTCTTCAGTATCACTGTGTACTTTTTCATATTGTTTTCTTCGTTCTGCATTAAATTTTGTTCTACTTTTTGGAGAAAATATTGCTTCTTCATCAGTATTACCTGTGTATAAAAGCAAAATGAAATGATATAACAAAGTAATATGTTTATAAATATTTATTATTATGCAGCAAGAATCAGAGATCAAAGTGTGATAAATCATCGCCATCGACCAAAAATGATTTGGGAGACTTCAATCGCATATATCATCACTAATATTTAACAGTAAGGGTACTTTAAAGGGTCATGTTCAAATCACATTATATAAGAGCTTCTTACCTTTGGAAGACTGCAATTTAATTCTTAATGACCATTTAGGTTTATTATGTTGCTGTGACAATCGTAAATTCTCTTTTATAGTTGGTTCTTGTATTATATCTTCTGATGTTATTAAATCTATATTATCTATGTTTGAAAATTCTGTCTGTGATATATTAGTTATCATTTTATTTTTAAAATTTGACATAGGTGTTACTGTTTTTAGTAATGAATTTACTGTAGGTACATCTGACATATGTACATCAGCTTTTACTACAATAGTAGATACCTTTATTATATCTTCCTGTTTTAGTTGAATTGGTGCTTTACTTTATATGTAACAAAAAAATTAATTAAATATATGTATTTATAGTAACAATTATTATTTTAAATTTTGTAGTACATGATGTATTACCTGAAAAATTGTAGTAAATTACTTGATGTATTCTTCTTTCTATCAATAATTGTAGAATTATCATTATCTACCTTTGTACTTTCTGTAAATAGTTTCATACGTTTTTCTACAATTTCTTCTATTTCGTCATCTTCTTCTACCTCTCTAAGTTTCCTTTTTGAATAATCTTTTTTATCTTCAATAGCTATAAATTTTTCTTTACATTGTTTTACTTTTTTTTCACTTTTATTCTTTACAGATTTACTAAGAATATCATTTTGTAATAAAGAATGAACTGATGAAATATAATTAATTGTTTTATTTTGATTCATAAGAACATGAAACGCATTCGACGACGTATCCATTTCTGTCAATTCCTTATTAATTTCAGTACCACTGCTATGCGCAGTATTAAATTTTAATTTATTACAATTTGTTAGATTACATTCCATTTTACTTTTATTTAAATTTTGTTTATCTAAGGACTTCTTTAAAGAAAGTTCTCCATTTACCTTGTGTTCTATTCTTTCAGGTTCACTACCATCCAATTCTATTAACATATGATTTAGATCAACTTCTTTTAATATTTGTTGTTCTTTATTTTCAAAAATATTTTCGTGTATTATCTCACCCGAGTTTGTAGTTAATATTTCTAAAGGTTTTTTAGGGGTTTCGTTGCATGCAGCTCTATTTTCTTCCTTGGATACTTTGGTAAATGGACTTGGAGTTTTGTCAATTAAATCATTCTTACTTTCAACAATATTGCACACTCTACTTTTAGGGCTTATACGAGATATCTTTATCTTAACACGAGCCCGTTTTTTCGTAGATGGATATTCTGATGCATCCTTTAATTCAGCACTGGACTTAGAATCAGTTGAACTTATTCCACAAGATTTTACAGTATCTGTAAAATAGTGGGTGATGTCCTTCATCTTTCGCCACTTTAAAAGTATTAGACACACCGATCTTTATAATTTCTTGAACATATTTTAGACGATGAAGACCAACTTTGCGCGAACTGCTGCGAACGTCTACATCACTCGGTACAACTTTTTGGCGCCATGCTATCGTTGGCCAATTACTCGTTTCTATGTAGAGAATTATCACGATTGTAACTCCTTAAAGGAGTTTACAATGAAACTAATACGGCAAATTGAAATCCTATGTAATTATTACAATTGCAATAAAATTACTAAGTACATATAAGAAAATCACGCAAACAAAGAATAAACAATCGTGCTATCTGATATGTATCGTTGAACTTATAATTTCACTTCGGAAATGCGACTTAAATTATTGCAATGTGTGTAATGCCCTTGCATCTTATACTGGCCATGCTTCGTTACCGTATTATTCGCCGTGAACGACGAGGTTACTATTAGGTAGCGCTTCGATCACCGCGGCGCTCGGCTCTAGGTATTGTTTCTCCTTAAACGAGTAGCTGTCAACAATGTTACGACGTTACGTTACTTTTTATAGTTTATAAACTGTTTTATCATAATCCAAGAGACAGTTCTTGCAGACGAGGAGGAAAAGTATTGCAGTGATGAATTGTGAAAAAGAAAACTCAGACGTTTACTATCTTTTAAGTGAACTAAGTAAACAAATATATCAAAAACAATGTCTTTCGTTACAACATCCATATTTACAAAATAAGAGCGATATAAATAAGATCAAAAAATTAAGAAGTAAAGCATTTGAAATATTATTAAATAAAAATGTGAAGACAAGATACACCCAAGGTATGTGTATACATACATTCACAATATTATAACTTGATATGTTTATATACATATTTTGGTATTCTACATAAGTAATATATATACGTTTGTAGAAAAGAAAATAAAGGAAACAAAAGATCCTATAATAGAGATATATAAGTATGCCTTTGTATTAAAACTGCACATGAGACATGTATCAAGAGGTATATCATTAGAAAATCTTGTAGATGAATTTAGCGCAAATGATTTACAAGCAGGAAGTATGGTGTATGTAGTTTTACAACTACTTACTGAATTGAAAAACCTTCACGATGACGAAGAATCCGATTTAGTAAGTTTATTTTTACAGTATAGTTTGTATTTATGGTATATAAGCTATAACATGTTTTGTTATATTCTAGAATATTTTTTATTATTCAAATACCAATCCTGCATTATTCGAATGTCTTCCAACATTAGAGAATGTAACACAATTTCAAACGTATCCTATAGAAACGTTTATATTATCGAACAAATTAGATGCAATATTAGATATTCAGAAATGTTATATTGTGCAACAGACAGCTACTAATTCCATTAGCAGATTATATTTTTATAATCAGGATATATTGGAATCTTCAAATAAAGTAGAACCTACTAGGTAAGATAAAATAGATACTATTTTATTATTAAACAGATAGTAATAATAGTTAATTAAGAATAATTTATGTAATATAAATGTAAATTTAGAATTAAAAGCTAAACAAATTATAGTAAAGTATGCTGATATAATAAAACATGCATAAGAAGATAAATAATGTATTCTAAATGTAATTTAATACAATTTTAGATGTAAAATTGGTATTGATTGGTTATGTAGACCAAAAAGTATAACTGATTTTTGCTCCAGAGATACTATTTCATATTTCTTACCACAAACTACGGTAAATGTATAATCCAAATTATAGTTTGTTTATTTTTCCACAAATTAATAGTTATAGCAATAAGACTGGTGTAATTGATACATATGGTATTAATAATAATTTTTCTTTTTTATTTAGAAGGACATGGATTATAATATAGAGTATGATAATGAATCTAAAGAAAAAATTGAAATAAAATGGGATGTGTCTTGGCCAGATATGAAATTAGTAAATGAATACGCTGAGAGTCGTTCAAATGTATGGAGATCATCTAAACGGAGACAGTATAAAGATGTAAATGCTGGAGGCATCTATGATGATATATGGGAAATCATAGATATAACTGATACTTTAATATTTAATTACAATACATGGGAAACTTTGGGAGAAATTGAATCTACTAAACAACCTAGCTTTTTAACAGATACTCCAAATGCTATATTGCGTTTGATAAAGATGAAGCAAATTTGTACTTTGCTGTTGATTCCTAAGAAGGTAATTTCCAAAAAAATTAAATTTATTTTTAAAGACTTAGATAAATATTAATTTAGAAATTAATTTTATGTTGCAGATTGTAAATGGCATAGATTTTCCAAAAGAAATTGAAATTCAAGAGTTTTTAAAGAATATAAAATTATTATTATTGGGTATAGAAACAAAATCTTTTCACTATAATAATAAGGTAAGATGATCTCACATAGCCATAAAGTAATTAGTACTATAACTATTCTATGATAATTTAATATTATATTTCATTGTTGTTTAGATTGGCTTTTGTATGCATCAAAATATGGTGGTTCGTGGTCTTAGCAATGAATCTCTAGTAGATATTTGCCAAAGGTTTATTTATTGGGGTAACTGCTTCAAATATTTGACAGAATTGATTACTCCAGATTCGCAAAGTGGAAAGCTATCACAGGAAGGTCTTATATTTAAGGTAAAGTAACATATGCACATTTTCGTTAGATATATTTATAAACTATAAATTTGAATATTTCTATTTTTAGGCAATGTGTATAAGCATTAAAGAAATACTTCTTTATTATAGAGCTACTCTTCTACGCATTTTTAAACACATAAATGAATATACAGGATTATTAAATATGTTAAATAAAGTACAACCAGTGGCTCTCTTATTGGAAGAAGTAGCTAAGCTTTGCCAATATAATGGAGAAAATGGTCGAATGGGTGAAAATTGCAACATTTTTACAATAATTAATAAAAAAATTACAAAGATAACTTTACCCCACATTGCACTTGTTTTCTATACTATCTTCAAATCATGCTGTATAGTTTATTTTCGGTAGATATATATATATGTATTTTTTATATTAATGTTGTTTCTGTAAAACTTATTATTATACCAAATCATATTAATTGTTTGTGAATATTTAGTTTTTTGCAGAAATGGCTTTTTGAAGGTGTATGTCATGATATTTATGGAGAATTTATGATCAAAGAACATCCACAGTTTCTGCGTGAAAAAGGTCCCAAATTTTGGACCAGAAGTTTTACTATTCATCATGAGTCTGTTCCAAGTTTTTTAAATGGAGTAACAGATTCTATATTGCAGTGTGGAAAGGCAGTAAGACTTTTGAAAATATGTGATCCTAAGGTAAAGTCACACATCATTAGTTATCTTATACATGAAAGGAAATATTACCCTAACATAGAACTGTGTTAACGTAGAATCCTGTGTGCAGTGTATTTACTTCTTCGAAACCAGAATTGAAAGTATGTTTGAGTGTTGCAATGTTACGTGAACAATTTAAAAAATGTCAAGAATACAAACAAAGAGGAGAAGAAGCACTTGGTCGGCCAGTATCACTTTCTGTGGCAATTCAAGATCAGAAAAATGCAGAAAGAGAAAAAGCTGACATAGTCATTCGTGCTCAACGGGATACACTATTAAGGATAAAAAGTTAGTACTACATTCGTTAATAAACTAAATAATATATAATTAGACAATATTATGTAATAACTTACTTTTATAGGAGAACAGGAGGAGTTTTTAAAGACATCAATTCAAAATAAAAAAGAATTTTTGAAAGCATTGAAGGAGCAAGCCATGGAAGCTACATTATGCAAAGCCAAAGAAAAGCAAATTGAATTGTTAACTGATAAGTTACTTATGGAAGAAAATAGTCAGAGAGAGAAAGAATTACACGATCGGAAATGTTCTGATCGGTAAGACAAATATTTTATATTTTAATTACATTGTTTGCCTCAATATAAGTAAGTTTTATTTATTTTAGGGCTGATATAATAAACTATTATGCTGATCTTGATGCTACTATTCAGAAACGACAAATACATACAGAATGGCGTAATAAAAGAATGAAATATTTTGATGAAAGAGTCAATTCATTATTTAAAATAGAAGAAATTTTATGGAAATCTACTCAAGTATCAGACTCACAAGTATTGCAAGATGTAAAAAATAATACGACTGAGCAACCTGAAGAAACTGAAGAAGTTACAATATCTGAAGAAAACGTATCTAATCTTCAGCATGTTTTAAATAATGCTGAGCCAAACTCACTATGTAACAGTGCTACACTAGAAGATGAAAATAGTAATTTTAACAAAGTCGAAGTTATGGAAATACCTCATGAAATTATTCATAGTGATAACATTAATGTTACTATTCAGTCTGACAATAGACAAAATGCATTACAAAATATTTCTGACAATAAGAATACAAAAAAACAATTACCAGACATTTCTAATACTCATAATGCAAGCATGTTAGAAACTCCAGCTAATATGAATTATGTTTATAAGCGCAATAATGAAACAAGTAACTTACAAGAATTTTTACGAAGTGAAGCAATAAAAGAATTACAATCAGCAGTGATTACAAATCCATTTAAAGTACAACCAGTTATCAATGATAATGCTACCAAGACGTTAATATATCCTATGCAAACTCATACTATCCCTATAGATAATAAACAAGTTGTAAACAGACCTAAAGTTTTGAAAATAGAAAGACTTGATAATATGACGGAAACGCAACGTAAAAAAATAGGAATGCTAAAAAATGAGTCTGATATAACACCAAATAACAATCAATCTAATTTATTTTTTGTACAAAAGGAAAATAATCAAAATGATTTTGTTATTGGGACAAACTTGTCTGAAGAAAATAATGAACATTATTTAGCAAATTGTATTACAAACAATGTAGTCAATGATCAAACAAAATGCATTAATTCAACTGAAACTATTACAGCAGATTGTAAAAAACTTGATAAAATAAGCATTGAGAATTTCGAAATGAACAGTGCTAATGAAACTACACCAATGTCTTGTATAACTGATATTTTTTCATTGTCTATAGGTAGTACTATACCATACTTACAAACGTATGAAGATGGTTCTCCTTTAGATATTAACGGTTTATCACCGAACATAAAATTAAATAGCATTATATCTTCCGGATTCTCAGAACGTATGTCCGCAATTACAACGCCCTCTACTTCAAATACTAATTGTAATACACCAGATTCTACTACATCATTAACTATAGCTGACGTCGAATTAATAGATAATACATCTCTACAAGTTTATCTAGAAAAATCAATTATTATTCCACTACAAATACAAAGTCGTATTGTTAATGATGCTCTAATTAAATATTTGCTAAATGAACATAATATGCTCACACATTTGCAAAGTTTGAGGAGTTATTTCTTTTTATTAAATGGAGAATTTGCTAAATGTTTAACGAATTCTTTATACGCTCGTTTGTATGAAATTTCTGTACCAGTTGAACTCTTTAATTCAGCTACACTAACAAATTTGTTAGAACGAGCACTTATTAGTTCTTTCAGCAGTAACTACATGAATTCAGAATTGCTTAGCCTTTCTGCCATTGATACACCAATGCAGTTACATGTATGTATAAGTATTCATAATTCGAATTTTACAATATCTTCTGCATATATTGTTTAAATAAATTTATATAATTGAATATAGTTTTTACATATTATTACAGATTTCTGATCCACATGCTTTGGATTGTCTTTGCCTTAGTTACAAAATTTCATGGCCTTTAAATATTATCTTAGATGATACAGTAATGCTACAATATAGCAAAGTATTTAAATTTTTATTAATGATTGGTAGGGTATTATGGGTTCTGCAGGAAGATTTTCGAATGATGAAAGCAGAGTACAAAGCAGCTATATCCGAACAGTACCATAAGGTTGTATTTCTTATTATTTGAAAGTATACATTTAAATAATAATAATTATATAAGATTAACATATAATTCAATAGTTATATTGTTTTTTATGTAATCAAATTATTTCATTTTATAGCTACAACTGTACAGGCATTCAATGACACAATTTATATGTGCTCTTCATAACTACATAACTTGTAGTGTATTGCATACAAGTTGGATTGAATTTGAAAAAGATTTGTGTAATTCTTTGACTATAGATCAGATTCGCTTTTCGCATGTAAATTATATTAAAAGAATACTATCAAGGTAAATTTTTACAATATAAATTATATAAATATGTAAAAATTTATATAACTGACCCGTATAAATTGATTTTTAGGTGCATGCTTAACAGTCGCGGAGAGAAAGTACGAACGTGTCTAGGCAACATTTTTAAAGTTATACTCAAGTTTCACAATCGATTGAGATCTCAAAATTGGATTTCTATTTCTGAAGGCTATATCCACCCTAATTTTAGAAAATTAGAACAAATGTATGAAGCTTTTTGTGAATTGCGCACATACCTATCTCGTATAGCCCTTAAATTGACTACTAGCGGATACCAACCCCATCTAATACATTTTCTTAATACTTTAAATATAAATCATATTTATGATCTAACAGAAAAATCATCGTAGATTTACATATACTGTAAGGAATTTGATTTAATTAAATAAATATAATTATTGTATTATTGTAGTACAATGTTTTTGTTAAGGATATTTTAGAATAATTGTTACTTTTGATTTTGTAACATTCTTAAAAAAGAAGACAAATTTTATTTAACGTTTTAATATATACATGTAGCCTATAAATGTTATACACTTATTTGTCATGATATAAATGTATGTTTTATACAAACTAGTACAACATAAGTAATGTTTGTCACAGCTATTGACATACTGTTATCGACGCCTTCGTATCGAGTATATTAGCACAGCGTTCACAGATTTGAGCTCCAAGTATTTCAGGATGTCTTCGACAACGTTTACATAGCTGTTTCTCAATAGGATTTAAATGCACTTGTGTTTCAGTAAGTGTATCATCTTCAATAAGTATTACTTGCGAAACTTGTAGAATGTCACAGAGTTCTGATACAGCAGATTGTTTTTCTTCTTGAAGAATCTATATTTACAGTAAGGTGATAATTTATAGGAATTTTGTAATAAAGTAAATAACAGTAACATTATAATGTACTTACTGATAGTAATTTGTAGTCTTGTTTAGTACTTGTTATTGTAGCTATAAGCTCCCATGTATTTTTGGTAGCAAGTTTATTAACTTTACTTCTTAATCTTAATGCTGCTTCTACATATTCAACAGTTTCTGATTGATTCCAAGTATCTGGTATAGTGTATTTTGTCTGATGCAACGGTATATATTCTAAGAAAAAAAAAAAATTTATAATGTATTATATTTTGTAACAGACTATTTAATTCATTATATTTTTATTTACCAAGGTTTTCAGTATAATGCAACCACACTTCTTCAGCTAAGTGTGGTACAATTGGACTAATACTTCTTAAAATCACATTTAGTGTTGCATCTATTACTTCTATTGTAGCAACACGATATGGTGATGTTATTGCATCACAATATAACTTATCTTTATTAAAATGACAATACATCGATGATACGTCATTTTTAATAAAATTTTTCACTAGTTTGCATACATTATGATATTGATAACTCTCATAGAAATTCTGTATCTATAAGAAATTATTAAAAAAATATAAAATGTACATATTTAAATAATAACATAAAATATGTATTAGATATTGATAAACATTACCTGCTTATTATAATGATACAAGCGATATAACATGTTTTTATCAAGATGAAGGAACTTCGGTTCTGTTACCGATTCCATACGTGGGTGTAGAGTACCCAATAAAAAACGTAGTACTGCTCTAATTCTTTGTACAGATTCTTTACTTTCTTGCAATGTTTCTTCTGTAACAAATACCTGAGTATGTTGACAAGCATGACTGCCTACCCACCATCTGATAAAAATATA
>JAIFRP010004357.1:321728-334426 GCA_032403825.1 Odynerus spinipes
TTTTTTTTGTAGGAGTAAGAAACAAGAAAGATATAGAAGGGACGGAGCAAGAACGCGAGGAACGATCGCGATTTATCACTTAAAATTCGGCTCGAATGAAACGGCAAGTACCGAGTGTAAAAATGTTTAATCGAGAGCAAAGGAATTAAAGTGATTGCGAGAGAAAGAAAGCGAGCGATCTTGTATCCCGTATACCAGCATCGCGTACTTGTTGATCGTGTCACGGCACGGCCGAGATTACGTTCAAGACACGAGAGCGGGCGCTTGTGCTCCACGTGTAGGCGCGGTCGTTTTACCTTCGAGGATAATCGGCCAGCTCCGTGCAACCCTGATGACAATTTTCAGGGCTGTATCATATTCCATTCGAACTCACCCCTTTAATACACCGTATTCTTTCGATCACGCATCGACCAACACAACGTTATGTTTTGCATTATTTTCAATTTTCCATCGATCGGTACGCTATCTTATTTTTATTTAATTTTATTTTCAAATTCCGTCCATTCGTGTTCGTGGAATTAAAGCGACATTGACGCACTGTCTTGGATTCCCTTGAAAGATTTGCGACAAGATTATTTTGGGGTAGTTTCTACAAATATAATTCCAAGTCGATGGCTCTTGCTCGGAAAAACGATGCGAGCCGCTCGATAAGAAAACAGTCACTCTTCTAGTAGACGGATTTGCGAAAGACCGTTTGAGAAACGGTACTGCTCGGCCGAAAATAGCCGGGATTCGTCGAAGTATGCCGAGAACCGTAGACCAGTGTGTGTGTGTGTGTGTGTGGGTGGGTGGGTGCGGGTGCGGGTGAGAGCGAGGGCGCTCGCGCCTGTAAATCGATAAAGAAGCTGTATTTTCCATTTGGTCCAGTCGATTTTCCATTCAACCTGCGTATTTATATCAGCTTTCCGTCTCCGCCTACTACCGCACGTCGATCTTCCAACGTTTACTCGTTCAGCTTCTTTTTTCGCCGTTCAATGCGATCGGCGTATCCTTTTTTTTCGACTTCTTCGGGCATCGAATTTAATGGAACCTCTTTATAGTCCTTTCGTGGCAGGAATCTAATAGAATATTACGCTCGGTTTAATAAAAGGTTCGATTGATCGCTCGAAAGTGGGACAAGTAGTACTATTAAAGAGCATAATTGATACTTTTGTGTCTTCACCTTTGCATAATTGGAGTGATGTGATTAGGATCGATCTCTGCTAGGTTGACATTACCAAAGACGTAGCTCCCGATAATACCGACTATAATGGTTATCAATGTGCCTATCATAGTAAAGTACATAAATGATATCGCAAAAATACTCATTGGTTCTTCGTCTACTGCTAGGAGAGGGGACTGAGTTGTAATTATTGTTTCGTTTAACGGATAAGGACATCCTTCCACGGATGTTGGCAATAGACCGTTACGAATTCTTCCATTGGCGATGTACCATTGCGATCCTCCGGCTAAGATAAACATAGCGATCAAAGATACACCACCGCCTAACAAAGCTCCTCTTGCGTTGGACCACGGTACCAGCATTCCAAGAGTAAATAAACCGAGCGAAGGACCGTCGGTCACGCTACGTATACTAATGGCCATTTGGAAAACCGTGCCAAGACGTTCAACCGCGAAGACCAAACCTACGGAAACTGCACCAACGACAAGGACTATTATCTGTTTAGGCAGAACGAAGAAACGACGATGAGAACGTTTTTCAATATTTTATCACTTTATGTTCGTAGGGTGATCGTACCTTCATAATGGTAGTAGCCCGAGCTTCCTTTCTGGGTCCGTCCGGTATCCAGGACGAGATAAAATCTTCGTAGATCGTACCGGAGATCGTGTTTAAGCTAGCGCTCATCGTGGCAAGAGCAGCACTCACGAGACCAGCTAAGAACAGTCCTGGTAATCCTGGTACATTTTCGGCCACGTCCATTACATAATAAGGTAATGTTTGATCGGCTCGATTTATTATCTTGAAGATAAATAACGAAATGGTTCGAATCTAGATATTTTTCTTTAATTCGATTAAGCGTATAGTTTGTTGAAATTATTTTACCTTGGTAAGCAACGGATCGCAATTGTAATATTTAGCGAACATTGTCAGCCCTATGAAGACGCAAAAGAGCTTAACGATGATCAAACCTATAGCTGTCACTCCCAATGCTCTACAAATAAAATAACAGAATACAATATACATTTGTTGTTAGAAATAAGACGGGCAGTCAAAGTGTTATTTAAATTGTCTAGTTCCAATTTGCATCTAAATTTACGATCTTCAAATTAAATTCGAATTCTAATTCAGTTTCGGTCTTACCGTTTTGCATCTCTCTCTTTAGGTATCGACAGACACCTCTGAACGCATCCTTGGTGTATACCAAGATGTACAAGCCATGTCACCGTCATTCCTATACTCATTCCCCAAAATGTATTCCTAGCGAAAGGACTGGCATCCATACTGATGAAACAATAGTTTGGAATAAAACGATATAGAATAAGTTAGCTCGTTAACTTATTGCTTATCTACACGCGTAAACGCGTTTATGCGAACTTACTCGAAAAATATAAGACGATTACCCATTTCGGAGCGTTTCCATATTTCCGATACCCCACCAACAGAGTTTATGCCCAAGAACAGAACGGCGAAGAGACCTCCGATCGTTACACTGAACTGAATCGTGTCTGTCCATACTACTGCTTTTAATCCTCCCTAAAAAATTGAGTAGCGAAAAAAAAAATATTACAAAATTTTAGAATTACTTATCGAAGCAAGGAATTTATTTGAATGCTCACGATGCTTGTATAGATGATGCAAACGGTGCAAAGTATAGGCGTAACAGTGTGCAAACTGAAGTCGGTAACTTGAGAGAACGCCAATGCTGGTACGTAGACTACGATAGGGATATACATCAACAACGAAATAACGAAGAGAATGGAGCAAAGTATTCGAACTGATTTGTTGAAGCGGATCTCTAAATATTCAAAAGTACTGGTCAGTTGTAGCTTGTAAAACACCGGAAGAAATATGTAGGCGCTGATGGAACACGAAAGGATCGACGTGATCACGCATGCCGAATATTGAGATCCGTGCTGGTATACTTCCGAGGGGACTCCCAATAACGTAATTCCTGATACGTGGCTGAAAATAATAACGTAATCGGTTAGATGTTTTATAGAGTCACGCTAGATTTTCACGCTAGATAAACCGTAGTAGATCGTTCCAAGCGCCTGTGTCAGATAAGGAAAAATAAATATTTTTACTTAGGCGCCCGTCAGGCGTTAGATTCTGCAAATAGTCATTTCTGATAGTAAATTAACGTAGAAAAAAGTATGAGACGGTACTGCATTATGAAATTGCACTTGTGAGTAACTCGTAATTGTGTATTTGTTTGTTTGTTACTTTATAAATATTGAAACTTTGAATGAAAGGTGTTTATTAAGGTGGTATTATACACACAATATCGTAATGCGTTATCAAACTCCATTCATTCAAAACTTCAATACTTGTAAAGTAAAAAACACACACATATACAATTACGAGTGTGTATATATATATATACTACTTTTTAAAGATCACTAACCTGGCAATTATGCTCATTGCAATTGGAAAGAAACCCATTCTTTTTCCGCCTAGAAAATATTCTGTAGTTGTGTCCTGCTTGCTAAAGAAGCCGAAGTAAATTCCGATCAGAACGCTCACGGATAGAATCATTCCGAAAAGAGTATAATCGATCCATCCAAAAGTAAAATGTTTTATTATCTCGTGATTAAGAGTCGTTGAATCATTGAAAGACATTTTTAACTGGTTTGTTTTTACTAAGTCAGGTTTTATGGGTATATACGTCGGTACGATCGATCTAAAATTCTAAAATATTTACAAGAAAATAGTTTTTGAAGAAAGAGGTACGTGAAGATAGTAGATTCTTGCGTTATGTTCACGGAAATACTGAATCGTAAGGTACAGCATATGGCTGATATTGCACGATACCTACAATGATTTCGTTTACAGGAGTAATTTATAACAGATAGATAAGGAACGTCTGAAACAGTACGAATGTTGAGAAAATACCTATTTTTAGTTTATTGAATTTATTGCCTACGCGATATGTACAAATCTATACAGAAATTTATAATTGAAGCGAACATTCGAAATCGTGTACAGCGTTGCATAATTCACTGGCTTTTCCTCCGAGGTCGAAGTTTTCATACAAGATGTTCTAAAAGAAACAAATTGTTCATATTGGAGCACACGAATATCCAGATATGCCGGAATGAGATTTCAGTTTACACGCAACCGTTTGTAAAAAGCATTTATTTAGCAGCAGTGTCTGTATTGAAATAGAAGCATCGATACGATCAAAATATATCTACGATATATCGAATCGACCGAAGCTGCGGAAGATCTCAGTCCGTATCTGAATCCTAGACTTTTCCTAATATACGTTCTGAGTTTAGGATTATGCGAAGATGTTGGTCCGCATTGATGGAGCGGCATATTCCAGATATTTTCATCGCGAGGACCTAATCTTAAGATATATTGACCCATCCAACTAACATCAACCTTCGCTCTTAATCCAAGCGTAGAAGGTGCTTCTATAGCTAGGGGAATACAATTCCTAGGCCACAAGCTGAGAGGTCTTCCTACCTCTTTACCACCACATCGAGAAACTATCGACGCATCTCCTGGGATCAAGACGCTCTCAGCTACATGAAGGTCCAATTCCGTTGTTCCAGAGGGTGTACTTGATATCTGCGTTTTTTTCGCAACCTCTTCGCGTTGTTGATTGCCTCTGAGCATGGTGGCAAATGATTCGACCATCGAAGGCCGGGCATTTCGGAATAGATGATGATACGTATCGTCTAAATTTCTTCTCAATCTATTTTGTTCTTCGTTCGTCAAAGAATCTACAAATATTCCCATAGGTTTCGCATCGCCTCTCTCACGTTTGTGTCTTCGCGCGCGTTGCACGTAACTACCTGCCGCGGTAATGGAGTAGAAGAAAACTGTACATCGTGGATCTACATGATAATCCCAGCGACCTGCCCATAATTTGTCGCCGGAATAGATCTCGATGTGTCGTCGAGACCATAAGCCGCCTTTGACGCTCTCGCATTGAGAACTTATCCAGGAACCACCGAGTAGAGCTGGAAGTGGTGCTACTTCGTGTAAAAGAGGTGGGTTATATTCCGTTCCTCGGAATATGCTGCCACAGATTGGACATCCGCTCATCTAAATATTTTTTTTTTAATATTTAACTTCTCCAAACTTTTTATATCCATTTTGCATATTTATATAATTTGCCAGTACTTACGGTATCCATTCGAATTAATGTAGTAGATTGTAACGACGTGAGTTTGCGAATCCATCGAGATTGAACGTTCAATGGTACATCGCCAAGCGCCAATTCGATTTTGGATTTAAAGACCGAACCAGACGCAAAGAGTTTCGGATTAAACGGTCTCTTTTGCACTCTGAGCAAACTTAACTCGTCAAAATCGATTCCAAGTATTTCTAAGCAGTCTATCGCTTTTTCTTTTTTCGACGAAGGATAACTTTGAAGCGAGTTATATCTCGGCCCGTACCAGGAGAAGGATTCAAATTGATGAGGGACGCGTTCATAAATTGGTTGAGCTACGTACGGACGCCATTTGGGTTGGAGATTACAAGTGACGTTCAATCTATGTCCAAATTTATTCGCGACCTGTGAAACGCGTTAGTGTCAAAAAATGTAAATTGTAAACGATCGAGACAATTTTTCTTTTATAACTATGATATAGTATACGTATGTAAGTTATTTACTTGGCGATTTAAGGGTATAATATGAACGATGTCTATGCGGAATTTTGCTTCGGTAGCACCAGATACAAGTGTAGACGGTAAACCGAGTTCGATAGATCCACGGGTTACGATGGTGTGCGTTGCCACGCTACAAGATTCTTCGGCATAGTGATATCGTAGTAACAAGAATGTTCCGTTTTGAAAAAATGTATATTTTCGAATGACGTATTCTGGACCGGCTCGTACTTCGCATCTGAAAGAGAAAAAGAAATTATACCGGGTGTTCCACCTACGACAGATCATCTACGTATCTCCGTTGTGTAAAATGTTAAGAGTTATGGCAAATGTTGCAAGACAAAAAATACACGAAATTAAAACAAGCGCGAACTAAAATTACTACAGAAACAAATGATAACGTAATTGAGTTCTCTAATCACCGGACGTTGCATTCTTAATTGCGCGGTAGTTTATTTACGAGCAGCAGCCCTTCTACGTGCATTTTCAATGGAAGATACGCGTACATGGGATAGAACGGACTCACTCTTGGGATAACCAAGTAAAGTGTAATCTAGTTAGGCTATCATCTTCTATTATGGCACGATCCTCTCGCATAACTTCTTTGATAGCTATCTCGCATTGATCTTCGGTTCTTTCTAATCTCCATGTTGCCGCATGCCGAAATCCTATAAAGTTAGACAATAAATAATTAGTAACGATAATTTAGGATTATTTGTAGATCTATATATTTAAAAGATCCATGGGTGGTACAGATGCGCACAGGAATAGGGAACGAGAAAAAATTCCCACGACTGGTTAACATTCGATTGATTTCGCTTCTCCTTCGACGGTCGTCAATGGCTATCCCTCTATTGCTACTGTTTCAATTGGTATTCCAGTCAAATCGAATCTCAGCTCGACAATGACCACGTCGAAGGATACGACGCGTGCAGTTATGCGTTATCTCCGCTTCTCGTAATATATCGACCTTACGAGAGCGACTCTTTGTTTCTAATACATTTTATTACTTTTTACCGTCGTTCCTTTAGTTGTATTTTATATTATTCTTAATGCGATTTAATTTTGTAAGAATTATAAAAATGGTTTCGAGCTTCGAAAAAAGATCGAAGTAGCATCTAACATACATTTATTTTAATTACAAATATATGTATACGTATACATCTTTCGAAGGTACTATAAAAATTATTAATAAATATTAAATTTGGTAATTACAAGAGAAATACAATGTGTGATACGCGTGGAAAACTAAACGTGTATAGAAAAGTACATACCAATTAAGTAGATTAATGTTGCAAATAAATTTATCATCCGAGGCATTTTTTCGGGTTTGATACGATAAAATAAAACTTTGTTAGTTAAAAATTTGAAACGATGTCTCACGTATCATCGACGAAGGTTTCACTCTACGTATTTTTCATGGAATACTCTCTCTGGCCGACCTACCTCAAGACTATATAACCTTGTCCCCACCTTTCTTCCTTTCTGATCCTGTGGCAGGTTGGACCTGAGACATCTCTAGAAAGCAAAACTGCTTTTTTCGAAGGGAGTCACCAGTAGAATTTCATCGGGAGGTTTTCTAAATTTTTCTTACTATTCTTTGACGAAAGTGTCAAAGGAATCGTGGATTAGAATCCGACCGTTCTCTTGGAAAATGATATTAAAATTCGAACACCATATAACTTCCCTTATCGGAACACCTGTTATCCAAACGTTTTATTACGTGAACCATATGATAGCTGCCAAAAAATTTGTGGCCCATAAGCTTTCTTAAATTTTATGAAAAGTAAGTCGGATTCTTTAATTTTGTATTAAATTTGTAAAGTTATAAACAAAGCAATATGTTATTTTAAATATTATATATAAAACTCATAAGGGAAGTTCGACAATCGGAAACTCGAGCGCCACGTAATGTCGAAAGAGAAACTCCGATCAGAAATTTATTCGCCGTCGATAATCAAGTCTACTGTGTTACCCATCGACGATAAAAGCTAATCCGGCTTTATCATTTATCATTTAAAAAAGCAATCCACAGGTAATTCGTGCTGATGGTTCACGGATACGTTGTAAGACGGCACTAGGAGTTTCTGCAGTGGGAAAAATTCGGGCGATCGACGTCGTCTTGCGAAACCATGATGGCTGAGGCAGCGTGTCTGTGATTTTGTGGACGGTAGCGCGAGTGTGTTCTCTTTATCGAGTATCGAATCAAGCGAGAAGTCCCTAATCTTGACGTAAGCATCCTACGAAGAATGACCGACGGTCCGTCACCATTCGTGAGTAATGACAATCATTATTAAGATTTTTATAAGGCGGTGCTTCTCGAGGGTTAACTCTCTCGCTAGGTTAGAGTTTCCTCTAGGACTTCTCTCCACTCTTCTTAGACAATCGACGAGGGAGGTAGTAGAGGCGATTGAAATTGAATCGATTGAATTTCTCCACCATTGCTAGGAAGATCCCAAAGAAAGAATATTTCTTGGTGAAAGGGGGCGAGTCGAAAAAAAAATTCTCGTCCATTTTCGTTATTTTCTATGTTCCTTGCGGAGGAGGATGAATAAGGGAAAAGAGGCGATCTGTAAAGGAAGAGTAACAGAGAGGCACACATCGTTTCGTGGAAGTGCCGAAAGTTTAAACGCGCAAACGCGAACGAGAGGTTCATTGGCCGTCCCTATTGACGTCATTGCTCAACAGTGCGCGACTGTCACCTGTTTGGACCACCACGTTGCTTTGTCGATGACGTCATCGTTCCGACTGACATGATCAAGCGATCTCTCTCTCTCTCTCTCTATCTATCTCCCCCCTTCCTCTTCTATCCGCCCTTTGGACACATCTTTCCCTTACTCATTATCATTTACAGTCGTTAGAGATCGTTTTACTTATATTATAATATACATATACTTTTGTCTCTATTGTGTCATTTCAATATGATGTTATTAAAAAATTAAAGTGATTCCAAAGTTTCTAGCTCCTTATCCGAAAAATCATGATCTTCTAATTATGTCATTGTTGCAGCAAATCAGCGATATTTATAACCTTTGTCTTATCCTTTGCCGAATTATCTCGGATCGATGCTCGTACAGATCGTGCGCGGTCTCACAATTAGTGCCGATATGCAATCCATTTATCTCGACGACGATGAAATTCTCAGTGGAATGCCGTTCTATCGGAATGATGAAGCGAATACTCTCGAGTATCCTCCTTCCGGATCTAATCCTGAAACGAAGGCATCGGGGAACAACAGGTGGACGAAAATTTCCTCGATCCGATTAGGTTACCGATTGCTTTCCAAAGGCGGACATCAGTTTGCGCGATTAATTAAGATCGGTAATTAATAAATTGCAGGATCCGTTGATAATAAGTTATTACTAATAACGAACCGTTTCTATTCCTGTTTAGTAATTTTATTTCTACTCGGTGGTATAGAATCGCTAGTTTTATTCAGCTCGATGACAATTTTTATTATGGAAAATTCTCTTAGGTAATATCCTTAAAACATATATTTACCGTTAGTTGTTTTATAATAAAATGTAATAAATAAATTTGTTAAATACATTCGATAATTTATTTTCCGAATGTAATAGGGATTTTATCGATCATCGGTCGATTCCTTAAGATTCTAAATATTAACACGCGACGGAGGGCCACGTAGCGGGCTCGACATTTCGGAATTTCGCGCATATGTCTACGGAACTGTAACGGAAGGGTAACTGCACGATGTTGATGTCGTAGTCCGTGTTAACGAGAATGGCATTGATCGACGGTACGCGAAGTTTAGTGGCCACGTCGTCATCTCGAATCTCGCCGGTTATCGGATTCATATAAGCGCAACGCGTCTTTGCCAAGACACAGGCGGTAGTGTTAACAAAGAGTTGACTCAGTTGTACGTCCGTTAGATTGAAGTTTGGGAATATTTGTACAGCCTCGCCTACGCATTCGCGCAGCTGTGGAAAGAATATACGTATACGTAGTAAAAGCGAGTAGAATTGTATACAATTTATTTTTGCAGGATCGATTAATATAATATACATATGGTACAGTCGGTATCTCGATCGAATCTCTAAGGATTTTGTCAGAGAACGATCTACGATTTTTATGGAATAGATCGTTATAGGATTTTGTCGCTTTACCGAGTAAATAAAATAAGTTGAAAACGTTAGAGAACGAAAGAAAATATTAGTAAATCATTTGACTATGCTACGTTTAAAATATACTGTACAATAATATCTACACACATACAATGTATTATCGCGTAGAAAATAATGTGCGATCGTGAAGGAAAAAATAAAATTAATCTATCATCCCGATCGGTCCATCCGTCTAGGAGTAGTGCCCGGACATACAAAAAAAAGCAACATAGTTCACTTACGAATTGAGTAACCTCCGTCTTTTCGAAGTCGGTTAAAAACTGGTGAAACTTATACGTACGGGAAAAATCACGAGCGAAGTTGGACCACTGCTCGTGTCGCTTCCTCGAGACTTTTATACACGCGTGTATGCGGGGCTCTCATATACAAGGCGCATCCGTCGACTCGCGTTGCTTCTTTATACATATAATTTAATTGAAGACGGCCGAGCCAAGTTTCTAGTTTCAAGATTTTCGTGGATCTATAATGGGACCGATGGGCTCTGCTCCGGGTCGCACCGTAATGGAATCGATGTCTCGTTCTCTGAATACGCAAACGGCATTCAACGTGCGGGGATATACTTTTACGATAAAGCCGGTATTCATATCCCGTGTTCGATGCTGGCTCGCCATCTCTCGTTTCTGCCTTGGGGCTACGCGCAAAGCGTCCTATGTAATATTTACAATGCGTGTGCTCTTAACTCTTATCGTCGGACGTAGGGAGAACAAGGTGAGCGTGATTCTTTGGAAGTCAATTATCGGAAGCGTTATGCTCTACTATATTATCTATGCGTTTTTTTAAGAAAAAATGACAGATATTATAAAAATAAACTAAATGATTGCATCGGTCGTGCCTACTGCGAAAAAGTAAAGTTTTGGAAGCAGAACCTTGTAAGTAGAAAGCAGACAGCGCGTGTCAGCCATTCGTGACTTCGCCATAGTTGATGAAAATGAATTAACATCGTGCTAGTGAGATATATATTGGTCGTGTGTAAGGAAGAAATTATTTGATGCTTTAAGGCAAAGCGAAAGAAGAACTAGATAGAAAATATTGCGTTTATATTACCAGCGTATCCTTGTTCACTTGCCGAATGCACTCTAGGAAAGTACAGTACACCGTTACAGGACTGACTCTGCTGTTTAGGTTATTCGTGGCATTCTGTAATCAACGATTATGATTAATTGCTACCGATACAAGTTATATATGTATATCGTAATCTTCGACGCACGTTACGAATAATTTTCTATTCACAAAATTTGTATTCTTAAGTATCACCGGTCATTTATGATCGGATCTCTACACGCGTCGGTTTTAATATTTGTATGCGTTAAAAATTTTAGCGACTTACGCTTAAGTACATTTGGCAGTGACCATAATCGGTATTATTCAAATACGTATCGGTACACGCGGACAATGCCAATAATAAAGGATATCCTGTGGGTTGACTGCTCGCTCGATAGAAGCAACCATAACAGGCATCGCGTAGCATAACATTGCTGCCCTGTGATTCGTTGCACAACTGATTTAATAACTCGGGAATCCTTACGCTGCAAATTGGGTTTCACTTTAATTACGAACGTGTGTAAATTTCGAAACCGACGAGGATGTTACTTTCGTTGATCGTCGATCGATCTCTAAGCGTGCCTACGCGAAGACGTACTTCTTTATCGTGGCTAACGAGCCGAATAACTTCGATAAGCCATCTTGTATCAGGGCGGTCGCGTCGTTGACACATAGCGGGGATACCACCGAAACGAGAACGAGAAGCACCGTCAACCTCGTCATGGCGATTACGCGAAACTTTACGCTTTGCGTTAAAATCGTTGCTTACGCGTACATTTATACCGGGCTGTGGATGATAGATAAATCAGATCCAGGGACATATATTATGCTCGTTCATTCGGGCATGGTAATATTAACGGGCCGCGACGTTAGCGCGTGGAAATTAGTTCACGGTCGTTACCGGACGTATCGTCCGTGTCGGACAATACGACACTATGTGGATCATGACATATGTTATTCGTTATGAAGCAAATAGGTATTTTTTTTTTCTATACGGCTTTTTGTATTATACCACGTCAGCAGTGGTGGGGAGGGTGTCCCGTATGCCCAGGGTGCGGGGAAGGTGTCATGGCTATTACAGCGTGAACCTATACCTCCGGCTCGGTGGAGATTCGATAAAGAAACTTGCCGCCAAATTATCCTTGAGCTTCGAACTCAAGGTTCAATTTTTTCTCTTTATCCTCTCGTATCGCGTCACGATGTAACAATGGATTTCGCGTTTTTGTCTCTTATAACCCTAATGGAACGATAGCAGAGGTGGATTACTGTTTAATGAAAATAGGCCGTAAATAAGAGGTAGGGGGTAGGGGCGAGAAGGAGGGCAGGTGTACTCGCCATTTCTCGCGGATGCGATTTATCAGATAAATTTTATCTGGATTCATTATCGCGACGAAACGGGAGAATATGTGCACTGACCTGGAAACTCTCACGGGCATCGCTGGAACGAGCTCCACACTTTCGCGTATCCCGAATTACGAGGAAGAGATTCATCGGGAGCGTTTATCGCGAGACATGCGACATGGCGTGCAAGGACATCGAGCACGCGCTTATTTATTTTCCGCTTGACGCTTCGCACCGTTCAAGTCACCATACTTCCGGCGGAAACATTCAAACGCGTCGACTAAAAATATCCTACGAGAGTTATGTGGATGGTATACGAATTTCGACGCTAGGTGACCGAAAGATGTGATATATTTTTTTTTTCTCTGGGAGGAAGGAACTTTTGATATGGGTAG
>JAIFRP010004357.1:349779-362406 GCA_032403825.1 Odynerus spinipes
GGGTAGTTAGAAGGTTGGGAGGGGGGGGGAGTAGTTTGCATACAGCGGCTGAGAGAAAAAGAAATGAAAAAAGTCAATTTTTTCGAGATATCGATAGTCTAGACATTCGCTTTCCACCATGGCGATAAAGTACTATTAAAAAANNNTTATGCGCATAGTTAACTGTTAATAATTAAACGTATATAATTAATCCAGCCTCTATCGTGGATAAATTTTCGAATAGGAGCAGAACCCGCTTTAACCCGTCTCCATTTTCTTCCTCCTGCTCACCGCGCATGTCATTCGATTCGAGTACAAATCGGTTTCACCGAGGTTGAGCTCGAATTTACCTGCCGCGGCGAATAATTAGAGGCGGACTATTTCTTAACGAACGTAACGCGAGCAATTAATGAGAGGGTTTGGATGTATTTGTTATAGTCGAATTTAGGGAGGATTATAGACTTCCGATCCCTCGCATCGCTCGTTAATCATTCCAAAAATCCTTACCGTGCATTACGGCTTTCGATCATCGATCAAAGCCCTCGTCTCGGTTTGACTATTAATGAAAGGAAGTTTATGTTCGGACGTGGGTGACGGGAGAGAGAGAGACAGACGAGGACGGAGGTGGTGAGAGCTCCCAAAAATTGACTCATCGGTAAGCTAAGCATGGACGAAAGAGAGTGGAGAAAAAATAATTAAGAGCGTGGCTGCCCGCGTTGCCAGCTCCACCCTCGTTCACTCCTTGTCGGCACGCTCGAGTATCGAAATGAAGTTGTCACAATTATTTAGCTTTTACGAAAACGAACGAGGGAGAGGTTTATCCGATCTAAAGTATTTATATATAATATAAGTATATACATTCGGTTAACCGTAAAGAAATTTTCGTTCGTCGGGCAACATCGGGTAAAGCTTCTTTTCTCGAAACGATGGAATTGTCATTTAGAGACTGATGGTAGCGTTAATAATGCTGCTGGTGACGGTGTTCAGGATGATTAAATCCGTCAAATCGGGATCGACCTTGTCTTCTTACCACAAACAGACGGGAGAATAATCACCATTGGAATAATCTTTGCTCGAAAGCATTAGTACCACTGGAACGCAGACGCAGCAACGTTTTCGCGATATTAGTCCCTCCTATCAACAACGACGTCGACGGCGACGACGACGACGACGAGCACGACGAGCACGACCGAGACGATAAATCGGTCTCTGATAATAATCTTTCCACGGCTGTCGTCGACGATAATGCGAAAATTTTATCCGACGAGGTCAGCGAAAAGCACATTTTTCGTCTCTTTTACAGGGACCCCGGAGACTTATAAATCCGACGATCGATATTATGCGTAACTACGCCGTACGCGATTCGAATAAGAATTTCTTGCAAGCTGTGAAACAAAGAAGATTGATTTATTCATTAAAGATTAATATAAAATTTACGTAAAGGTAGAAATAAGAACGAAGATAATAAGTACCTGTTGCCTACGACTCCATCTTTCTACTATCTTCTTTATTTCGACCCGTAATCGATATCGCTGGCAGCCATAAATTCCGAAAAGCCTTTGAAACCGGTATGAGCTCTGATTTAGGAGCTTTCCACGCTTCGACTCTTGGCTGAGAAGAAATCTGTTTAGCCAGACGTCAGATGAGCTTGCTCGGTCTCGTTCTTTAGTTTCTCGCACATGATCGTTGACATTATGACATAACGCATACACGCGTATGCTACCTTAGAACGGTTTTCTCATTCCTCTCTAATCGTTCTACTCGTTACTTACATCTGCACGACTTGCGTCATCTCCGCCTCGTTCGCGAATTCTAAAATTTTCGTTTTTCCGCTCGTCCTTTCGTATATTCCCTTATCCTTCAAATTATACGATTTCGATTTGACAAAATCCCTTATTGCTTCGTAGCTGGCTCGGAGATACACACAGACACGAATACGCGTTTCGTATTACATACAATAGCGGCAGCAGATGCAAGCACGTATTCGAACGAGCATTTTCGAAATATAAATATCGAGAGGATATTATTCGCTTCGAGAATGGACCGATAGCTTTACAGATAAGAGAAGTCTAGAATAGAAGATGTGCAGGAGGAAAGAAGGAAGAAGGCAAGGAGAACACGACGGAGGGTATGGGGCCAGACAGACAGACGAATAGACCAAAGAGACGAAGGGACGTAGTATTGGAAAGAGAGAGAGAGAGAGAGAGAGAGAGAGAGAGAGAGAGAGAGCGGACGCATAAAGGTTCGGGAAAGTAGGCGCCTTCGTCTGGCCACTAAAGGGCGACGTTTTCTTTTCCTTCACCTTATGTCCTTCGGCAGTTATGCGAGGAACTTTTTTGTCTGCCCACTCCCACCTTCTCCTACTTGAAATATTCGAAACATAGACACGCGATATTTTCGCTTGGAAATTTTCTTTGATTTAGAAAAAAATATTCTTTTGAGAACTTGCCTCACCTTATAAAGTTCTTTTTAAATTTATATCATTTGTACGAAAAATGTAAGCAATCAAATAAGAGAGGGAGAGAGAGAGAGAATCTTAAATTTCTTGGTTAATACCGGCGGAATAATAAATATCCTTAATTTCGGTCGATGCGAAGTATATTCTCGGAATTCATCGGCCTGGCCGGAGCTTAGCGAGGACAAAGAATCTTGTTTGTGGTGCGTGCGACCATTCGCCGTTGTGTCGGATCCCGTAGTCCAGGGGTAGGGAGCGAGAGGGCCCACCGAGAGGCAAGGCCCCCGGTCGTACAAAGAAGAGACGCGTTTTGCTGTGACCATGGCCGGCCGGAATTTAAAAATAAAAATTGACGAACGAGATCGATACAGGAGAAACTGGAAAAAAGAAATTAGAGTACAGTTCCGGATGGTATTTATTATTCATCTACGAAGAAAATTGTTACTTCTATAATTCGAATCAAACGAATTCGCCATCGTGTCGGGCACTCGCTCGTTCCCACGCGCATGTACGAAAATTATGACAAAAAAGTGAGGAAAGATATTTTTTTTTTTTTACCGCAATCACTCACGTTAGGTCAAGCGGGTTTCTTTTTGGAGAATCGTAAGAGAACGGTCGTATATTATGGGTCGGGGTGAAGCAAGAGAGGCAGCAAGAACGACGCAGTAATGCGCGGACCTAGACACGGTCATGGAACAGGTGAGTCGGAGAGGGGGAATTGGAAGAGGGAAAGAGAGACAGATAGGTGGAGAGAGAAGGAAAAAGAGAGAGCCAAGGTAGGAGGGTGGGAGGGAGAGAAGGAACGGCAATGGTAGGTGAAACGGGGGACGGAAAAAGTACGAGCCTAAGAATAGAGCCTAAGAACATACACTACCTAACTAGGCTATCTATTTCTAGCAGTAAACAGCTCGTTCTTTCGCCATTGCGAAATGACGAAGGACGCTCGGAACAGACGCCGAAGGTCTCCGGTCGGAGGCTCGTTAAACTTTCCGCTAGATTCTCGAGTATCTCGAGCTCGAGCGTACGTGATGTTCGAAATAAATCTTTCCACGTTTTCCCTCGATTATTTTTTTATCCTTCTCCCTTTCCCCTTTTCTGTAGGAATTTTTCTTCCTATCGTCGAATCTTTGAAATATATCGGGAAAAATCGTTTGCTTATTTTCGATAGTGATGCAGGATAACCTTCTAATCGATATGCTTCGCGAATCGCTGAGACGGGATATAAAATGATACGTTGAAAAGCCCCGCGATATCTCGAGTCCCGTAAACTCTGATAGCTACGTTTCAAACGTCAGCAAAGTCTCGCGTTTCGAAAACTCTCGAAGCTTAAAAGCCTTGATAAGATTTAAAAGTTGGAGGAGCCTCGAAAGTCTCGAAAATTTCGCAGTCTTGAAAGCTTCGAAAATGTAGTCGGAGGAGGATTCGAGCACAGACGTACTCCGTTCCAGCTCCCTACGAAAGTAAGATGGAAACAAAATGGTTCGGTTTACGCCATCCTCATAATCGCTCACCGCGTCTTGCTACATCGAGACTGTCGTTTAAATTTGCGACGAGATGACATTGCTGGTTTTAAGCGAAGCGACGAAGTCTCGATCACCCTTCGTCGTTGGCGGAGGACGCATCGTATCGATAGGAAAATAAAGAAGGAATCGTATAGAGCGGGATAGTAACGACGGCATCTGCGGTGACGGTGGCGACGATAACGACAGTTCTACTAGGATGTCGGTCTGCTTTTCCTCCTCTCTTTTCACTTACTCGCTATTTGAACCCATTCCGTGGAACCCTCAGGACAGACGTACTAGGCCAGACACACAGACGGACAGAGATATTCGCGAATCCATTATGGCCGCTCGAGTACCCGCGCGCCCTAAATCCTAATAAAATCCCCATTATTGCTCGTGGAAGACACAACGCGAGAGCGGCTTTTATACGCTGAAAATCTTTCCCATGGGCGATCGAGAATGAGAGAGCTACGGAAAACGACGTCGCCATCGCTATAGAGGGGTCTACGAACGTCAGGGAGGGATAACTTATTGGCATTGGTACTCGCGCGCTAGTATTCGATGCGCTGTGACTAGATGACTCGTTACCCCGAGGTACAAGCTGTACATTTTTTTTTATCTTGTTGCTTCTTTTGTTTTTTTCTTCTTTACCATCGATCCGTGTACACGTGTATGTATCGTATACACGTACAAAGTCTTCGCTAGAAGCGCGATTACGAAAGCGACGCGTAATGGAAACATATCGAAGTTACCGCGGCCTCGATATATCGAGCGACAAAGTTCGCTCGATTTGTATAATAAGTTGTAGGCAAACAGCCAGACAAGCAGGTATGCAGGCAAGCATGCAGGCAGGCAGACCGCGTGCACGATTTAATGGTAATCGAGGCTCGAGCCACGGCGAGGCGGTCACCTCGCTTCTGCTCAATCGGCCCTGCCCGGTTGCTCCCATATCCAGAGAACGAGTAAGAGGGGGGGGGAGCGTGCGCGTGTTTACGTGCGAGACCTCGTATGCGTGTCCTCATCCTGTTTGTAAGTTTCGCATGCGTATTAGTGGCCCGTCTGGCCTCTGACCCTGAGCTTTCTCGTCTACAAGGCGCAGGTCGTTAAAATGGCACCAGACTTCCTTTGAACGGAGTGCAGTGTCGTTGGCCCTGCGATGACAGAAGGTCGCAGGTGACGAGAACCGTGAAACCGAAACCGGTTGTTGTTCGTTCGAGAACGAACGAACCAAGCTCGTGTCTCGATCGAACTTCCTACGTGTATCATCTTCTAAGACTTCCTCCGTACCCGAGCAGCCATCCTTTCGGGTTCCTAGATGCACTCAAGGACATTGTTTACACGTGTTCGCCGCGGAACAAAATAATAACTTTTTATCTCGGGGTCGTTATGATTCTCGACGCTAGCTTCAACTTTTTCTTTCTCTATATATTTTTATTTGCTCTCGTTCATTCCACGCTCGTCACTTTTGAATCACACCACCGCGATGTGAATTTTGATTTCCATAGTCGCGTCAAAGTCGAAATCTTCGAATCTTCCTCGAATCTACTTTAGCCTTTCCGGTTTTTACAGTAAGACGAGATCTATCGTTTATTTTTCTCTTCTCACGCTCCTCCCATTTACTTTGCTCCTACTCTTTCGGGGGCTTTACTCTTCTCATCTCTTCGGTCTATATAAGTTTGCTTTTCATTTATTCCGATTTAACCTCGTTCCATTCCAATTACAAAGATCAAGGACGTCGATCGAGTCAATCGTTCTAACGTAGAGTAGCGAGAGCAAGAGAGTCCGTTCTGGACCGCTTTAGATAGATTTTTACAATAAATAAATTCATATCTACTGTATATTTCAGAATTCATTTTTACAATAAACAAATTCATGCTGTGTGTTTCTAAGTGTTGTATAAGTATAGAAAGATGGGTCGACGCAACCGTTTCTCGTCGATCGTTAAGTGTCCTCGAGCAATGACAACGATCGTAGAATAGACTACGGCGTAGTAGTCGCGCACGTGTAAATGACCGACGTGTGACCGTCGCTCGCTGGGCAAGTCCAGTCCAAAGGGTCGGGATTGCGGTAGGTCTGGAACGGTGGAACGTAATGCAACACTCCGTGGCTGCACGTCGGTGGCCGCACGACGGTGGTCACACCGAACGCGTACCGTAGCGAAGGCACGACGATCGAGGCCAGACAAAGCACGATCTGCCTTCTTATTGGTTTCTGCCGGCCATTTATCGAAGCCTCTTTCTCGCTCTCCCTTTATTCCTTTCTCCCTCCCTCTTTTTTCTCCCTCTCTCGAGCTGGTCATACTTTAAATTGAATTTCCGTTGAAAACGCCGATGTTAACCGGCCGTGTGATTTCTACATAAATCGAGCAAGGGGCATCGTATCGGAGTTTTGAAAAGCTTTCGCCAGACGCAAATCGTTTGGGAGGACGATGGATCGAAAAATTCTTCTATAATTGTCTATTATTTAGAAGGCTGGTAGTTCGACATTTTGGACTCCCGAGGCTTATGCGTTTTGTTCGCAAGAAGAAAAGTTACCGCTTCCTTGATTACTTCCAAGTGGCAATTATTCATACTAAACGCACGTCGTGTGTGTCGTACATATGTACATACATGTATATCTCTGCATACGTAATGCTTTCGAGCATGCTTCTAACAATAGAAACGGTCGAGTGACGAGGGAGGGGAAAGCAAAAGACGCGACTGATAAAACAAGCGGGCAATTCTATCGGGGAATCAACGTTGCTCGTGAAGTTGTGCGCATGCCGTACATCGCGAATCGACCGTTATTCTCGCGGTCTGCATACCTCGTGAGTCTGTTTCTTCAGACGAAGAGAGAGCGAGAGAGAGAGAGAGAGAGAGAGACGGTGGTGTCGAGGAGACGTTGATCCTCTCCGTTTCCTCTCTCCCTCGTAGCCATCGTCGTCTTCTTCTTTTCAGACGTCGAGGAAGCGTGGGACGACTCGTAGTGACCATAGTAGTACTACCACCGCGTTAACTGACAATGGAAATACAAAAGAGAGAAAGAGAAGAGAGAGTTCCTTTGTTCGATGCGTATGGACGCCATGAGAACCACGTGTTTGGTTTCCCGCCAAGCCCACGCGAGCAGGAGAGGTACGATGGTGGCGAGGGAGGGGTAACTGGAGTTCCGTAGCCGAGAGGAGCCACTCGAGAGGAGGTCTTCTTTGGTGGGGAAGCATAGGGCCCAACTCGTTCCTCCTTCCGCTGCTTTCGATGCGGTAGGACGCATTCCTTCCTTCCCTTGTTCCGTATTTACGATGCGCATACATGCGAAAAGGAGAGAAAGAGGGATCGAGAGAAATTTATTCCTGAATTTACTCCCCTTCGTTCGCGAGGTTATTAATCTCTGGTGGCGATGTTAAAACGAGGAGAATTTTGATACAAATAATTTCACGACAAACGCGAATTTTCCTCTTCAAGTCGTTGAAATGCGTGCCGTTCCACGTCGCTCTTTCGACGAAGGAGCAGTAGAAAGGCGAAAAAGAAGAGAGAAGGAGCCTTCAAGTTGGCAATCTCTCGAGACCCTTCCGTCCCCTTCGAGTGGTTTCTCTTACCCGTACGGACGTAGAGGAGGAAGGAAGAGAAGGTTCGTGGAGGATAAAAGGTCTACTAATACGTACACGTTACTACTACTATCGCTACTGCTGCTTCTGGCGCTGGTGATGCTGCTGTAGCTACTACTACTACTACTGCTATTGCTACTACCACGATTAAAAGCACTAGGTACTACGTAGAAGAACAGAGAGCAGACGTCTCCCTTGGCGAAGACTTCGACCGCGACTGCAACGACCTTAACTACACAACGACGTCAAGTTTAAATACCTTCAAAAAGCCAAGCCCTTTTAGAATTCTACGCACAAAAACGCGAAGATCTCTTTCGGGCGTAGGTTAGCTTGGAATAGGTTGTCGAATAAGCTAGATAGATATAATAGATCTTCCTTTCCTCTTCTCCCTCGGAGAAACTTTGCTACGTATGTATATCGGTTCGATTTTCTAATTTTCTCCTACGTTACATCGTTACGATACGTTCGATATCCTAGAAGTCCGTTGAGCCGGATTAGCTCTAAACTGGACTACATCGATCGAACGGTTCAAAGGCTTTGTTTGCGCTCGCTTTGAGGCCAGCCTAGGGAAAAAAACACGTCTAGACATCAAGTTCGCGCGGTAGAATCGTTTACGTTTCAGCTGTTTTGCCGTCGAACTCATCGGACTGTTCGGTTACGTGCCAAATACAGTCTGCGAGTGCCAATTTACTTCCTTCTTGCTCTATCGGAACCCTCTTCTAGGAATCCCGCTCGCCCTGACTTACTCCGGGTATTTACTATTCCGTTTCTCGCGAGTATATCTCTTGGGTGATTTTCGAAGGATTGTCTGACCATGACTAAGCCTATCTCCTATTGGTGAAACTTCTTTTTTTTTTTTGACGTTATAAAAAGGATGGAAAGATTGGATCGTTTTATAAAAGTCTATTCAAAGGTAAAGTCAAATACAGTGATCTTTTGGTGTGGAGATCTTTATCGACGAAGCGTGGCTAAATTTCGTATTCGAGTCGACGAAAGAAAGCGGAAGGCCGTTGTCCTTCGCGTACCACCAAGAAGGTGCCTTCCACCGGTCGTTGCCTCTCGGCTCGTAAACTCGAGATTGTTTCCCGCCAAGCGGCGCGCGCACCTTGCGTGCCATTCCCACCAGCTCTCTCTCTCTCTCTCTCTCTCTCTCTCTCTCTCTCTTTCTTCAGCCACCGCCATTCCAGAGTTCCTCTCTGTTTTCTTTCCTCGTTTCTCTCGTACGTTCCTCTTCTTCGCAACTTTCTTCGTCCTTTCGACGATTTGCTCTTTTGCCCGTCTGTGATGGGAATAAAAAACATTCTTTTCTTTTTCTATGGCCCTTTTCTCGAAACGTTTCTTGACTCTATCGCTTTTTTAACATTTAATGATAACAAACATAACATTTACATAATTATCCTTTATCGGTCCTTTAAAATACTTTTCAAGACGCACCTGCTGTGTCATCGACTTCAGGCGAAGCACTTCTCTCGTCGCGTAAATCATTCTCTAGTACTCGAGAAAGTTTGCATAAACATTGTTGAATAAAAGAGATGAATCTTTAATATGAAAATGAATAGTTCTTCGAAAGAGAGAGAGTTAGAACTCCGAAACAGGAAGTTTGAATTTCTTCATGGCTTGTTCCTAGCAATGATTATACATGCACGAACGAACTAGATCATGTTTCGAGCGCGTGCATCTCCCTCGCTCTCTCTCTCTCTCTCTCTCTCAGCTTTGTGAGAAAGCCTCTCGCGAAAAAGTGCGTGTGAACGTGGCGGCGGCGGCGGCGGCGGCGCGAGAAGAGAAGAGAGAACAAAACAGGCCGATTCTTTGGAAGACGAGTGCAAGAAAAAAGAAGACAAGTAGAGAAGACGATGGTCGGACAAGGAAGAAGAAGAAGAAGAAGAGTGGTCCCTTTTGGGGGAAGAGTGAGAAAGACAGAAAGGGGAAGGTCCTCTCTAATGCGGCAAAGCGTCTGCTCTTGAAACGACCCGTTCCATTCGGCCATGAAATAAGATCTTTAACCTCGAAGCGCGTGCGATACTTCGTCGCACGCTCAAAATTCGCCTTCTCGTTTTTCTACTTCGTATTTCTATGGTGGATGAGACACGAGGGTTAAACGAGAAAATTATTTACGAAGATCGTATATACAATCGCGGTTCATAATCATCGTTTAAAAATTTTCGATGAATTTCACGGGAAACGAAGTTACCGTGGACGGTATAACAAAAATTATTAGTTTCGTTTGCTTTTCCTATCTATATTCTACGATACGTATTTACAAACGCGTTAGGATACAAGATAGAAGGGTCGTAATTATTAATCACGAAGGTAGCGTATTCCCAGCAATCGTACGCGTACGTTCAAGCGTGTTACGACTTTACGAGGAATTTACGAAGCGTGGCAGTGTATTTTTCTTCGTAAAATTTAACGACGCACACCTGGCGTTTCTCCTTTCTTCTTTCACCTGTAACGTGCGATCGAAGAATCGATTCGTATCTATATCGGCCGAGCGTATAAAGACGACGGAGAATCGCCGAAGAGAGAAGAGCAAATCACCGACGTTGCAAGACACTTTCTCTTTTTGCGGTTACGAAGCGTGACCATTTTTTCTCACCTCGAGCACGTCGACGTTAATTAATTGTCGTAACTTGTAATCGAAACGAAATCAGGAAAGCCGACGACGGATATCGCGGATTACGATGGTGTCGAACTCATCGTTCGGTTAGTTTCTCTTTTGTTCGTTGCGCCTTCTTAATCTGGCTATCTGTGTAGGACTATCATCGTTTAAAATAGAGAGAAATGAAATAGACACACTGTTGATATATAATCATTTTATAACGTGCGGAGTTAAGAAAATTGTATGAGATACCTCGACCGGCTCTTCTTTGGCGAGAACAGATACCCTCCGTACTCTGGTGACGCTTAGAAAACGTTTAGAATTGTATCGATGTGTGCACATGTGTGTGTGTGTGTGTGTGTGTGTGTGTGTGTTTGTGTGAGCGGGAGAGAGAGAGAAATAGAGAGAGCAAAAAGCTCTATCGTCGGTCTGTCAAGCTACAGCTTCTCAGTAGAGGGGTGGCTGCCGCTACTACTGCTGCCATTGCTGGGGGTTGCGGTAGTCGGAGGAGTGACTGCCTGGAAAAGCCGCGGGCTCTGCTGGCGTGTGCACGACGGATACGTGCCTGGACTCCATTACAGGCTTCTAGAATTTTCTTCCGATAAAAATGGAAAAAATTATCCGTCCACTCCTGACTCCTCTTCTTCCTCGTCGTATCGGTAACTGCTTCGAGCACCGACCAAAGAGCGCCACCCCAACCCTTCTTTCTCTTTCGACCGACTACGTGGCATCGCTCGGCTCGGTCTGACTTTCCCCTTTCATGAGAGCATCCCTTCGAGAGACGCCGACTCTGCGAACGAGTTGAAAGAAAGACAGAACGAGAGAGAGGGAGGAAAGTTATTGTATATACATACATATATGCATCTACGGAAGCAAATATCAATCGTTCTTTGGGATACATAGAAATCTATATTTTTGGGACACGACTTTTTCCTCTGCAACTTTCGCGTTTTTAGGTTAAGACATATTTAGTATATTGGATAGGTATGTATGTGAGCGTACATATGTCGCGAGTATGATTAAAGTCGAATATCTGGGTCGACATGACCCGCTACTGAAATACATTTCTCATGACACTTTAAACTTAGGTACGAGCTTTAAATTTTAATGTGATATCGGAAGGTGGAAAAGAGGAAAGCTGACTCGAACGAAAGTGAACGACATTTAAAAAATTACGTTTTACGGTAGTACCGTACGTTCGCTTACTCCTGAACACTCGATTTATTCGAAACCGCCAGGAAGGATGGAATATCGACGATATCGCTTAAATATTCGACCGTTTCATTTCCAGCTTCTTTCACGATCGACTCGCGATCATTGCCGAGGCATCACTGTCCCATCGCGATTACCGAATTTTAGCGACCAATAAAACAAGGAGAAATTTGCCCAGGTCGCGCTCGTGGAAGCTCGACGAACGCAGATCGATAGATCGGCTAATTTAATAAGTAATTCGAAGTTTCGATCGAGCTTTCAAGCCACTACGCAGCCAGATACGTTAACGTTCTATTTCGAATCATTGATTGGCATGTCGGGACACGTTCGATCGGACGTCCTTTCGAGCGAAATATCACGATTGACATTTGGGTCGCAGTATCGGTAGAAATATCGTACAGGAACTTAGATATCGCAGTAGAAATAACTTGCTCTTAGATCTTACTACGTCTACTTCAGAGTAACGTTAAATTGTAACGAACTAAATATACCAGGCTACTTTTACAGCTTCTTTCTTTTCGTTCTTCTCGCTTCTTATTACATTTTCATCCGTTAAAAAATTATTTTATCAAATCCACCGACAATAGAAGATCGGTCTTGCCGAAATCGAGAGTAGCGACAAAAAGTGGTAGAAAGATTTGGCATTTTGCCGTCGATAAGAATACCTTCGTTTCCGTTATTTTTTCAGCGAATAAAAGCCCTAGGCGAGGTCTACACGGCACTCCTTTAGACTTCCTATTTCTGAAAGTATCGGTCAGGAAGCCGTCGAAGCCGGAGAAATCGCGTTCCCTTTGTGCTCGTGAAAAGAGCTCGACGAGGTGACTTCGGAATGGCCGATTTCTTTCACGAAACCCTCGGTTTTACGAATTCTAGAAATGAAAACTTAGAATACAGAGAGGATAGTCCGAGTGTATGTTCGTGCGAATTTTCAATCTTTTCTTAACGCGTAGCACTTATTATCCAAACGTTTACACTGAACGAACGAAGTCGAGAAAAGACTCTCGGCTAGTTCTTGCGCATTTTAAGATGGGAATTAATTATTTCGGGAGACGAGAGAATCAAGGAAGCGAGGAGTGGGGTGGCAGATGCTCGAAAAACAGCAGGTGTCGCGATAACACGGCGATTTTCATGGCGAATACGATTACGCGACTGCATCGAAGCTTTCCTCTTCCTCTCTCGTTCCGCTCAAGATGATATTCTCGATCTCGACGAAGACATCTCGCGTAAGCAGGGATTAGCCTTCGTCATGTATTTTTTTATACAAAATAAAATCGGATTCTGAATTATAAGTAAA
The DNA here is from genome assembly GCA_032403825.1 of Odynerus spinipes. Classification (NCBI taxonomy): domain Eukaryota; kingdom Metazoa; phylum Arthropoda; class Insecta; order Hymenoptera; family Vespidae; genus Odynerus; species Odynerus spinipes. Next base: position 362,401 of record JAIFRP010004357.1, read on the forward strand.
AAAAAA
>JAIFRP010004357.1:362428-373448 GCA_032403825.1 Odynerus spinipes
AAAAATACGCGTACTCATATACGTACGTGGATGCAAGATGGAACGGAAGAGGAATAAAATAAGAGAATGACAGAACGTTCTCCGCGTGGATTCTTTTTCCGGGCTTCTCGCGTTTCCCTTTTTTTCCCATGGTGCATCGCGAAGCGGTATAACAGCAGTGCTGTGTGCTCTTTATGCATGCATCCGCAGAGGTAACTTTGGTACGGTCGAGCAGGAATAATGCCCTTCTTCCTCCGGAAAAGTACCGGGCAATGGGCAAGGTCGACGACATTTGGCTCTCGCGTCACGCTGGAAAAGCGTGGGTGGCTGTTTTGCCTGTTGGCCAGCTCGTGAGAAAACGGTTCCTCGTCGGATGCGATTCGTGGGAGCATTCGTAGGAATGCGTTGGAAATTTGGTTCGTTGAAAATTAAGAAGAAAAAAAGAAAAGGAAAGAAATAGGGAGACCGAAAGCGATGATCGAACGGATGCTCGTTTCCGCATGAAACGAGTAGGTACGAAGGTCACGATGAACTCGTTCCGTGTGAAGGTTGAAAGAAGAAAAAAATCGGCGATGGAGGGAGACGGTGGAAAATGTGGAAAACAAAATGAGACGTCTTGCTGCACGTGCGAGAAGTACAGGTCGCTCGCGTTCGATCGATGAACGACTATGGTTGATTAGGTACCGCGTGGAACGCGTTCACGACCAACACGAATTTGCAAGCTCCGCATTTCGCGCTGGAATTCTCCAATTACGTCGCATGCTCGTGTCTTTTCGGCTCCTTGTTTTTTAAAACGTGACTCGCGGAGAGTTCATTTACACTTAAACCACCGGCATGCCGAAAGACCAAACGATGGAGTCGATAAGAGAGAAAAAGGATGAGGGAGTGGAAGAAACGAGAAAGAGAGAGGAAAGAGGAGAGGGGAGAGGGGAAGAAGAACGACCGTCCGAAATGATAATTCCATTACTACCGGATCGTCCTGATTGTTATTCTTGGCAAGTGTGCGAACGACGTCGACTCGAGATGACGACATCCTTTTCTCTCGATTCCGAACTGTACTTTTAATGAGAGCCACGTCCACGGATTTCGAGCGGAAAACGTCCCAGCTCACTCGTCTCTAAGAAGAATCCTTCTCTCGATTCGCCGCGCCGTCCGTTCTCCCGTACGCTTCGCGAAGAGATTTAATTAATGGACTTTCTACCAGATTTCGCGTATTTCCATTGCGACGAACGAGTCTGAGCTGGATGGACGTTCGCTCGTCTGCGGTCTAATAAAATCGTAAATTGTCATTTTGTTGGCACATTTACCGCCTCACTTCCCTTCTTTCCTCTTCTTTTGCGCACGCGCTGTCGTTTGGCAGAGAATAAGCGCCTCGGGATTTAGGTATTAGCCTTCAGTCGCGTACCTACTTGTTAACGAAAATAATGACACGTAATTGAAGAACACGCACTACCGAATATTTTATTAATTATATAGCTCTGTATATTATTTTATTATACCTATGTATGTTATACTTTCACGTACGTATACGCGTATATTTATTTTGCTGAAAGTTATGGGTTCTCGAGAATGGCAGTCGATAATTACGCATTACTGCGTCCATTAAACGCGGCCACAATTAGTCCGGTCTACTTAATAAACGATACTAACGAAACTTGATGTACCCGTGACTCGAAACAAACGGCTACAGGACTACGAAATACGGCAGTTAACTAACCTTTAATTAATGTTAAGCGGTTAAATAGAGTAAGTGTTTGATCGATGATGTCCATTAGGCGTTATCGCTTCCATTAAAACGGCATTGCATGACCTATCCTCCTCCTCCCTTTCTCTCGCTCTCTCTCCCTCTCTCACTTTTACGTGCGCGCCCTTTCACACTCCACGTTCGACTTAATGAAATGCGCCGCGCGGGCGAGAAAATATTTCCATTGATCAAAACGTCACTTGAAATTAACGTTAATTAATGCGTCAAATGGTTATCGAATATTCAATAAAACATTATTCAATCGAAATCTTCGATCGTTTTCGTCTGACGTCACCGTACGTACGACGACACGAGGCCAAACGATTTCCGACCGTAATTATACGCCGACTACGTATACTCGATAAATTAATTACCTCTCGCTCTCGTTACCTTAGACTTTTAACGGTATAAAGTCTACCGTGTTTCTTCGGACGCGTAAATTTCGCAAAATAGGAACAGCGTTTATTATTTTATTCTTGACATGTTAGTTTGGACATCGCTCCAATCAAAATAATCTCGAAGTCGGAATACGAGGCTGTACGTTCTTCTCCTCGATACAGAATTGCACTCTCTCCCTTTCTCCCTCTACCCTCTCTCTCTCTCTCTCTCTCTCTCTCTTTTATTCCTTCTCTTCCTCCAGTTCTTTCCTCCGTATTCTTTGAACTCTTCCGTCAATAGGTAGGTACGTATATACAAAAGTGCCACGTGCTTTTACGAAACGTGACTCCGAAGTTCATTAACACCACCACGTGCCAATGGCCTGGGTCGTTGCATGCTGGTGTTGGTTTGACGCTCGTCTTTCGACTTTTCGTTTAAGAACACCTCATACGAGGTTCTCGGAGAAGGGGAAGGAGAATAGGAAGGAGAAGGGAGAAAAGGGGTGGGGGGTTGATCGTAAGTATAAGAATTCCTTGCGAGACTACCTGCATTCTTTTCGCACCTATTCGATAGTAACGCGGACATCGAACCCTTCCCCTTTGCCCCTCTCCCATCTTTTCTCTTTTTTTATTGTTTCTCTTTTTGCGAAGAAGGACACAAGTCGGCCTGTAGTGCCATTTAAATGTTCTACATTTTTATTCGCGCAACGTATAACATTTAATTTTCTAACGGTGGAATTTCTTCTGCTTTCAGATCGTAGAATGCAACTCGGAAGATAGTTCCCCGATTAAGGTGAGAGTCCGTCCATCGCCTCTGTTTTCATTTTGTCGTCTCTTATCCGACCGAGTCCGATGCAATTACGGACGCGTTGATAAGAAAAGTAGGTAGAATCTTAAGAGCGACTCGAGGGGAGACGCTTGAAAGCGAGGGCGTTCTAAAAAATGATAGATGCCGTGGACTCGGAAGGAAAAATCGATTTTTTTTTGCTTAATACATCGGTTGCCTCTCTGAGAAATGCTCGATTCGTTACCGTTATATTCGGTATGGTTTATTATTTATAAGATTCATAAAAAATAGTGGATATAAATTGCAATTGATTTACGCGAGGTCCACCGTTAAACGGAGTTGATCTAGATATCTGATAAATCGTTAACGTCTCAAGGGGTTGAGTAACGTTCGGACATAGATCTCTTCGGACCGGGCCTCTTACAAACTCTCATCGTCGCGGAGAATATTGTCGTAGTCGTTACCGAGTCAAGGACACGGAAATTCCGGATGCCACGTCTGGCTGAGTTTCGAGAGGCACGCGTTTTCTCACGAGCACGTCGTGGCTAGGCAACGTTCTTACCAGCAGTACACCGATATTATCATCACCACTACAGCCGTCGTCGTCGGCGGCGGCGGCGGCGTCGTCGGTGTCGTCGTCCCCATCACTGGAACTAGATAGGAGCACTGGTACTACCACCTCTGGGAGGCCTTCAATTACTGCAGGGACGTCGCGCTCCGCCGAGTCGGTCTTGACGTAAAGTATGACGGAGTAATTTTAATTACGCGATGCAGCAGCTCTGAATTGTTGCTATCAGGGAGAGACGCTCGACGCTCGGAGGAAGGTAACGGAGTGAGAGGGCTGCTGCTACGATGACGGAGGTGGTGGTGGTGGTGGTGGTGATGTGGCCCGCTTTCAGGCACATTGAACTAATTCACGTCGTTCGGGCGACACTTATTAAACCGGGGAATGCCGTCAGCCTTAATCCTTGCAGAATGTAGGATGAGCTTCCGTGGAGGAAGCCGAGAGGAGGGTAGAGAGAAACGCGTGTCGTGTCTCTTTGTAGAAGGGACGACAATCCGTGAAGGGAACACGCACGCGGTGGTGTGCCGAGGAGGAGACGAAACGTCTCGTGAAACTGCTGCTCGATCTTTCTCGGGCCGTGTGGGTCACCGGTGTCCCATGCGACGTGACAAATAGTTTTACGAATGAACAAAAACATTCATTTCATAGGAAACTATTTACATCAACGGCTTGAACGGAAGTTGACCCACACGGCACGGGAGAATCAAAGTTTTGCGTTAAATAAAAGTTAAGAATTCCTCCGAGGTAGAATAATCGGGTAGGTTTGCCTTAACCTTTGCTCTAGATTCCTCGTTGAAAGATATAGAGTACCTATCGAGAGAAAGACTACTCGAGTCGAACGTCAAGAGTAGCTCCCTCGTAAAACCGGTGGAGAGGGTTGGCGAGGTGGCGCGGGGAGGGCGAAGGGAGTAGGGAAGTTCCGTTATAATTACTCCCGTTCGAAGCGAACGAGTTTCGTAACGAAGATGAAACGCCGCGCGTTGCGCGTGGTAATCATTGTATAATAATCGACGGCGGGGGGCTTTTTCGAGCCCGTCCGTCGTTATCGTACGAGGTACAATGAAAGCTATCGTCAAGTTTTAATGAGCGTTAACCCTAAATTAATATAACGATCTCCCGAATCGTGACCGCGTCCAAGTGCTCACGATGCAACGGTGGCGGCGGCGGCGACGGTGACGATGACGACGACCCCGACGAAGTACTTAACGTTCCGTGATTCCGTAAATTATTCAAATCCGTAGTCTTAATGCGCGACGATCGACAAAATTGGAAGAAAAATTATTAATTCAGCAGTCACGGCTCGCCCGTGGAATAATCACGTTGAATCGTACGATTTTCTTTCTCCCTTCGTTGCGAAGTTTATCGATCGAAGAATCACGCGGTAGGGACACGGTATTGTCAATTAAACGCGTGCCGGTTGATTAAAGTTATCGCTCGCTAATTAACAATAAATTGAAAAGATCGTCTTTCAGGCGTGTCCCATCGCGCTAACGGGACAGCCAACGGATCGGCTGCTAATTGCGACCAATTAGTAATGGATATTAAATTCGTCGAGTTATCGCTGCTTTCGTTGTGTATCGGCTTTATCTTTTTCCTAGGTTAATCGTTGCATTTTTTATGACCAATCGGATAGATGGGAAAAGCGCGCCCGAGCTATGACAAATTGTTTTTTTTTGTTTTTTCGTTTCCTTCGAATGGTGTACACAATTTCGTAGCGTAGATTTTTATATTCTCCATTGGGTTACCTTTCTCCGAAGTCCGTAGGAGAACGAAGATTTGGATGAACGTCGAAAGAAGCAAGAAGTCGCTTTCTCGACGTTAGGCGAGACCGAGGCGATGCAGAGGCGAGAAAGGTGGGTAACAATAAGCAAAGCCTCCAGACGACGACTGGTTTCCGGAGAGAAGGCATCGACTTCCCTTCCAAGGCGCCTTCCGTGCTCGATTCTGCGTCTCCTTTTTCCCCCTGCGTATGAACATACACGCATGGCTAGTTCCGGCATTGCCCGTTATACTTCACAGTAGCGTGACGACACACGTACGAAACGTCGATCCCTTCTTACCGGATCCATCGGATCCTTCCTTATCTCGCTCGCCCTTTAAAGAAGGTAAAACGATCTTTCTTCTTCTTCTTCTAATTTTCTTCGCTTACCTCTTATTCCGTTCACTTTTTCTATTACCTTTACGACTCTTTAAACTCTTATAACTTTTGTAAATATTCCTTCGAATCGACTCTGCACTTGGTTACGTTTATTAACGTAAAATTATTCGCTACTGTACAAAAACTATATGGCACAGTATTTATGGTAAAAAAAAGTTCCGTAGCATCGCTCGGATTCTAACGATGTTTGCGTTCCAAAAAAAAAACAAAAGGAAAGAGAGAATGTGCGTCATACTGTAGAACTAAGCAGTCTGGTACAGTATACCATAGGCGAACGTATATTTAACGCTCGTTCGTTTATCGTTGGCAAAATTGACACGATAAAGCGAACGAGCATCGTATGTACTCGATCGACGATCGGACGGTCGCGTTAGCCTAATCGTGGAATTATATTTCCCATGAGAATCATCTTTTCTATTTTTCTCTTTCTCTCCAAACTTACTACTCAACATTTTCTTCGTCTTTTTCGCACTCGATCTAGCTTTCGTAATTAATTAATTAATTTTAATAATAAAGCTGCAGTATATCATATCACATAGCATATTATTTATCTATCATAGCTGCTCCCGGTCATTGTCGTGAAACGAAAGAAAAAAGAAACACATAGAAGAACGGTGGAACAAGATCTCGCGAAGTTCTTATTTCCATAACTCGCGTACAACGAAGTCGTGTAAATTGGACTGGCAGTGGCGTCGTCGCCGTCGTCGTCGTGGACGAGTCGTGTTGTCGGTTCTATTAATATGCCAGAAGCGTATGCTATAAATTCTATTTCAACCCACCCTCCTGGACGGAGCACTGGCAGCAGCCTTGAGAGGCAAGGACAATCGATCTTTGCTACCCTCTTCCTCCCTTTCCTCATTCTCTCTCTCTCTCTCTCTCTCTCTCTCTCTCTCCTTCCCTCCTGTTTCACGTGCCGAGACGCGAGCAGTCTAGCGCCAGCGACCATGGAAATGCATATGCCTCGTGCAACACCGAGTTAGCTGAATTCGGCTTCTAAAATATTTACGGTTCATTCCAGGGAAATCCAATCGACAGCTCTACCTGCCACCAGCGAATGACGCCACGCGAACCAGTCGACGAAGTTTTAATCGGTTCGCGCGATAGTTCATACTCTATGCGAATAATAATTCACGATATTCCGAGCGACGCGAATTTCGCACCGACCCTGTTGCCGTTTTATTTCATCTCGAAACGACGCTCGGTCATTTTGATTCTTCGTTTCAACAAATTCGTCAAATTTTATGATTATCGCAACATTTCTTGTAATTTAATTACAGAGTACTTTCTAACGTTCTTTAATATTATTTTTTGCAGAACACAAATGCGTAAAAATTCTCAACAACTCCTTCGTAATTCTCGTAAGAGTTAACGCGTCGGTATTCTCCGTTAGGTAGATTTTTCACCGTCGACGATTAAAATTTTATATCGATTGTCGTCGAAAAGTGAAAAAGAAAGCGAAGCTCCCGACGTGTCTCTCGTTAACAGGCGTGCGTTATCTTGGAGTAGGTCCATTAGCATCTCGGAGTTACAATTGGCCGACATGAACGCGTTACCACTGACGTCATTGGACTCTTGCGTGCGTTCACCGAAGTCGGAGGCAGACAGAGAGAGAGAGAGAGAGAGAGAGAGAGAGAGAGAGAGAGAGAGAGAGAATGTGCCGACACAGAGGCACACGAAGTGCGGGCGACACGCGTGCCTGCACGCATTACGCGCAAAACTCCTGGCATAACAGGCCTATTTATAGCGAATGTAGGCGGCAATGGCGTAAGCGAGCAAGGCTTTAATTACCGCGTCGGCTGCGTTAATGCCGCTCGATTTACGTAAAACGTTTTTGCGACGATGGACGCATTTCTATTGAATACCGATCTCTGCTACTAGAAATTTTCTATTACGGTGGTCTCCATTAACCGTACGAACGGCCAGGCATGAGTGCTCCGATGAGCGTACTTCCGCCTAATGGAGCAACGACTTCTCTAACGGCGAAGATCACGAAGATAGAAAACGATCGAAAATCAACGGTTTCTGGATAAATTTAGAGGTCTCGTATTTTCTTACACGTTAAATACATTTTTTTCCATTTTTATTTTAAATAGTTATGTCGTAAGACTTCATTTCCATTTTTATTTTAAATAGTTATGTCGTAAGACTCTTTTCGTACGTAACGGGGACTTGATTTTATATGTGTGCCGTCTATCAATCAAATTTGGGAATAATTCGTTTTATACCGTCTACATGGTTGCACGCTAGACGTCGATCGATCGTTGCTAATCGGGAAGCAATCGCATTAAAACTCCAACGCGATCGGGGTAAGGGTGAAAGACCGAGGGCGTGCTCCCGCTTCGTGTTTTCGGTCCTATTCATGGCACTTCGCTTTGTGACGAAAGAAAGCGTAGAATGGTCGGGCATAGAGACGCGATGTATTAAGTTGGAAGCTCGAGTGAGAATGCGCAGGTCACGTGGTTGCGGTTGGATCGGTGCATTTGGAGTAATTAAAGTTCGTTCGTGGTGCGCTTTCCTCTCTACTCCCCCCCCTGGTTCTTTTTATCTTATTTGTATCGATCACCAAAGAGACTCCGTTTACAAGGGACAGGAAAATCGCATGGAACGACGGACCAAATTGCATGGGCGTATACTACATAAAATAGATCCGAATCGAGAAAGGACGATTTATTCGCACATGGAGACTCTTCTATCTTGGCGTACAAACGAATATTTGTGAATAAAATTCTGAAGGAGAAGTTCGTTACGCAACGTCATGACATTTTATATAACATTTCAATTTTACGTTTTTGCAGCACACGCGTGTGCGGCCCTTTGACAGCTCGACATTGCCATTTCCACGTGCGCGCCGTCGCGTGCCATTGATCCATATATATCTAAAATGTCATGATGTCACAAGTTCGCTCGAGCTACGTAGGTATACTTTGAGATTTTGTCTGAACTATTTAACATTTTGTCTCGCGATACGATAAGACGATAGAAAATAAATTACGTACAAATTTCGTTTAGGTACAACGAGGTTTTAAATTTTTCATCGAAAGAATATTCGCAGCATCTTTGGTACCAGGAAAAGATCGAAAGGAGTACCGCTCGATTTCCCGTCGCGAGAACGTTTTAACTGAAAAAAAAATAATGGTTCTCCCGTTCAGTACTCGTACCTACAATTTGTTCTGCGAAACGATTTGCGCTCACGTGGACGGTCAATTCGCGGAGAAAGATCGGCGATCGGAGTCACGAGGCAAATCATTGTCACTTAGAGAAGCTGAGAGAATAAGAGGAGCAAGAGGAAGGGGGAGACGGATACCACGATTAGGGCGCTGCTCGCGAAGATTCTCGACTGGTCGTTCGCTTCTCGTTTGGTAAATACAACGTCTCATCTCGAGGGAGAGAGAAACATAACGAGAGGAAGAGAAGGAGAGGAAAGTGTAGTGACGTCGATGATAAAAAGAGAGGGAGGGATAAAAGCGAATAGACTAGCACGTCCTGGCACTAACGCCGTCTGTCTCTGCCTCTTCTTATCTGCTTCCTGGCGCCACAACACCCCCAGAAAACAGAATCAATTTCGATCGTCGATTAGAAAGAGCGTTTCCTCCCTCCATTGACGCAATTCGAGGATACTCCTCTCTCTTTTCTCTTCTCTTTCCGTCGTCTCAATGATGCGTGAATTTTTTCAAGACGATACGATAAAAACGTTTGCTCGGAAGAAGATATACGTCGCGACGTTTTTCTCTCAAAATTCTAGACAATTTATAGCGGAAGATCGAAACCCGATGAACTCCTTTTGTTGAAGAAGAAGTACACGCGGTTACTACCTACATTACCAGCGTACGTCGTCGTAGGCCGTTTCGATACGACACGAGATAAGCCACGCGATAACGTCTACCCGTTTTGCTTTCCACCGGCGGTTTGTTTATCGCGCAGGCGAAGGTGTTCTCTTTTGGATTCAGAACCTTTCGAGAGGGTGCCGTCTGTTTCTCCCTCTGTTTTTTCTCCCTCTTTCGACTTTCTCTCTCTCTATCCTTTCTTGTCTGTCCCTTTAAGAAAAATAAATGACCTCGCGTGTTCGTAGAGATAGGTGCCTTTTTTCTTCGAAGAACGATGTATCTTCCGCGTTTTCCTTCTTCTTTCTATACGTTTCCTTTTCCTAGTTTCTTTCTCTCTTCCTCCTTTCTATACAATTTCGTTTATGTCAATCCTTTAGCCCTTTCTGTTAAACTTCTTCTCTAATCGATACGTAAAATTCTCATTGCGTGAAGTTGGACTTCGCAACTGTTACGCTAGAGGGGCGGAGAGAGGGGGGGAAGGGGGAGGTGGGAAACGGAAAGGAAGGAAGTAGTGACAAGTGTGTATCCATTAATAGTGCGTGTCTCTCGTGACACGCGTTAAATGCAAATTCGGGAGGGTAGCTGGCATGAAAGCGGTGGTACCACGTGGTGCTAAACGGAAGAAAGGACCCGGAACTTCGAATATACGCTATCTTTGCTGAAAGGACACGCGACGTCAATGTGTCTTCGTACTAATGTCTACTAACTTTTACATTCAAACTTCCCTTCGTTTTGAGGCACGATCGCCAAGAGTTGTTTATACCAATGGCATCGTGAAAGAGGAAACTTTTTAATGGAAATAACATTTTACAATTCTGTTTTTAAATGTTACTAGATCGATATCGTATAAATCCAGATAACAATTTCAATATCGTTGCAAGTACGAATTTCACACTGGGAATCTTGAATAACGGGAGTTCTGTGAATAATATTAATAAATATGTATCTTAGGTATGGGCTCTTTATCTTTCTGTGCGTATGTGCGTGTATTGTGTCGCCCGGTACGCGATACGCTTTGTCATATATTTCGAAAGCATAAAATATAGCATACGTATACAGGGTGGGACGGTAACTTTGCCTACCTGGTATATCAGTTTGCGAATATTAAGGAAACTAAATTTTTCATACGATTTTGATCCCTAAATACGAAGAGAGACGATATTCTTGGTTAAGACCCTAGGCTAAGATAGTACAATAGCGCAGAATTGGCGACGATACGAGAACGGTCGTAAACGAGCGTGAAAGTAGGCGCGTTCGGTCGGCCAGTCGCCATTGGAGAGACGCGAGAGCGTGTATCATTGGGATATTTGGAACAATCGTCACGCGGTGACATTTATCGTACATGTCTAAGCGCGCCAAAGCCGGTATAGAGTTCACACGTATCTGGTGGTGAAATGGAAACAGGACCGTAGGTGTCTGGTTTCCACGTCGACGACATAACCTCGTTAATCTCCCTTTCCAACTCCCGCTCCACCTTTAGGAGGGCCTCTTTTTCCTTCTGCTTACCATTTATATGCGCTCTAAAGTCTCGACACGTTCTTGCCTCTTTTACGCCCTCTCCACTTTACTCACTCTCTCTCTCTCTC
>JAIFRP010004357.1:401755-422402 GCA_032403825.1 Odynerus spinipes
AAAGAAAAGTATAAGAGAGTGCACATATTTGTCTCGTGTTATCATCGGCATCGCGTCTCTATGATTTGCTATTCAAAAGCCCACGGGATCCGTTCCTCGAGGGAGCGAGAAAATTACAGTTTTCTTTTCCCTCGTTCCAGCGCGATGATTCGACTTCGTCGAAAGAAAAAGGAAAAGAAACGGGAATAAAAATGAGGATTCCTCGACTTCGCCGCGATGAAAGCGGCGAAACGTCGGACGGGTGCTAGGTACAAAAGCCGTTCGGCGAATCCATTTCGAAGGCATAATGGATCCCTTTTTCGGTGATCCCGAATGCGTGGGTGCTGAATCATCGTGCCGGCGCCTGAGTTTCGAAAAGAGGCAACCCAAAATCGGGAGTTTCCCGCGCGCGCACCGTAGGAAGGTGCCTTTCTTAGATCGTGCACGCGTAAGAACGCACACACACACATAAATATCTTCTAAGCGTGACCGTGGCACGTTAGAACGCTCACGTATGCCGGCGTCTCTTCAGAAAATGGTAACGCAAGCCATCCAGAAAGGATTACCGTTCTCTTCCTTCCATTCTCGAGCCTCGGTCACGTCTTTATAGCCATCTTTTTCGAGGAATCGTTTCGCTTCTTGCCGGACGAGATCGTATGTACGTTTAACGCTTTGGTCGTAAGTCGTATTCGAAGCTAAGCATTGTCGTATATACCCACGCTCGACACGCTTTCGTGGACGATTAATAAACGATCGAGCGTCGATGCCAAAGTGGTTCTCTCGAAATCGATTACGTACTGTAAAATCGTGGAAGTCGAAACAACGTAACGCGCGCGTTCACTGTAGAATCTTTAATAGATTACTCGAAAGCACGCCGTTGCATATAGTATAATATCGCGTGTCTCTTATATCGAAGGCTAGTAGCGTTCTTTGATAGCGGTCTTTAACGGTATCTCGGCATAATAATTATTCTGCTTATATTTTAATTAAGTCTGAAAACCTCGAAGAATAGCGAAACGCGTGTTTCTGATTCCGGTGAGCTTGCGGTACAAGACGGAGTAAGAAATAGAGTGAAAGGGGGGGAGAGAGAGAGGGAGAGAGAGAGAGAGAGAGAGAGAGAGAGAAAGAGAGAGAGAGAAGAAAGAAGAAGGCGTGGAGCAAGAAAGAAAGCGAGTTATCCAGACAGCAATAAACACCGACGAACTCGTAGAGCAAGGAAGGATGAAAGGAGGAAGGCTAAGCGCAAAAGAGAGGGCAGAGAAATTCCGGTGTCGTTGGTCAGCTCTCTCGGGTTCCTTTGTTTGGTCTACGCGCTTCGTTCCGAGAGACGACGGATAAGAAACGACGTGGTGGAAGGCGCGGGAGAATTTCTCGACTCCGTTGTTGGTTGGTGGTCCCTCGAGGAGGAGAGACACATGGTATGCGAGAACCGGTGGTCACCTCCGAGGAGAGGTGCGGCAGTGAGCGGGCCGAAGTCTCGTTGGTGGGGGTATCTCGGACCTCCGTTCGGGGCCTGGCCGCCGCATCCCTCGGGCCGTAGGGGTCTTGTGAATGAAATCGCCTTCTCCCTCTTCGTTCCCTCTCTCGTTCTCTCTCTCTCTCTCTCTCTCTCTCTCTCTCTCTCTGCCCCACTCTCGCTCCTTCTCTCTATCTCTTTCTGCTTTCGACTCGGCTTTTACGCTTCTCCTCCTTACGCTTTCTTTTCATCCGTCTTCTCTCAAACGCCGTGGGAATCTCTTCTCGTATCCTTTCGACGAGTTCTCGAGAATGAGTAGGAGCGCGCGCCGTCTTAATGAATTTCGTTTCACCTATACGAAATTATTCTCTCTATGTTCCTGCATACGCAAGGACGCGTTATAAGAGAGAATATTTTGACATTCGTCAAAGTCTCCCGTTTCTTTGCGCGAACGATCGAGAAGTTGGTTCGCCTCGCTCTTTTTGTCTGTGGCTTCGGAAAGGAATTCGAGAAATCGTTATTAAGTAGGCGTGGAATTTCGTGCGAAGTACCGGCGGTCGGTTTGTGAATGAATCTACCTGCCTTCCCTCCCTCTTGCTCCTTTACCCCGGCGGCGCTTTTGGCGGTCACTCGGATTTCGAGCTAACATTCCTTCGCTCTTTCTTCATCTTCTTTTTTTACTTCGCTGCCCAAACGCATTAAACTTCTCGGTATTATTGGATCGAGATCGAAGAGATCGACTAGGCAGGGGGGGGTGGAGAGCGTGGGCAGCATTAGATGGGAATATAACCGCGGGAGGATTTAAGAAACACCTGTTGGCGTCGCTATTTTTTTATGACACTTTTACGTAATTCTTTAACCTGTTCTTAAAACGGATCGAATAGTTTATCGATCTCCATTTCTCTTTCTTCGCTGTTCCACGATCCAATCGGCTTTTTTCTTCGAGCAGTGGACTTATCGGTATCTCATCGTAAATAAGGAGAAGGATAAAGGATGGACAACGTTCGAAAAGGTTGACTACGTAGAAGAGACCGCCACGAGAGCGTGCGAACGTAACCACGAGAGAGAATCGGCCAGAGCACCTGCTGGCGTCCGTTATTCTTTGCTATAAATCTTCGCACGGTAAACAGGACCCGACGGGCCGTCATTGTTCCTAAATATTTCTGATTTATATCCACTTTCCGAGTGTCTTCCGAAAATTTTCCATTCTATTTTTGTCCGTTATTATTCGGCTTTCGAAGAGCGAACATTTTTACGCAGCCCCTTGGGGGAATGCTAAGAAAGCATTTTTTATTTTTAGGGAAACGTAGAAACACGCTTTCAAAGTTCGTTGTCTCTCATTGTTATGCATCGACCTCGTTCGTTTCAATGCCCCTTCTTTTTGATAATTCATAGAAATTGAGATTAGGTGGGCCGAACTTGACTCGCTTGGGTTCTTTTTTTTGCAACGTGGGAGTGACTATAGAAAACAGCCGGCAAGCGCCTGCCACGGTTCTTATCTTCCTCTTTTTTCCTTTCCCCATTCGTCCTGCAACCTCCTAATCTCCATTTCCCAGTCTTACCGGCGGTGTCCCTTTCGAGATAGTGAATTATGGACCGACACCGAAAGCCAATGTGTACACAGGAGCGGACCTAACTAAATGGTAATCGGCGACAATATATTTTCGGGTTCGGTCGCGCTTCACTGGGATCACCTCGTGTTTTCGTGTCGTTATAGATTCGATCCTTCCGAGAAATTTTCTCGCTACTTGTTGAAAGCAACGATGAACGGAAAAACGTGTGGACTCTTTCTCTCTTTCTCCTCTCTCCCTTTTCACATTTTTCCACTCTCGAGATCTAACGAATTTTTTACGAAGGAGGACAGAGGGAGAAAACTTAACTTTTGAGTTTGAAAGAGACACATTCTACGTTCGCTTTATTATAATTAATTCCTCTCGCTAGCCTTTTTCTTACATCATTCTACCATACGGCGACAAGAATAAAAAAACCGATAGGATTTAAAAAACCGATAAGATTTTTTTAATACGACAGAGATCTCCATATCACAGACTTAACAGAGTTACCATCCTTCCGTCTCTTCCTTTGTCCGTCTTCGCTCTCTTCCTTTCGAAGAAGAAAAGTTCCTCTTCTACACTCTCTCCCCCGACTCCGCTCTCATTTCTAGCTCATAATTTCGTATCCGCTAAAGGTATTCGCTAAACGTGGCGAGGCGTATTAATGCTTTTTACGAGACCGGAAAATTTACGATCACTTTATACCCTGCCTTCAGAAAATATTGTTTCTCCTGGTCGAGTTGCCCGCTGGAAGAAGAGTGTTGATCCGGCCCAGGAGGAAACGTGAAAAATGGCAGAAGCGCTCGCTCGTTTGTTCTTCCGTGATACTTACGTGGAAAGTGGCGCGAAGATATGGAGACACGTCCTTACGAGCCGAGGAGAGGCTTTTTCGTATATTTTATCGGCTTTCCGTTGCGGCGTGCGCCACGAAGCATTTTGAATTCGTGGAGGGCCAACAGATCGTTCCGTCATAAAGTAATCGACCTTTCGAATACGAGTATAAGTTACTTGTACCTTTCCTGACATTTTAACGATTTTCTTCGATTCGTTGATTTTCTACAAAATTTAACTACAAAATTAACGCGTTCCGATCATTTTTCGAAATAGTTTAGAATCATGCAAAATTCCAACAAGACCAAAGTCGCTTCATGAACCAGGCAACTACGGTTCTCCTAAAAGTGCCGGTGCATCGCCATCGTACACATCACGCACGCGTACTCGTCGACGTAGAAGATTGCTTCGTTTACGTGCGTAGACTCCCATATTGCTGCTTAGCCGTCTACCGTTGTAAACAATGCTCTTACTTAAATGACCCCGTGTAATATCATTTCTTGGGGAAATCCAGCGTATAACCGACGCTACGCGAAGTTTCGTTTGCTGCACTCGAATAATTGGCAACGTTTCGACGTAATCGGTTGAAATTTATTTATCTCCTCCTAGGTAAACTATCTCGACTCTGATTCGCGAAGCGAATATTCCTAGATAACCCAGTCGAATATTAGCGTACATAGGAATGCATAGGTGCATTCGACATACCTAAGTAGGTACCTACCTAGATAGGTACCTACGTGTACATACATATGTATATTGTTTTCCTCCGCGTACACGGTTGACCGACTTGCATCGCTTCTTCCTGTTTACCAACCTTTGAAAACACAAGCGCTTTCTCTTCGGAGGAACGCGTTGCGTCACTGACCGCTGCGTCTCTCCGCGTCAGGTAAAAGCGCGCGCGTCTCGTATCGTGGAAGAAGAAGCTAGAATGTCGGTACAGTTATCGTTTAGCCGGTGCACGCTAAAAAGTTACCGGGGTTACCACGACGCGGTCAGAACTTCCTCGTCCCTCGGTCTATGGAATTTCCGAGAGTAGGTATACGCGAACTTTCAAAGCGTAACCCGGAGAGATCGAGCAATCGAGAAACGCACGATTCGACGAAATCATAAAAATACAACGCGGACGATCGAAGCAAGTAGGGCTACGTCGCATTCCTGAGCCATCCTCGCTCCGATATACATCGTTAGTCACCTCAGGCTTGCTCGTCAACGTACAACCGTGTCTCGTTGCGAATAAAAGAGAAGGGGAGAAGGGGGAAGAGAAGAATCTTCTTTCCGCAATTTCCACGTCGGACTCGCCGGCTGATTATCGTTCCTACCGGTGCGAAGGGAACCGACAATGAGAGGAAAATAATTAAGCGATGGGCGATAATTAAGTGCTGAAACATGTATTCCTCCGGCGGTTCTCGGTTTCCCTCGGCTGCCACTTTTCGAGTTCCCGACACGAGTTCTCAGCTGGTACGCGCGTATTGGCCTTAACCCGCTTCGCAAGAATCCCTTTCTTCTTCTCTCCTCCGTGTCCTCGTGCTTTTTCAAACTAAAAATTGTACCCGTCTCCCTTTTTTCTCCTTTCAGCCATCTCCTTTGTTTTATTATGGTCGTTCGGAATAAAAATACAACGTATCGTCTTCGATTTCGATCGAGAAAGGAGAAATAGTAGGTAGCAGTAGGAGCGGACGATATAAAACATATCCGATCTTGAGAACGAAGGAGAGCCTCGTATTACCGTCTCTCCAGACGCGGTCATCGTTGTTGCAGATTCGGTCAAATTCAAATGTTGGTCCAGAGAACGCGTTCGGCCACTTAAGTAATCCTGACAGGCTCGAGACGACGGTACGCTCGCGGCTTCTTTTCTTCCTTCCAAGAAAGGAATTCATTCTCCCTCTCTCCGCTCCTTCTTCGACTTTGCTCTCTTTCTGTTTCTTCCCCAATCCGAGGATCGGACAACGTATTTCTCCAGACGAGAACGTTATCTCAACGAAGAAACGAAACAGGCAGGGCCTTCCTAAAACAACTCATTTCCAGCTCGGGATAATTTACAACTCTCGGTGGAGGTCCGAAGCGTCGAACCGGGATTCGTAGCCACCGTTGCCGATTTTCCGAAGTGGTCCATTCGCTTCTCGGAAGGTCGCATGCTCGGCGGTATCCTTTCTGTCAATAGATTAGAGAAAGGAACACCACCTTCTTCTTTCGCTCCCCGACGAGCGTATCCGCTTCTCCAGCTTCGTTTTTCGCCAACGGTAGGATTCGCCGGTCCCCGAACTCTCCTCCCCCCGGTCGGCTCCGCAAGCTGGATTCTCATTCTCTTTACGGGATTATCCTCGGAACGTGCTTTTTTCGCTCTTTCCTCGGACACGTAGCTTGGGCTTATTGTCCTTCCACGCGGAGGTGTAACGTCCGTGAAAAGGAGCGAGATATTTGGCGGATTAGGGCGGGGGGAAAGGGATGCCTTTAAAAACAGAACGCTCGGGTTAGTCCTGGAACGACGATAATTGTTACGCAAACTCCGCGCCAACTCATTCTTCCGATTTAATCGTTTAAGCCACGAAAGAAGGGAGACGGTGAATTCCAACGAACGGGATGGGGGGAGGCAAGGGGTTGCGAAGAGCAGGCACCGGAGACTGTTGCTCTTACGGACTCGATGTTCCGAGATCAACCGGTCTTCGTTATGGACTTTGCCTTGCTTTCCTTCTTCCAAGCGGTTTCAAATGCGATTAAAGCTCCGTTTATAGTTTAACGCATAAAGGACCGTTTTCCGGATATATTTTACAAATTCGTAATCCTTTTCGTTCTAAAATTGTCTACGTTAATATCGATTCCTATATCCACTTGTTATATATGATATAATTAGGAGAAATAATACATACTATTGGTATGCTGCAATGTCGATAATTCTGTATAAAAAAAAAAAAATTCATGTGAATATATAATCGATGTAAATCGTTCGTTCCCGAGTTACATGCGAATTACGAAACCGTGGCCTTGGCTTCGGTAATAGGTGGCAGTTTCTGATTGCACCTCGGGTCGATATAGAGTTAATTCGAAAAATTGTTGCTGTTAGAGAAATTTGTAAAATAAATACCACGAATCGGAGTCGGATACTAAATTTGTATTAGTTAATTTGATCGATCGAGAAAAAGAAACGCATCGTGGTGAATCCTCGAAAGTTTCGGTAATTTTACGATGGTCGATCGACGATTTCGATTTCGATGTCGATGAATTTATTCTATCAAGTATGCGCACCGTCGGTACGAATATTTGCATGATAATATTAATTTGAATAACGCCGATAATAATATCTTTCTCGCATGGATAATAGCATTTCGTATCCAAGGAAGGAAAAGGAGGGAGGAAGTGGCGAAAGAGTGGGGAGAGACAATAACGGAAACAAACATGAGCCTAATGTCGCACGGATAATTGATGAACGATCGCCGTGCGGCGACGACGATATTACTCGCGCTACGACGACGTCTAATTGCCCGTACTAATTGCAACGCTAACGAGAGCTCGTTAGGTACACGTCTTACGGTAAGCAACGCAAACGTATAACGGCTGGACTTTTTCCTAAGGGAGGAGTAGCTACTCGTCGATTTTGGTATATCGAGAGAACGAAACTCGAGAAAATCGATTATGTTCTTCTACCATCGACGTTTAAGGACGCGGAAAGACATCGAAGTCACGTTCCCGTTTCTTTTTTCCTCGTTTCATTTATGTTGTATTTACTAAATTTAGTGGCGGCGTAGTATCTAATATCGCGGTGAGGATAGTGGCCATTTAACGTTACGAAATTTAGACTTTCTTCGTTTATTTTAACGTAAAACCGTTCACACGCTATTTTCTATGATATTTTTCTTTACCCGATCTTATTTTCCGACACTTTTTTTTTCATATCGACCGATAACATAATTTCTTCGTACGACAAGGCTGGCGTGTCACCGGATAGATCGGACAGGCATTATAAATATTCCTTCGAGAGAACTAACGAGATACGAGACGAGAACGGCACGAAAAAGAAAGCTTTATCGAAGCGGAGATCTCGCGAAGGAAAAAGAACGTGCTCGTGAGAAAGGTAAGGAAAAAGAAATCGGCGGGTCTCGCGAGAGAGGAAGAGAAAAAGGAAAGCGCGCGAAAAGGCGAGGAGGGAAGAAGCTCGAAATAAGTGTTGAATATTTCAAAGCTGGAAATCGAAGGAAGAAGGAAAGCGGTGCTCGGAACTCGTTTGGCACGTGGCTCTAGCACGAGTAACGACGACCTTGCGCGGGATAAACGCAATCGATGAGGCGACTAATTATCGGGAATTGCATAGTCAGAGGCCGATCTAACGATATTTACAGTGACACGACATTCCTTACCTATACTCCGTTGCAAGTTAAACGCGCTACCAATAATGTTTTTTTTAGCCTTATTCCTTCGAACGAACTATTACAAGTATTGCGTATCGGTCTTGGGCATTATTCCAATGATATACTTAAAAAATGATCGTTTGAATAATTTGTCGGAATTGCACAAATAATAAAATAACTTTTTCTATACCTACTCTTTTTGCAATAAAAATCATATATCATTTGAAATTGTTCTTTTTTATTTTATTCCATATGAAACGTGCCCAAGTCTGTTACGTACATACGTATATCTTCCAGCGAGACCGATAACGCGTTCGAAGCGGACGATTTAGTCGTCCTCGTAACAACAACGACAGAAATTACAGAGGTTTCGACGATAATACTTACCGATAATTTGTTACACGGGCGAATACTTACGCGCGTATTTATAGGAACGGCAATTGCTAAAAGCACTTTTTCCGACATTCACTTTATCTATTTTTAGATAAAACGCGTCTACGAAAAAAAATTTACGTATACTTGTAATAATGATGAATTTCAATCGGGTACGGTGATGAGATTTCGAAATATCGAAAGATCGAATTTAGATCATTTCGTACTCGATCTGAAATTGTAATCCAAGCTCGGTCTAGTCTTGGAGCATCCTTGACACCGATTTCCATTTGTCGGTTCGAGTTTCATCGGCGATTCTTCATTGGAGATTGATCGTTCCGCGCCTACCAAAGCTACTTTTCCCTTCTCCCATTTTCTCTTTTTTCTTCGCTATCTCCCGTCAATCATAGATACGTAAATTCCATCGATTCGATTTCTCGTCCAATTAAGTAGCACTCTTTCGGGAATTAAGCGAGATATTTACTGCTCGATACGGCGAATTTTCAACGTAAGCAAAAATCTATCTTTAGGATTTTCGCTACTAGGATCAACGAAAAGAGGTTTTTTTCGCGTTATCCGTTTGTTTACCAGACTTTACTTCGTATCTCGCATTGGAACAAAGGCGAGCGCGATTCCAAATACGAATTTGCGACACACGAGGCGTCGCAGGTTAAATCAATACGTCATCGAATTGCTCGGCGTCGAGGAAGTGTATATTTAGTAGTTATTGTCGAAGGAAGGAAATCCCGGTGTCACGTTAATCGCGCGTGGACGCTACAATCAAAACAGCCCAACAATAAGATTGCAAGAGGGAGGAAGAGAGAAGGAGAGAACGAGAGAGAGAGAGAGAGAGAGAGAGAAAAAGTTATCATCTTTTTCCTGGTGATTAATAACGAGCGCGTTACTACCATCACGACTACAAACGCCAGCGTTATTACCTATCGCTCTTTTCTCGGGATTCACACGTACAGCAGGAAACAAACAAGACGTTCGTTTCGCGCCAAGCGAACGCATTATTTTTCGCGGTAAGGTATCGTAAAAATGCAAATTGTCCGCTTTCTTCTCAGAATTCTCACGTTGCGACGAAAACCAAAGTCTTTCCTTCCTCTCTTACTCTCCCTCTTCCACTTTGTTCCTTTCTGTTTTCATTTCTCTGCATACCTATTCAATGTCCATATCAAAGTTATTGACTATGGATGCAAAGAATTTTCGTTTCGTTTGTTTAAACGCAAACATCGCTAAGATATCCACTTTTCGAGCCTTTTTATCTACGAAGACGTTAAAGTATGGGTAGAAGAGAAGGAAACGAACGATATCGAAGGCTCCGTTAATTTGCAACTCGGAAAACTCGCATATTTCGGCCGGAGGGAAAGCGATAGCGAGAGAGAAGTAATTCGTTGCACCACGATTCGCGTGCTTGGCATATTCGAGCTTACGGCGCTTCCAACGAGCCTGGCCGATGCTTTCTCGAGGGGAATAAATATACAGCGGATAAGATAGTTTCCAACGGGATCGAAGAGGGCATTTTTCGATCGAATTTTCCACGCTAACTCCTAATTTCGATTTCTCGGTCACGTTTCTCGTTGGCGCCACGATAAAAGTCTGCTTCTTGGCTCACCTTCTCTTTCTCTCTTTCTCTTTTCTCGCCGTTGAAATGCAAGCTTTATTATTCCCGATACGATTACGAGACGTCGCATCGTAAAAGTACCGCGCGGACGTAATACCTACGTTCGCGATAAATATTCTCTGCAGCGACATCGTCTCGATGCCGTACGGACGATTCAATTTTTCCGCCAACGCTCCCCGTCCCCTTTCTGCGCTAACATCGCCGCGATGCTCGACTCTCCGAGTATTACCGTGGTTCCCGAGCGATACCGAAAGGAAGTCTCGAGTCCCGGGGAAAGGACCGCCTTCGAAAGCAAAATCGATTAACGCCGACGATTCCAAGTGGCGAAATAATAATGGAAAATCAGGCGTAAGAGATTACTCCTTCGGAGATAATAATCTCATTATAAAAATACGGATGTCGAGAGAAAATAAGCCGAAGAAAATTACGCGGGTCTCTCGACGATCGAGATGCCGGCGAAGCTGGTGTAGCGGTGAAAGAGGAGCGGGAAAAGAAACGGCCTCTCTCTTTTTCTCCTCCCTCTGGTAAGTCAGTTACGCGAGTGTCCAGGACTCTGATCAGGGACCTTGGAAAGCACGCGCGGAATCCGGCTCTCCGGTACGTTTCTCGTCACTTAAATACGTCCTCGTTTCCTGTTCTTACGAAACGATCGGAGTTGCGAATTTCCGCGATTAGCCGGCAATTTTGAACGCGAGTAAACGCTCGCGCTCGTTACAATCGCGCCGGCTGGCATCGTACGAAAAGCGGCTACCGAATTCTTTTCGAGAATTGATTATCGATCTCTCGCTCGGTTCGTAACTTTCTCGATTTCTCGCGAATTTACATCGAATTCGCTCGTCCGTTCGTTACGGCGGTGCTATTTACGTAACTTCGGCCGATTATCGTCGACCTCGCGCGTAATACTCGATATCTACCTATTTCTGCTCGAATTAATCAATCCCGAGACATTAATTAATAAGGCATCTAGGACGACAGGCACGCGCGAGCCTGCGATATCATTTTTACGTCCTTTTCGAAGAACGAATAATTTTACGTAAGACCATTACATCGTGTTACGTCTAAGATCACGATCGAATTACCTAGCGGGCAATGATCGATCGATCGAACTTAATAGCCCATTGGCGACTCTTAAGCGTCGCTTCCTATCGCTAGCAAGAGGAAAGCAACGCTTCCGTGGAAATACCGAGCTGACAGAAATCCGACCGATGTTTCTTTTTCATTATCGCCCGGAGTTTATCGAAATCGCACAATACCAAGACGATTGACGTAAGAGGAGGAAGAAGGAAGGCAAGGGGCGGCTTATCAACTGGAACCGCAGGTTCATTCAAAAACTGAGCGACCGTTACAAAATCCCCAAGGCCACATCCCGTCGATATATCGTGCTTATCGCGATACTCGACTCTAATCTAACGTTATATTCGAAACTTTGAAAGAAAGATAGACGGAGTGATATCGAAAGAGACTGAGAGAGAGAGAGGGAGAGAAAAAATACGTACCACCGGTGTTGTATGCTATAAATTAAAAATCCATAAACATAAAAATACATCGTAATACCGCTCTGTCAAAATAAAATTAATAATTATACATACCGCGTATACAAATATATAAGTTAATGATAGAGATCCTGATCGAAGAGGATATATTCTTGACATTTAGGAAGTTTATTAAAAATAGATATACTGGTAATAAAAATTGAACGACGACGATGTCCTTTCATCGTTTCTAATTGCGGTGCTAATACGTTATATATTATTAGGGGAGAATAAACAAGAGAGATAGAAAGGGAGGGGAAGGAAGGATGAAAAAGTCGACGCTTACCGAACGAAAACATGTTTATTATTATCATCGATATTTCCCCCATTATAACGGGGGAGCACTCGTGGCGAGTTACGACTCGATTATTCACTCGGCGTTTTACTACCGCGTCCGTGACGAACGAGAAGGTACAAATAAATGGTCGGTGGATCGTCGGAGCGGGAAGAGCGCGGAGGATAATAAAATCGCTCTCGTAAGGGCGGCGGATGGTACGAGGAACGACGAAGCTCGTTCTATTTTCCCCGGGGCGGCCTTAATTACGTCGCCGTTTCGCGCGAAAACAGACCGTATGCATAACGTGTAGAAGCGTCACCGAGTCACGCTAATCGCTCGCTCGCGCATTTTCACCGAGGAGATAGAGAGAAAGAGAGTCTGTTTTTGAAACATTATGCGGTGCACGCAGAGAGATATACGAATACTGTCAGCTGTCACGAACGGGCGAGAGGGAGGCGTGTCGAGCTGCCATTAGCGTGTCATTAGCGGACGATACGCCGAGACGACGCGGAAATGCTTCCTGTTTGCTTGCCTGTTTGCCTGCCTGCCTGCCTGCCTGCCTGCCTACCTCCTTCGAAAACCGATGAAAGAAGAGAAAGAAAAAGGTAGAAAGCTTGCGTCCAAATCCATTCCTGGCCAATTACGAGCAGGATCGTTAAGATCACGGATCGTTATTCGATCTCCGCCCTCCGGAGAAGATTGATTTCTTTGTCGAGCTCTATCGTTGTCAGAGAGGTTAGAAAGGATGTTGGAGTAACTTCGAAAAGATCGCCAAAAGCAGCGGTCGCCTACGAGATCTTTCGCGCGAGTAGTATACATCGATCGCATCGTAAACGCGCTCCCGGAGCAAACGAGTGTCGGATCGTATTCACGCGAGTCAGAAATTGTAACGTATCAAGAAGTACGTGCTTCAAAATGATCGCGAGTCGTTCGCGGAATTTCTGATGCTCGTGAAAAAATTCAACAATGTTGTGTCCCGCGATAGAAAAACCTCGAGCGCGTTGAGATAAAACGACGATATTACCTACGTTTTATCGCGGAGGGCTTAGAGTCGTGATAGATTTTTTTTTTTTTACGGTACTTTTATACGACTCTCGATTGTTAAGTGGAAAGGATCGTCCATATTTCGCGACGCGTTCGAGCAACTTCATTTTCGCGAACTTTGGACGGATAAAGATATGGAAATCTAAGCCGAATCTAGCGCGATAAAATGTTTCTTTCAATTTTATACATTTCCTACGGCGCACAAAATCATCTCGAGTTTTGCGACAAGGAAACTTTCGAAGAAATAAACCCGGGTTCGAAAACCGCACGGTAAAGTAAGATAAAGCGTGGATTCATGCGGTTTCTTCGCATTTATCTCACATTTATCCGCTCGTTGTTAGTTTTTTTTTTTCGAACGATTTCTTTTTTTGCAAACATACGTCGTTTCGAGAAAGAATAAAAAGAAATTTCTTGTCGAACTATTTAACGTTCTTTTCTACTCTTTTTTAACTCGTATAAAAGTGTCTTCCATGTTTTACATGTACGTACCTACGTACGTACGCAAGAGCGCTCGGTTTAATCTCGAACGATCTATCGCATAGAAGAGATAGCAAAAGTCGTTGTTTTACGTACTTTCGCTTACGTTGCACATCGGAATGTAAGTGCGCCGATGACAATCGTTCGTAAACACTCGATTGTTTGTCGTTACGTGACGTTTATCCATTGCCTAGTCACTATCAAAGCGGCTGACACTTACGTGCTCGACCAGAGACAGAGAGAGAGTGGGTGGAAGGGAGAAGGGGGGGGGATACAAAAATGTTGCTTCGTGAGTTTGCTAAAATGTTGAAGTTTACTTTGTTGAGCTACGTTATCTCGTCACGGAGAGGTATTAAGAGATAAAATGTCAGCATAAAACGTGAAGCATGAAAGGTTGAGGAATGCTGGGCCAGAGAATCGTATCGTAGATTTCATTTTTAAGCCATGATTTTTTGCTTACCTTTTCGTTCTCTCTTTCTCTCGTGAATTCTCTAATTGTTTGCCATTCGTGTCGTCGCTATACATATTCACAAGCCAGTTCACAGGCACATCGAGCATAAAACAGTTAATTTCGAGCAAGTCTCGTCGAATAATAAAATCGTCCTATCATTAATAAAAAAAACATTGTAGATACATCGTTGTAGTACGCAAGCGATTAGTATTGTCACGATAAAGCATTCGCGTACGTTCGTTTCCAGGGAAAGCAACGAGGAAAACGGCGGCTTCGTTATCGTTCCGAGTATTACGGCGAAGTACAGGTACTCGCCAACATCGACGTTGCGTTCGCGTAATTCGTATTATCGAAGCGGAGCCGTCTTTTGAAAAGTTTTATCGATTTAAACGGTAACTAATCGGTGTCCAGCCGATTACCGTCGATTTTATCGCTTGTAGTATTTCGTACGAGCGTTAATTCGAAACGAAGATTTTTACCGACGCACCGTAGCTCGTCGGCAAGCCAAAGACATCGATCGATGCTTCGCGTTCAACTTCTTCGCGTCACCTTACTTTGCTTTCACGAGTATTTCTCGTGACATCAGAGCCCCATTGGTACGAATCGATATCTGTTTTGTCTCAATTATCATTCGCAAACAAATAACAAAGATAGATGCTATTCTAGAAGAAGACTAGACGCGTAGAAAGAAACGACGCCCACTCGTAGGGGGACATTGTCAAGGCTCGAAGCTGACTCTTCGATAAAATCGATAATGCTTTATTATATTATATCGATGAAGGTAACAACGTATATTAGAGAGCAGCGATCGAAAAAATTCGTTCATTGGTGAGCGACTACACGTGCGGGCATAGAGTCGTTCGGTGTCGACGGAAAACGCTCGAACGAAATTGTGTCGGCTCATTCCGACGACGTAAAAGCGCCAGAACATGACGCGCGCCGCCCGATAAGCGATCGTATGTACGCGTATTCGCCGTGGGAAGCCGCTGATAACGGCGTGTTATTGCACGTGCTTCGTGCGGCCCGTGATGCAACGAACGTACTATACGTATTTACAATGCGCATACATAGATCCCCGCGTTCGTGACGACACCGTGGCGCCTCCGCTCGGTAGTTGGGTGGCCTGTGTCGCGAGTTTGTCCAAGGGGGTGGATCCCCGCCACGGGAGCCGTCGATATCGGCCTCGACCACGAAGAGTCCAGGTAGGTACGCGCCGACGCGTGCTTCTCTCTCTCTCTCTCTCTCTCTCTCTCTCTTTTTCCTTCTATGTCGATCTACGCACCGTAAATCTCTCCTAAGACTTAGTATCGTTATATTCTAATGCGATGAAGATAAGAGTTCTCCGGTCGAAGGAACCTGGCCGTGACGACGATGTACCCGATTTCTAGCAAAGGTATTCAAACTGGAGCGTCATTGCTGGAACTTGTGAATTTTTTATCCAGCGGAAGAGAGAGAGAGAGGGGTGGGGGGAGTGGAAGGAGAAATTGGATTGCGTAGTTCTTGTTTCGGGTCAAATGGGATTAACAAAAGTTTCCATCGCTCTTCTTCGTACCTATTGTTAGAACGTTAGCATTCTTTAATGCTAACGTTCTTAGCATCGTAACTCTATTAATAGGCGATCCGAGGCGTAACAGGAAGCGGTCTTGCACAAATTAAATAAGTTACGTAGCGCTACGACGGCGAACTCTTTTTCCGTTATCTGTAATTAGGTACCACGATCTTTCGAATTGTTAAATAAAATGTAAAGAAATAGAATGTAAAGATCTTTCGTAGGGATTCGAGAACTCGGAAGCCTCTCCGATAAAGCTCGATAACGACCGGAAACTCGTCGATACCTTTTAAACGAGCCATACATACATTCATAATTCATTCGCTTTGTGAAATACGACGGCAACCGTAAACATGAATTCCTTGACGAGCGAAAAAGGGTTCGAAAGGTCGCTCGGGATCGGTGCTCCTCGTGAACAATTCCACGGGAGCCGAGGCATTGTCGAGTGCGTGAACGTGCGAGGGCGAGCAACGACGTGCGTCAATTGAACGATCGTGAACTCGTGGAATTCCATCGATTATTCCAGCTCTCATGCATATACATACGAACGATCGATCGCAGATCTAGCATTTTAATTCGAGCCGGCGAATCGAGCTCCTTTCAATCACGGGCCGCTCGTGTGATCGAGCCGACTGAAATTTTCCTTTCTCCCTCCGGTTCTCGTGTCCACGGAATTATTTGCTCCTTCGATTTCATACATTTTTTCGATTCAATTTTTCGAATCTGGAAACGCGTGGTAACTTTTTTATGTATATAAAAAAAAAGAAGAGATTGGACGGTCAGAGACCCCAAGAAATTCACGATCGTGTTCGATTTAGGTCGAAGACCCTCTCCACCGGTGGATAGCAGGTGAATGGGTTTCGTAGGTATCGGCGCCGTTCAACAGGTGGCTCACGATTGTCACCACACATGTGCCGATTACCCATCTCCTTCTCTTTTACTTTTTTACGCGAACACATACGTATAAGGATGCGTATAGAATGAGAAAAAGAGAGGGGAGGGAGAACGTGTATGTAAAAAGTTTAACTTGGAGGGGCACATATTGCACTTCCGGTAAGAAAAATGACTCGGGTCAAATTTTTCGAATTTTATATTTTTTGCGAATCATGTTCAACGTATCGCATGATCGAGTAAGGAAGAAGGTGGCGAGGAAAAAAAGTAGGAAGAAGAGACGAAAGAGGCACGTCGTCGTCGCAGGAAAATAGTACTACCGGGTCCGAATAATCGATTTCAATTAGCGGAACTGCCACGCCCAAGAGCATTCTTTCGGAGTAGGTGCTCTTTATGCCGGTGGCCATCCAGCAAACCCCCGTTTTCGAACTCGATCTCCACCCTTCTTTTTAGTCATTTCTCTCTCTCTCTCTCTCTCTCTCTCTCACTCGTTTTATTCGTCTCGAAACTCACTCCGATTTCTTCGTTCGTCTATTTTAATCGGCGAAATTCCCTGAATGCCATCGAAGTAGACACGACTCATCTCGCTCGGTCTTATTAGTCTTCCGTCTTCCCATCTTTTTGTTTAAAATCTTAGAACACGTTCCAGAATAGGGTGCTTCGTATTTTAAAATTATCTGCTTTTTTTGCTAATGTAAGGGACACCTAATCGCAGCACGCTCGCTTTCCAAATCCTATTCAAAGTGATCCAAGCTAAGATTTTTAATTTCACGAACGTCAGTCGAGCGAAAGAAAATCAAAGGTAAATAGAGAAACGAGCTCGCGTCGCAAATTCGCTTCCCTCCGCTATGATTTCGTCGCAAGAATCTCTCGAGTAGAATCGTCGATCGGCGAGGTAATTGAATGTTAGCGGAGAATGGAGGACGAGGGCGAGGGTCAAGGAAAAATATTCAGGGTAATAAGATCCGTGAAGAGGGAGTGGAAGAGAGAAGCGAGAAGAAAAAAGAACGCGTCGAGTTTGTCCTAAAAAAAAAATGAAAAGAGGAAAAAGAGTCGCTAGGAAAAATAGTCGAGAATGACTATCGTTCGCTTCCGGCGAAACGATGCGCTGCCATCGATTTTATTCGCGAACGAGACCGGGGAAAGATTCGAGTAATCTTCAATTTCGCGGAAAGGTTTATCGACTAAGCGGGAAGCGGGAAACGGCTCTCCTATATTTTTGCCTCCCCCCCCTTTCCGTGTTTCTACCTACGGACGGCGACCCTTCGTAAAAGTACAGAATGTTTGCTTAACGCGGATATATTTCGCGAAGTAGCGAGTATCTTTGCCGATAAGCGAACGAACGTGGAACGTGATCAGGCGAAACCTTACAACTTTCTCTAGTTCCACCCTCTTTCCGAAATTCGGGAATGTTTACGCGAAGAACGATAAATTTGAAGAAGCGGAGCCAAGCGACGATTACTCGAGCCACTCCTCATGCGTATTATTCTTTATCGAGAAATAAATAGATAAATAATTAGAACGAGTCTCGTAACTCGGTATAAACGAAGTTATGCAACGAAAGGTATTCACTCGATAACGGTTTCTTATCCATCGTGATCGCGAGAGCGCAAGAATACCTACCGCAAAACCGTTTTCTATCACCCGATTCCACGTGATTCATTCCTGCGAAGGTTCTGACTTTTAAAGCGCTTGCATTGGTAAAAGGCGGAGAGAGAGAGAGAGAGAGAGAGAGGGTCCTTGAACGCTCCTGCGGATGAAGAATGTGCGAGTAATCAACAGAACTTTTGCCGGGTTCCGTTATGTTACCTAGCGTGAGCTAAGAACGAGCGAGCGCCTATAAACGTGTAAGTAGATATCCTGGAGAGTAAGAGAGCGAGATAGCAAAATAAAAATTAAAGAGAGAAAGAAAGAGAGAGGGAAAGAGGCAGAGAAATGGTCGACAGGATCGTGGCAAGGTCCTGGATCGACGTAACGGTAAGCCGATTCGTTTCTTCCGATTCTACAACAGCACGAGAGCAACAGTTGCGTGTTATATGCGTTAATCGCCAACCTAATCGAAACCCGTTCGATTACATCCGACGAGGCAAAGATTTTTTAAAATAATTATCTCCACATGGAGGTAAACTTGTTAAGCTCACTTCGCGGAACACCATTTTCTTCATAATCTCTAATTTCTCTAACTTTAAGCCGCGATCTATCGATTTCCCCGAAGTCCGAACATTTCGATCGATTCTCGGTACTCTTCCAATCCATGAGAAATAAATATTTACCAATTTGTAATGAAAAGAGAGGACACCGATAAAAACGTCCTTCTCGATAAAATCATCGAGGCGATAAGATTAATTTCGATTTTTTTATCCGACGCGCTTGTACGTACGCGTATCTACTAATAGTCGAGCAACACGGAGGAGAGGTCTGTTTGTTTGTAACACGACGATTTTACTTATGATTAGTTCCCGCAAAACTTTACGTCACTTTCTATATGCTCGTGCATTTTCGCTTTCACTTCTCCGCTTCGTACTAGCTACCCGCCGGCGTACTCCAATTTCACCGATTCATTCGACTCCTAACCGCTTTCCTTACCGCTTCTCATCTCGCGAGGATCGATCGTAATATCTTACCTCGCAGAAACATCGTCCTACGCGTTTAATATCCCTTCCTTCGTCGAGGAGGCATAAACTTTCACGGTAATCTTCCTTGGAACTCTTATTATCGAGGAAAACGTCGCAGAGTCGTTCCTATTAATTTTGTCGAACTCCTTAACGGGAGCGACCGAACGAAAGAGCGATTCTATCCTTTTCTTACTCTCCGTCTTTCTTTCCCCTTTTGAAATGAACCTTCGACAGCTTCCAGAAGATGCCAGAAATCTGCTCGAACGGGGAGATATCGCGAGACGCTCCCTGCGAGAGAAGAATCCGCATCGGAGGCGGCACGTCAGGAACATTCCTCTTCCGCGATAAGGTGCTCAACCAGTTTGTCTTTGTCCAAGTATCTGACCGGCTTGACGATTTGACCAAAGTCCAGACGGTCGAGCAGACGTAAACACGAGCGAAGTGAAACGTATACATCTGGTCCGACGAACTGGCGTGCTTCTCTCTCTCTCTCTCTCTCTCTCTCTCTGTCCTTTCTGGAAGGGAGGACACTCTTTCGCTCACGCATACGAATACACACGTACACGCACGGAAAGACGAGCGTAGGACAACTTATATTAGGAGTATCGACGGCAGAGAAGTAAGAGGAGAAGAAGAGGCGCGACACGAGGTTCGCAGCCAGAGGCTAAGGAGTGCCTCGGTGTCGGTCATCAACTCGACCCTTGGCCCGATGATAGCGCCATGCAAATTAGCTGGCCAGCCGGATAACGTCCAATTGTATGTAAATTCGATCGGATCCTGACGGCGGACGGGATCCGTTCGCAGCAGCGACTTCTGCGTTCCCAATAGAACCGGATACGCCGACGATTCCTTCGCCAAAATTTCATCCGAGAGATCTCGATAATCGAGACGTATCTTTGTCGAGATGACTGCGATTTCCTGTCTGTGATCGGTCTTACCTCTCGATCGATGTCTATCCACGATTGCATTCCGTTTCTTTTATCGATCGTTTAATTTTGTCTCGAATTTGTGCATCGATTTGATGAATCGGAGTGCAGATTATGAATAAAAATAACAACCGGCGAAGTAAACAATGATAGAAGCAAACTTAAAATGGAAATGGAAATTAAATTTCCTCCTGTGCGTTATAAGTCTAGGGTAAAGAATTTTTGTAAATTTTACATTCTCAGTCGAGAGAACATTTCGTCTAAGCGACTCTCAGGAAGACTCATCGTGAAAGATCGTTTTCAACAATTTCTCACGATCGAACGGAACGGATTTTTTCTTTCGAGTCTCCGAACTTGGAAACTCTCACATAGGATCCGTATCCGAGAAAAGTGTCCTTTTATTCTTCGAGATTCTTGTTACTTGGAAAGTGGTAAGTACACTTCGTGATACAGTGCAACGGCTGCTTCTCGAGGCCGCCGAACGGAACATTTTCGCACGCTTTTCATCTCTCTTTCTCTCTTTCTCTTTTTTTCTTCCGCTCCCGCTGCTCTCTCACGAGTTTACGCTCCCCTTCTATGAAAAACCTTGGAAAAGCAGCACAGTCGAGTTTTCGAGCGCGAGCAGATTCGTACTTCAAGTTGCTCGTTTATTTTCGATTCTCTTGAAGATATCGAGCTTATCTTCATCGAGGTCTCATCGATCGTTTGCGATCGGATTGCGTCC
>JAIFRP010004357.1:422475-432910 GCA_032403825.1 Odynerus spinipes
GGTTCTTCTTCACGACGTTGGTTCTTCTTCACGAAAAGTAACTGGAGGATACGCAACGGATAACTAGGCGAGGTGACTCCTTGATACGTGAAAATTTGTAAAGTCATATCGCGAATCTGGAGAAAAATAGGAGCTCTCGTGGAAACACGAAAGAGATAAGTACTACGTGGGAGATCGGTGATGCAGAAAGGCGGGAGATAGAAGGAAAGTGAAAAAGTTAGAAAGAGAGGGAGGCATAGGTGGATATGGGCGGTGGTTTCTTTGACGGAAGCGGGCGGTTGTTAAGAACGTCCTTGCCAGGATATCCAACTCGGTGCACCCACCTTCTTCTTCTTCTTCTTCTTTACCTCCTCCCTCCTCCTCCACCTCTAGCGTTCTCCTCCTCTTCTCGTACATATGTCCGTCCGGCAATATCCTCCCAGCCTTCTACGGTCTACCAACCGACACGCTCTCGCTTCTCGTTGTTTTTCCGTTCGAGCGAGCGAGACAGAGAGAAAAGCCTCGTGGGTGTCCGTTCTCCGGAAATTGAGCGACCATACAACGCGTCTACTACGGGGAAATATTTCTAGGTGTATTAATATAATCGCCGTCTCGTAAAATTTTCTTCTCCCAACTTACTTTTCACGGTGCTGGTCGAAATTATTACACGGGTCCTGTATGATCCATCGCTACTCGGTTGGATTATTTTATAATGGGCGACCCCTCCGAGAAGCGGGCTTGGCCTTTATTTCATAGGAGACGCGGAAAGACGAAATTTCTCTTATATTATATTTAACTCGAGCGTAAGAAATTCGTCGACGGATCCGGTAGGGATGTTGGAGATAAAATCTCGAATGTGCGTGGATCTCTCTCGAGCTACGGTCAAAATCGATATCTAGTTTTAGCGAGACGGGATGCTCGGCGAAGGATAAAAGACGTCAACGTGACGGTCTTTCAAAATGTTAGGTTCGCGCGAGCGCTTCCCGATAAGATCCGTAGTTTGAAAATTTGGCAGCTTACATTCGGAGAAAGTGGAATAGAAAGAGAGGGAGAGAAGCGAGGGACCCTCGTCTCTACTCTTATCACGATTAAGTGTGTCTATGAAAACTTAATCGGGATTCCCGCCTTATCTTTGGCAGCTGCTCAACTCGAATTTCCTGTTACGCGAGAATCGTCGTTTTATATCTTATCTCCCAGCGTTTTCTAACAAAATAAATTCACCGTGCTCCTCGTATCGATCGTCGATTACGTACGGAATGCAACTCGTAGCTTAGATTCTTACCCTTTTTTTTTTTACTTCTATCATTGTCAAAAGATCGATAATAAGCAGATTTTAACTATAGAGAAGGATATCGTAAATATAACGGAATAAGAATAAACGGCAACGAATCTACATACATCGTCAAACTCACTGCGGAAATTGCTCCACCTCTTCCGACACTTTGACATTGTTCTTTGAACGACGTTAATCTTCGGCTGATGAAGGTATGTCACGTCCATGCAAACCTTATCGCGGTGTACCGAAACGTCGTTTAACGAGTTTCCGACGAAACTACGTCGCTGAAGATAGGAGCGAACGGTATCGAGATGTTTTTTTGCGATCATCCGTGATCATCGTGATTCATCGAAACGAGAAGAGTCAAGCATAAATTCTCTGTTTAACCATGTACTTTCTTTCTTTTTTAGGTAAGACCATTTTCTGGCTCCGCAAAAAACTATCGAAGAACGAGGCAGCACGCGCGTTACGACGTTGGTATATTTTTGGATATTTACCAATTTCTTAGAATCGTCGCTCGCTTTAGGTACAACGCAAGGTAGGCTTTAAACGCTCGGCTCGTCGATAAAGATCGCTATCTCGCGTCGATCGGCGTTAAGATCGAACAATTTACCGAATAACATCATCGGATAATTTCCACACACACTTTCGACAAATATGGACGGTAAATTCATTAACAGTGCAAATACATAGTCGACCGAGTTGCCGCGACGTTAATTGAAAATCCGTGCGTCTCGACGATTCCCGTTAAGTATATATGTATACTTACCTGTATATTCTTCGCATGCACGGGGTATTCTTGTATAAAGGGGAACCTTTTCTCAAAAGCGTAACACAACGGTGACATCGAGGACTATCTTAAAAGAAAGAAAGAAAGTCCGATTAAATGTCTCGTTCTTTCTCCTTTCATTTATCTGCTTTATCTGACATAATTCCCCGCGTCACAATTGGCGTAAACTGCGACGTAAATGTTTGGACTTTAGCGCGACTTTTTTTCTCTATTTCTCTCTCTCTCTCTCTCTCTCTCGTACACGTACACAACGGCGCAATTTAACATACGCGTCAGAGCTTCTTTGATCGGCGGGCGATAAAACGCTTTCATTTTTCTTTCGCTTAAAAAATATTTGGATGCTCCGCTAACAATAAGTCAGTTCTATCGGAAAGAAAGACTTCGATCGATGACGTCGTCCCTAATTCGAGTGTTTGCCTTTGACATTGGGAGAGATATCCAAAGAATGCGATCGTCAAACGTCATCTTGAACGCGTAGCGTATAAAAATCCGTCGTCGGTAACGACGATACGATTGTGTGATTCTTAAAACGGCTTGCGACGTTATTTAAATTCCCAGTCTAAATATACGTACGCACGACTGTATAGTTATTAATTATCGAAGTTATCGATAAACACGGGAAGAGGAGCAAAGATGGAGAACGATTTGTCAAGCGGATAACTATCGTGGCAAA
This sequence comes from Odynerus spinipes, assembly GCA_032403825.1. Lineage (NCBI taxonomy): Eukaryota > Metazoa > Arthropoda > Insecta > Hymenoptera > Vespidae > Odynerus > Odynerus spinipes. The sequence goes on from JAIFRP010004357.1 coordinate 425,194, forward strand.
CGGATTCACTGGTTCTACTTTATGCTCTCTTGTCAGAAGCGCTTGCTCGCGCGTTATAGGCTGAGAAATCGGGTTATCAAAGTACTATATACATATATGCGAACTTACGGTCGCGTAAAGACGCGGACACAGCGAGAACGATTTGTCAATGGATAAACTATAAAGGATTACGACATCGCGCTATTCATCGAACGGAAATAACGACGCGTCGCCCGGTATCGAGTATGGATCGACTTTATGGTAGAACCAGTTTCGACGCCGAATGATTTATGCTTTCGAAATAATCGTTAGATCTCTCTTTCTTTCTCGAGCACCGATCGATTCGCGAGACTCGGCCGGCCAACGTGGCTCTGGCTAGCGTGCGAGTGCATGGAAGCGCGCGACACCCTTTTCGCGACAACTATCCAATTATGCCCGAGAAACTTGCGGACATAGGGCAGAGTAGCCGCGTTCCACCGACCTCGAGCTCGACCTCGAGCCCGATCTCGGGTCCGGCCTCGATCGTTCGATAAATTTTCATAGGATTTCTAAAAGGGTCGTGATTATCTCAATCCACGAAGATTATTTTGTAAATCGAGTTTCTCGTTTTTCGATACTACGAAATCCCGACTATTCGAACGCAGGCCTTTTTTTACCGTCGTGAGACTCGCTATCGTCGTTGTAAACATCTTCATTATGTACGTTGACGTTTTACGAGGAAAGAAAAGTGAAAGAAAGATAAAAAGAGAGGATGCTAAATAATGCGAAGCTTATCGCAAGTTTGAAAAAAAAAGGACGGCAGGACGATACCGCTGGTAACGAATGCGAGAAAGAATAAAAGGGAAAAGGACGAAGGGCGAGAGACAGGTAGGGAGAGAGAGAGAGAGAGAGAGAGAAAGAGAGAGAGAAATAGCCGTGAAAGCTCGAAATATTTTTCGGCGGTGAGACTTGGAAAGCAACAGGTGCAGCCGCTCCTACGGTCCATTAAGGTGTTTACACGAGAGACAAGAACTTTAAACCGTCCGGTTTAATCTTTTAAACGCGCCACGACTCCGGCCGACGCAGAAGGAACGAGAAATTCTCGTTGGCTCGTGTGACCGTCGAGTTCGTCGATTTACACGACGAATATTTATGAATTACGTCAATGAGCGGCCGTTTGCGTAGATGCCCGTGCACACGACCGACGTCATTCCTTTTCCTTCCCGATAAAATTGATCGCTGTTGACGATTTTCCTCGGCACGAGTCGATGACCGTCGAGAATTTCGCTGGGTATTCCCGTTCGAGAGAGTCGAGGAAGGCAAGCGTCGAAAAATGCCGGTGGGTCGTTCTCGCGCTCGTTTTTTTTTTACAAAAATTTGTAAATCGACCTTGGGGGAAATCTTCGTAGGTATGGCCGAACGTCGACGCGGAATTTTTTGAAACGCATTTCGCGAGATATTTTCTCGCGTCGTACGCCGTGGACTTTGAGCCGCGATTCGAATCTACGCCGGAGGTAGTATTTTGGAAATACAGTCACGACGAAAAGGGACGTTGCTCCGATCGTCGGAAGAAAATAGAGAGACGCGTAGGTGGTTGGGTATGTATGTATATCCACCTATCGATCTCACGAAACGTGTCGGTCTAGACGGAGTGACACGGTAACCTATCGGTTAGCCAATAATAGCGAAGCCTTACGGAAACACGACAGCCTGTTCTACAGTCTGTAGTACCTACACCTGAGGTATGCCAAATCGCATTCGCCGTTCGATCCAATCCGCTTCGATGATGCCGAATTTCCAACGATAAGAGGGAAACCCTAACGCAACGCGGTAAAGGAAGCCACGGTGGTCGTTTCTCCATTCAATTTAACACGTCGGTAAGCCTCCGTTCCCTCTCTCTCTCTCTTTCTCTCTCTTTCTCTCTCTCTGCTCCCTTCGCTCTTATAGGTCGAAAAAATTCGCTGTTTTCGATCGACCACTTTTCTCTAGCGATCGACTTCTCGTAAAATTGATTTACCATCTTTTTCCAGCAACGGACCGCCGATCCGTTCGATGTAACGAGGTAACTTTGACGCGTGTAAAGATGCGGACGAAGGAGAGCATTCACGAGTAACTTCGAATCTAAAGAGGAACTCGATCGATTTTTTCGAAACGCCAACCAAGTAATCTCATCGAATCGTTCGCTCGTTTCTTCTACCCCTCGTGGCGGCTGCTCGCGCCAAGAAATAACTACTTAAAAAGTCTCAACTGCGAAGTCACGCTTTCTTCGAAGACGAGAAGACGGTCCAGAGCGCAGCGCCGCGAGTCGAAAGATAAATCGGTATAGAAAAGAGAACGAGCGAGACGGAAGCGGTTCTTTTACTCTCCCTGAACGTTTCGTTAACGAACGACCGACGCGTTCCCCGTCTCTTTTCGATTCCCGATGCCGACGTTCCTCCGGCCCAATTAACCTGCACGAAATACGCACGGCTCCGTTTCATCTTCGCCGTAAGAATTAACTCGAGGCATCGGCGTTGTTGTCGTTATCGTTCCCGTTGTCTTCCGTTCAGAATTCGAGTGCCTCACGGCGACGCGGTCCATTCATCATCTCTAGCGCAACGAAACGCACGTAACTGGAACAGCCTTCATCCATCACCACTACGCGTACGAGACGCGTGTTCCAACGACTTCATCCGCTCGATCGTCATCTCCCGTTTCGTTACGATCAAAGATGATCTTATCGTTGCTCTCTTCGAGTCTCTTCAATTACTCTTTCTCTTACATTTCCACGAATCTCGAGGATTCTTAACGTTTAATTAGAAAAATTGTTGCTCAGGACGTGGGTGAAAAAAGTAACCAAAGCGAGTGGAAAATAAATTATTTATTTTATTCGTCTCATACAGAACGTTAACGTGATTCGGTTGATAATTTCAAGTAGGTAGATAATTTGAAATTATATTATAAAAATTACAAAAGATTGAGATTCCCGGCACATTTCGCCAAATATAATTTGAAAGATAATTTAGATATTTATAAAGAACATAATCTAGGTATGTACGTATACAGAATCCACGAACGTCTGTTTTTATTAGAAGAGATATCGTAGGTGTCGAGAGAAAAGAATCGATTTCGTAATCGCTAAAACGTAAGCTCAATGTCGGACGATTGAAAAATGAAGGGAGGGCGGTTTAACGCGGTCGATGATAAAATTTTAACGTTCCGCGAAATGCCGTAAAGCCGCATTTACTGCGTTCTCGCGCCCACGCCTTATTATACTGCCCACGTCGGTTCGTCGCGTCTTCGTCTTCGCACCGAAATATACACCGCTCCACGGGATTCGCTTCTTCGTTCTCGCTTCTTCCCCTTCTTTAAACGGAGCTCGGAGAACGATTCCTCGCGCCGCCGACTCGAATTCTCCGTTTTGAAAAACGTCGTCACGCCTGAGAACGTCCTAGCGAGTTCTCGGAAGTGATTTCGCGGGGGCGAAACGGAGAAGGAGCTACGGATAGTATGCACGAGTATCGTCTTACGCAGGAACGTTTGCTCGTTCGATTTTATATTTTCCGGATACGCGAGCCTCGCAAAATCCGCGAGACGAGAGATCGAATTGTCCGCCTTCCTTCTTTTCCTTGCCAGTCTCGCCTTATTAGAGAATATCCCGCGACTGGCTCTTCTTTCCACGTGCATACAACGTCTCTTTAGCTTTCCACGTAATACACCTACGTAGATACTCGTCTCGTTCGTACGAACCGAAGTCGACGAAAACGCGATAGTAGGTAGGTACGTAGTCGCTTCGTTTTGCAGGAGATAAACGTGCGCCGTTCGAAACGCGTAAATTTTCGAAGAAATCGTTCGTCGCGACGTTGATCGCGTTTAGGATCATTGCGTCGTGATTTTTGTTCGACCTTCGAAAACGATCTTTTTGCTTTCTCCGAACGAAGATTGGGTTTTTCGTCGAAATATCAAATAAGATTTTGAAAGTAATCGCAAACGCGAGAAGTCTTTTTGCGGGAATTCTGAGTTTCGCCGGGAGCTAGCCACAAAAATTTCCCCGCTTCGGAATTGGCGCACCGAGCGAAATAAAATCGCGAAAAGCCGATGGAATGTAAGTTCTTCTCGTTTCTCATCGAATTTACACCTTCGAACGCGTTGACGAGATCGCGAGCAACTTCGCGCAATTGCGTCTCTGTTTCCCGTAAAGATAAGACAAACGGAAGGAAACTTAAAGAGGGTATCCAAACAGGGCGGGTCGACCGGTAGCGACTGGGATTCGTTGTTCGACTAAAGGCTGTAGCAAAGGGTGAACTCAACCACGCCCTGTACACGTTGCGCGACGGAGCCACTTGATCCTCGCATTTCCGCGTATGGCGCGAACGTATTTTTGGAACACACACATTTTCCCCGTGAGTATTGTTAACGAATCGCGCGTTACGAGTCTTCCACAGATTCGTTTAATTAATTTCAAGTAGGTACGTCGTAACGTTAACTCGTTCTATTTTACGAAATCACGTAAATCGTTCGTCCGACGTTTCACGTAACTCCGTGGAAGTGGATCGTAATTGTAAAAATATTAATAAACGGTGCTTACATAAGCGATCAAATTGTAACCGAAAGGAAGTATACGTAAGCAAGGAGAGAATTTGGTCGTCGACCTTACGCGACGCGCACCACCCTAGAAGGAAGGGCGTGGTTGCTAGCTTGCGTCCTTGCGTGCGAGCGAGTAAGCACGATATCCGTGCCACCGTCTCTCTCTCTCTCTCGCTCTTGGCAGTGCCTGCACCGTGGGTGTGGATGCTGCCGTCGCCGCCGCCGCCGCCGCCGCCGCCGCCGCCGCCGCCGATGTCGTGAACGCTTCGTTTCTCGGTATCGTCGAAGCCGACGATCGATGTGTGCACGCACGATCGCCGCTTCTATTTTCTCGCTTCGGCGTATTTCATTTATACCTGTGACATCGCGTACAAATTATTTACCGCTTTTCTCGGATGTTTCACGCTCGATTAATATAGGACGATGATGGAAGAGACCGAGCGGACTTTGCATTGGCATCGTTCGCATTTTAAGCGATATCTTCGCTCTTCCGGTGCATCTTCGCGTGGAGAGCGAGAGAGAGAGAGAGAGAGAGAGAGGAAGAGAGGAAGAGAAGGGAAGGAGAAGAAAACATCCTGGAAGAGTGTGATTACGTACATGAGTCACGAGTATTACCGGAAAGCCGAGGGATTCTTTAACGCTCGAAGTCACGCATCACTCGAAAAGAAGCTAGTACGCATACGTCGGAGTAAATCGAGTAGACGAGTTGCTTTATGCTTCGACTCGTAAACACGCGGCTTATAGAAAGAGAGGATGACGCGGGTGAGCGAGCTCGCGCGATGACTCATGGTCTCCGCCGCCGCCGCCGCCTTCGATGGAACAATCAAAATATCGTTGAAAAGATACGTACGTATGTATTATTATATCTCGTATCGAATAGACAATCGCAGCCGATTCTGTCGAAGCGATCGTATCGTAGAGGTGTGCACGATCTGATCCTGAAGAGAGAAAGAGAGAGAGAGAGAGAGGAGAGAGGGAGGGAGGGAGAATCGTGGTGATTTATCGACACGTGGAAACTTATCTTCGAGCCATCTGTACGCTCCCGATGCGTAAAGTCGCGAGCGTTCTCTCCTTTTCCGTTACGTTCGCAAAAGCCTAAAAATTCGGGCTGATACGCGATAAAAATATATCCATGTCGAAAGATCGCAGACGTTGGTAAGACTTTGAATTTAAAGATCCTTCTACATAGTAAATCCGAACTCTGGTTCGCCGTTCGCGATCGAGTAAACGCACGGCGATCCTCGTGGGCGTTTAGCGATGATCCGCGAACGAGCGCGCGAATACGCGAGGGCATGATTAAAAAAACAAAAAAAAAAGAAAATCGAAATAGGAAGTCGTCGGGAATCCTACGATCTCCGTTATACCGCCACCACGGTACTCGCTTCGTCCAACAAAAGGCATTGTCTTCGAAGAGCGTCACGACCAAACAATTACCTTATCGACTCCGCGTAACTTTCCTGAATTGTACACACGGTTGATACTTGTTGCATCGTTCTCGAGCGAGCGTCGAGACAACGAGAACGACGAAAACGATGAGAATGACGACGAAGACGACGACGACGACGACGACGACGACGACGACGAGGTCCTTTTACGGGCTGCGCCTAACTTCTCTCTTGGTCCACGGGGAAAGCATAATACGGAAATATGGAGAGGGAGAGAGAGAGAGAGAGAGAGACCGTGTGCGATACGTTTCTCCTATTTCAGCCCTACGCGACCAATCTTCCCTTCCAACGTTCCTCTTCCCCGCTACTAGCTCCGCTTCCTTCTTCATCCATGTTCGAAATAGTCGAGTTTCAGGGACTGCGGGATAGAATTTACGCGGCTAAACAGTGTTTCTCAAATTAGACAATGTGTTTTTTTTTAAATTTCTTTTTCCCTTTTACGAAAAATTGAAGTAAAAGTAAAAAAGGGAGATTTATCTAATGAATTTTCTAAAAGAAGAAGGATATCTCTACGATAAAATAAATAATTTATATTGTATACAACGTTAAGGCGATGTTTAACTACGTCTAACATCGATCGTCTGGAACGTCTCTCTTTTCAGCTCGTTTACGAGACGCGCGGATAGTAGGGTGTACTCGTGGACGTACGTAAGACTACGAGGGTAACTCGAAAATAGAAAGCTCGCTCGTTGTCGTCAATTTTTCGACGAGTAGGTATACGGAGACAGAAACGCCTTTTAAAGATCACATTCCCAATTTGGATGCTGCTCCGTGATGCATCCGGAGAAGAAGATGCCGAGGAGTATGGTAGTAGGGGTCGAAAAAGTAACGGCGAACGTAGGTTGGTGGAAACGCGAGGTCGCCGTCGTCGGTGGTGGCGCACAAGCCGTAAGAGGATGTGGGAGGGTGGAGAAGAAGAAAGAGACTAACGACTATGAGTGTAACTTATCTACGACATGCAGGCGTGCCGCCGCACGTTTACTCGCGTAAATCGTTCAGTTTACTTTCCCCTACCCCCCCCTCTCTCTCTTTCTCCCTCTGTCTCTCTTTTGCGCGCGCCTCCGTTCACCTTCTTTTCCCGTATACCCGGGGTCCACACTAAATAGCCTACGTGCAAACAAAGATACGTGATGTAGGCGCAACGCGCGACCCACGCCGTTATAACTTTTCAAAATCCAAAACACGCGGAACGAGGGAACGACCAATTTATCAACGGTGTATCTGCTCCGTGGTGCTTTTGTTCAAACGCTTCTCTCTCTCTCTCTCTCTCTCTCCCCCCTTATGTTTAAAGACAGAAATGGGAAAAGGGAGGGATGAAAAAAGCACAAACGCAATTCGTTCTCGCCTTAGGTGTGTCGTAGTTCGGATATTAATTTTCTTCGGTGTCCGAAGTTTTGCAAATAGTTTCTCTCTCGAATCGGATACGCTCTCTTCTAACGAATCCTTTCGAAAAACTTCCCTCTCTATTTCACAAAGTTCTTAACAATGTTTGCGAAAAAGCGGAAGAGAGGAGTGCCGATATCAAGGTATGGGGTCATCAAAGCGAAAGGGATCGATCATCCTATCGATGAGAAAGAGAGGAGCCATCACGGCTATAAATATAAACTCCGCAGAACGGTAGAAGCAGGAGAACGTGTGATGAAAGAAGCGGCAGACCTTGACCACTCACCTAGATGTTAGAACGTGTCCGAGTGATGCAGCGATGTGTTCCTACCAACACATTTCTCCCTCTCTCTCTTTCTCTCTCT
>JAIFRP010004357.1:437305-455859 GCA_032403825.1 Odynerus spinipes
ATATATATATATATGAGAATAGATTCGATAGGCATGAAAGGAATGTGTTGTTCGTTAAATAAGAGATACGTAAATTAATTACAGTCGAGCCACGTATGCATGTACGTAAGTGCACGCGTTTTATATAAAACGATTACATAAATGTTGATATTTTCTTAATCGCTCTTATATCGAAAATAGAAGTAAGAAAATCCAGTGGATACCCGCGATCGATGAGTGACGAACTTTTATATACGTCAGGGTTGAAAATAAGATTCGTACGTCGTATCTTACAATCTCCTTCGCCGTTTTTATTAATTTCAATCGATTACACGCTCCCCTGCGAGACGGCGAGAGGCGCCACGAGAGACTCCTCGCCTTTTTGCCGACAGTTAAACGTCGACCTTCTGAACTCACCTATTAATGTGTTTTTCGCGGTATGATTTATCGAATCACCAGGCAAAACAATGTTCCGTCACGCGTCTCTGCAGCTACACGAATTATCGCTAACTCGCGCTATCGACTCGTTCTAAGGAAAATAATTACGAAGCGTATTTTCCAACGTCTTCTCGACGACGGATCCATCAAATCCTCTCTTTTCCTTCTCTATCTGCGTTCTCCTCCCCCACGTCTCTACCCCTCGCCTCTATCATAAGCATAAATCGTGGAAAGGCATTAAGTAACGATAAAATAAGCCGAAATTGTACGTCGTCGTTTTGCATCGCTTCGAAAACAAATGTTAACGATCGAAGGTTTCGTCCACTTATAAAAGTATTTCAGAAAAGCGGTTGAAGAGAAAACGTCCAGTAGCGCATCTCTCTCTCTCTCTCTCTCTTTCTCTCTCTTTCTCTTTCGTATCGTGATCCTCTTACGTCATCGTATTTGCGTGCCGCGGCGAAGCTTAAGGTTAAGTACGTTGTCGTATTGCGTTTTCATCAAAACAACAAGAACGTCGGTAGAGAAGAAGGGAAAAAAGGAGAGAGGGAGAGAGAGTACAGCGTGATTCTCGATTTGACAGTTACGAGCGATGCGTTTCATAATGTTGCGCCAACTCTACGGCCGAACTCCTTTATCGTCGAAACGAGATCGTAAAGCGTACGTCTTTCGCTATCTTATTGCTCCGAAAAGTATTTCCTTCGATTTTTTTTTACTCCCGTTTGCAAAATTCTTAGATCGATAACGATTACCCACGTTCTAGTAGAATTTTTTCATAACGTTGCTCGTACGCAAATTACTCGCGCATTTTCACGTGCACGCATACCGCATACATATGCATTAGATTGTCCCAAACGTATTTTTCGCGATTTTCGCCTAACGTCTAGCGATAAAACGAAAAAAAAACATAGTGTTAAGTTAAAATTTCGAATCGTCCAGTTTTTTCCTTCAACTTCGTCAATTTTTCTCTAAACCTCGAAAAAAAGGCCATCGAGTCGATCATCGCGAATCGTCCTCACTATGATTCGTTTTACTCGTTAAAAAGATAGAAGAGCCTATTCTACGAAATATTCGCTGTTCGTTTGGTTGCCGTCCTTGGTCCGTCTTCCTTCCAACTTTTTCACGATTTTAAAGTTGCGACGACCGGTTCGTCTCTCGACGATGCTTTTACGTAAGCCACGCGAAGTAACAATAGTAGCAACGAAAGTAATAGAACCGACTACCGAAGACTACCGAAAGGAGAAACGGTTCATCCGGTTCCTTTTCTTCTTCTTTCTCTTTCTCTTGACGACGAGTCAAAGACACGTTGGTAGGAGGGCAAAATCGATAATTAATTATTCCATCGCGGGATGGGCGAGCGACGTCGTTTTAGTCCGACCTTATCCGTGGACTCTTAACAAAATCCTTGCCAAGAAAGTGGCCTCTCTCGTAAAAGCCTTACCTGCAGTCGCATTTCAATAAGCGAGCGTTCTCGCGCTCTGATTCGCCCACAACGTTTGCTTCGTCGTATCGCCGTATCGTCGTCGTCATCGTCGTGTCGTCGTCGTCTTCGTCGTCGTCGTCGTCGTCCTCACAAATACCGTGAGCCTACGGTTACACGTACACGCATACATTCATAATATATATGTATGCTCGCTCGCTCGCTCGCTCCGCGTCATTCCGAATCGGCCGTGGTAAAAATATGGAAGTAGGCCAGATAGACGGCGCAGCACGGAGACCCCCGTTTAGATATTGCAACGTAACAATTCACCGTAAACTTTCGACGGAGAAGAGAGACAATAATTTGCGAATCCGCCGAGAGTCGGTCGTTTCGTTACTCCTTCTCTTCTTCTTCTTTTTCTTCGTCCTCTCTTACGATCGTAGAGAACGTACGTACACGCGGGAGCTTCACCTGCATACGGAGACACGGCGTAGAGCCGCTTACGTGGAATGCACGTGAACGGACCGTGAACGGACGGCTTAGTACCGTTCGAGAACGCGAACAACCAGCCGACTCTCGTAGAAGTTATCGCGATTTTTGAGGACCGATAATTTCGAAGGGAAAAACAACCCACGTGCTCGTATTCGGTGAGGAGATTTTTTATTTATTACTTTTTATCGTTAAATCCATCCGAATCTTCTACACTGCCAGTTTACAGCTTCGACAAAGTATTTCTTCCGACTCGTAACGACGCAACGACGAGGAATTAGTGTCCTTCGAAAAACTAAAGATACTTACGCGCTGTCTAACTCTTTCTCGTAGGCTCGAAAGCGTAGACACGCTCGAAAGAGTAGGAAGGAAGACGTAGAAGATCTCGCGAGCCGTTTCAGGCTTCCGTCCTTCTCGGACGTGGCGAAAACGAAGGACAAGGCGGCGAAAGCGTTAGCTCTCGCGGTAGTACATACTTCTACCGCGTCCTTCGTTTTTCGTCTTGGCTTCGAAATCGACATCGGATAACCGCGTCGTCGTCGGTGTCCTCGTGGTCGATCGATCGACGCGTTTCCTCGTCGAGTGCGCTCCGATCGATGATACTGCATGCTCCGTCTGAAATCGCGAAAAGGGGTTGACCCAAAAAAGAAGAGAGAGGGAGGGAGAGGGAGAGAGAGAGAGAGAGAGAGAATGTGTGTGTATGGAGGGGGGAGGTAACCTAGCGAGGAAAAAAGACGTCGACACTCGGGTGACTCCAACCCCTCGCTCTGCGCAGATATCTATATAACGTATGGCGCAGTGGTAGGCACCTAGTTTATGTAATACCCAAGGTACGCCGTTCTACGAGCTCGCTTTCCACGTGTGTGCACCCGTGTGGCCGTGTGGCCGTGTCCGTATACTCGTAGCCCTCCTTCCCTTCCCCTCTCTCGCTCTGCCGAGCACTTTCCGTCTAGCACAGCACACGCGGACGGCCGTAACGGGCGTACACTCTTCTCTCGCGCACGCGAGCTCGTGCAGGGAGAACTGCGCCGCGACCTAGTTGTCTAGGCCACTGTGTCTGCGTTTCTATATGCAGGTTATGTTTTCTATGAAACTCTCGTCGTCGTTCTCGTCGTCGCGGCGTAGCGGGCTGCCTTTCTCGTTATTCCCTACCCGACGAAATTCCGAGGGAAACGAGTATACTCCTCCTTTATCGTTAAACAACTAGATTCGACACGGAATTGGGATCGACGATCGTTATAGCGGATCGCGCGTTCGCAACATTGGAAATGGAAGAACGGAGAAATCGTTCTCTCCTGTGGCGAACGAGGTAACGTCGATAGCGCGCTAAACCAGCGGACGAAGTTTTTTTTCGTTTTTCAGGGTTGGGACGAAAGGAATATGGGTCGCCGAGAAGAAAGACGCGTAGAAGCCGAATGAACGAACGGGTCGACGATTGCGTAAGATCTCTCGGATCCACGTTGCACCGATTTCGATATAGATATTTTCTCGTAGATCGGGGACTAACGAAGGGACGCTCGCGCGCGTACCAAGTTTCTTGGGAAATTCCAGAGAATCGCCGGCTCTCGACCGGATGCTCGACTCTTGCGACAGAGAAAATCGTCGTGAGGAAACGGGTCGAGAGCGGTGGTGGCGGTACCGTCAACAACGACGTAGTTTCTCGATGAAATAGAAAGCGATCGATCGTAGGACTCGAAGCTCTATTACTGGCGAGTTCGGTCCACCCCGCGATTCGAAATAGGTCGCGCGGGGTATCGTAAGATCGTCGATGAATCTGCGCCACGGATCTCGACGTCCGAAATCATCCACGCTCGACTGTCCAGGTGAGAAGCAACGGATCGAGCGGTGGACTCAAAACGCATCGGAAAACGACATTCCGGCTGTTCTCTGCTCGCTCGGAGGTAGAAAGGCCTGAACAACAATTAACTACAGTTACGAGTGCACCGGATTCCTCGGAATTTGGAACGCGACGACAAAAAGCAAAGTAAGCGGTATTACGCTTCCCTCTCTCTGTCTATCCATCTATCTACATATTTATCTTTCTATGTGTCTCTCTTTCTCTCGAATCGAGACTTCTAGCCTTGCACTCTCTCGGTTCAAGAATCCGATTCCACGTTGAAATATACATGCACGTGTGAGGTAAACCTAGAGGTAAAAGCGGGACAAGAAAGAGGGGGAGAGAGAGAGAGAGAGAGAGAGAGAAAGAGAGAGATAAGGAGAAAGACGTATCTATGCAGTAGGGAAACAGGAAAGAAGATAGCAGGTTAGCCGGGCCCGGAAGTAGCAGTTGACCAATCGTGAACGGTTCCATCCCCGAACCTATCCAGACCGACACTCTAAGGCGATTTTTCCTTGGCGGGGAGGGGGGTCGAAGGAGCACTTTTCTTAAAGTTCTCACGATCTGCAATTTTGCGCAATGCAGTCCGCCGAGCATGCAAAACGACGTCGTTGGCGTTCGAGCAGGTTCATCCTCGCAGATTCGATTTGAGGGGGGGTGGGGGCGGAGAGAGCGAGAAAGAGAGAGGGTGAGGTAGGACAGGAGAAGGGGCCGGTGGCAGGGCTGACTGGAAAGGTGGGAGGATTTGTTTGTAAACAGTCCGTGGTCTCGCGAACCATTCTCAAACTCCGAGTGGGGGAAAGGTGGCGAGAGGTGGGGTTAGCCGCTCTCGAGCGAGGTCGTGGCAGCGAGAGAGCGAGAGAGAGAGAGAGAGAGAGACAAGCGGCAAGAGAGAAAGAGAGAGAGAGAGAGTGAGCGAGAGAGGAAGAGGGAGGGAGACTTTCTCCCTCCGAGTGTTACGTAATCTCCACTCTGTCTGAGTATTGCGGGAACGACCTACTTGACCCACTGTCCCTAAACTCGACTCGGCGCGCTCGGAGAGTGGCTGAGAGTGCCGGCGAGTGCCGCGCGCCGTGCGACTGCGCTCCGACCCACTCGAGACGAGACCGGAACGAGTCGCGTCCGGTCCAAGCTCTTTCTCTCACCTCGGATCCACGAATAGACGGTCGAAAGGGCGGGGAGAAGGGGTAAAGGAGAGAGAGAGAGAGAGAGAGGAGGTAGAAATTAGCACGCATCCCCTTCACCGACACGCTCTGCGGCATTTATGCGGAAAACGCTCGGCCCTCTCTCGCCACTACTTTGCTCGTATTCCAGAAAGAAAGTACGACTACCGATCGAGCGCTGTTATCGAATTCATTTTGATCGATGCCCAGGGTGCGAACGTGACGCTCGAAGTTTGTCCTTTTTTTTTTAAACGGGAAACGTTACAAAAATAGATCACGTTTGACGCGTTCTCCTATTTACGCTCGAAGGCTCCATGCATCCGAGCAAGGTAGCCGATAGGAAGGAAGGTATATCTGATCGTCGGAGGAAATACCTACTTGACCCACTACCCCTAAAAGCGCGGCGTGCCACAGATCACTCGACCCACTCGGCGGTGGAACGAGCTGCGCGTACCGTTCGCTCGACGTGCTCCTGGCGATCCATGAATAAACGCCGTTTGCCCTCTGATTTATAGATGCGCGCGTTTCTGGGAATACGATCGCCATACTCTCGAGCCACTCCGAGAACTTCTGCGAAATATTCTTCCCGTTATCTTCCATTGCGCGGTAGGTAGGTAGGTAGGTAGGTATTCTAGCTCGCTTTCAAGAACTAATGCAATCTTATTAACGAGGCCACCGGTAAAACGAGTCGCGATAATTTCCACGGGCGTCCGTTTCCCTTTTTACGCGAGTCTCGGCACCGTTGCGAATTTCGAAACGGAAGGAACGTTTCCGAGAAGTCCTCGCGCGAGGATCCTTGATCCGAGGATCCTTTTATTCTCATGATCTCCTCGGGAAATGCATTTTTCCGATCTCCGTTCGACTTAACCTCGTTTTCACCTTTTTTGTACTCCCCTTAACGTTTCTTGGAAATTTGTACGAGTCCCGATAGGAAAAACGATCGCTGGACGTAGATAAATTGTACGTACCGTGTTCGAGGAAACGTATAAGGATACGCCGAGAGCATCGTGTAAGGCGCCTGTTTATGTTTTTCTAGGTACGCGCTCGGCAAAAGTTATTTATAAATTCAAAACTCGTTAGCAGCAGCTCGTAACTGTTAGCGAAAGGAAGTTCAATGTCGTCGATGATTCGAACCGAATGGCCGACGGTCTCGTCGCCAAGGTCGTATCGTTGGTAGCCTCGTAGTCGCGAGCAACGAAGCGGAGCTAGCACTCGCGTAAAAAGATTATCGTCTGTAATTAGGCGAATCATCGACGATGTACCCTTTCCGCGAAACGAACCCCGCTCGGTGTATCGACAAATTGACGCTCGCGTCGCATTTTCTCGCGAGTCCGATAAAACTTTATTTTCGCGAGCGGGAAATCGTCACTCGTGGCGAGCGCCTAACCGAGTCACGAGTCCGCTCGTTAAACAAACTTTATTTATAAACGCGAGTAACATCTTTTCGTTCGTAGATAGCTCGGCGAAAATAAACGACTGTGGAACTCTATTAATAAATATCAACTTCTTACCTACCGTTGAGATACATCATCGTAAACAAGCGTTCTATATTTATAACCGCATACAGGTGCGCGATATTATACGGCCATGCCTACGATTACTACTTATACGTATGGTAGTCCTACCTGGTCCGCCGTCTAAACAGCGCGCTTTTACGGCACGCATACGCGAGCTCGTTACAAATTGTAAACAACGCCCGTGGGAGCATCGCGCGCATCCGATCCACATTCCGCGAGTACGAGGCCACCGTCTAGGTCGCGCTTCTATGAACGCGTACGTAGTGGTGGAAAGGCGTCGGGACTTTTGCAAAAATATATTTTCATTCCGTTGCTCTTATCGTTCGTTTTTTCTTCTCCGGAAGATTCTTCCTCTCGCGACGGTCGCAAACAACGTACAAATAAGGAGGGAAGCTCGTCGATGTTTTTTTGCGATCGGAAAGAACGATAGGATAATTAAAATGGGAAATAGAAAAGGAAGATTTACAAAGTCTCTACGGAATCCTTTGTTCGTTCGTTTCTTCATCATTGATACGGTCGTTGCTCGTTCCGCGAGTTCGGGAGATGCACGCGCGAAACAAGTCGCGGCCGTTGTATTTATATTGACCGAGGAAGAGAACACGAGATAAAGCGTTATCGGTAAACCGGAGCGGTGACATGTAACGCTTAGAAATTGCATCATTGGACGATAATTGTGCGGTATCGAAAATCGACCGTTTGTTTACGATACTCCGTTCCAGTTACAGACGACGAGCATCGCACAGATTTTTCTTCGTTCGTTGAATCCCCTTTATTTTTTTCCTTATCTTTTCCTTCGACATCGATAGAAGAGGAAAAAGATTTGGACGACCGTCGGAAGAGCGACGGTACCTTGACGCTTATCACGGTAACCTCGTTAATGACGAGCACCAATCGAGATACCACGCCATAGGTGTATATATATATACCTAATTGTGTATAATTTTCAAAACATCAATCGATAATTTTGCGTAGTACTATCCATCCACTGTAACCGTGTCTTTTCGTAGAAAATTCTATGACAAATAACGAACCATCCAGACTATGAAAATGACTCCCTCTCTCTTCTTCTTTGTCGCTCTCACCGTTCCTCGATGGGCGTAGCAGGAAAAGCGATATTTGCCGAAAAAATATTTACCAAGCCCAAGTGGTAAATACCATCTGTCTATCGCTAATCGAGCCTTGGTACTTGGAGTCACGCCGGAGGAGGATGAGCGACGCACCGCGCTCTAAAGAGCATGGAAGAGAGGGATAGGGTCAGAGATGGAACGAGCGAGAAAGAGAGAAAGAGAGAAAGAGAGAGAGAGAGAGAGAGAGAGAGAGAAGTGGAGAGGGACACAGCAATCATGCCGAGCGTCGAGGGAAGAGAGAGGAAAGAGAGGAGAAATCGTGATCACGCGGCTTGCACGCCGTTATCGATGAACACCAAGAGAGGAAGCGTGGGAGAAAGAGAAAGAGGGAATGTCGGTGCTAATGAAAACAACAACAATAACAACGATCTTTGCGACGAGTCAGAGTCTCGGCACGAGGAGAACGCGCGGCGAATCAACGGACGAAAGTCCAGCCAGGAGATGACGAAAGCGATTATTGCAGAGATTCCAGCTTGGTTCTCGCGCGATGACTAACCCTTCTCACGATTTACGCATCGTCGAATCAACGGCTAATTATGGTATGGCATTTCGATCTTCGCGAAATAAAAAGAAAAAAGTTCGTTCCTGGCGCCAGGCGCAATTTTTTCCTCGCGTCGCTCGTTTCCTCTCTCGACGCCACTTTTTTTAATTCATTATTATCTCATGTACCGTCCACGTGATACGCGTGTAACGCTATTTCGAAACGTGTGCGTTGAAAAATGCGTACGTACCGTAAATTTCGTCGAAATTGCCCTTTGACTCGTATTTCGGCGATAATTGTCGCGAACGCGCTTTCTCTCTCTTTCTCTTTTTGCCTCCGTAAAAAGTATCTTTCCTTTATCGTTATTACTTCGACGATAGCGGCGAATTCGCTCGCGTTTCGCTATTTTCATCGAACGCTACGCGATAACATCGTGATAACGTTTAAATCGTCGGGGAATGAAATGGAGCTGTTACGTTGCTCGCGTTTATGGAAAATCTGATGGTTGCGTAAAATCTTGCAAAGGTCAGCCAACGATTTATCGAGTTCGGTTAGATAGCTCGCTCATCTCGCGACGGCGCTTCTAAATTAAGAAAAGTTCAACGATCCGTGAGATGCCTGAATTCCTTTACTCCGGCGATACGATTAGCGAGGAGATCGCGTAACGTTTCTTCGGAATTTCGCGAGACGGTAAATTCTTTCTCTATCCGAATCTTCTTTAGCTAGAAACGTGTATTTAGAAAAGAAGGAGATAACCTCCGGTGCATCGCTAATCGCAGTCATCGACTTTATCGAGGCAAGGTCGAATTTGCATCGACACGTTTCGATACGAGATACACGCGCTGCGTTTCTTCGAGGTGCATCGAAATTCTACGAGCTGGTATTATAATCTCGTTCGTTGCCCGACCGTTAAAGAAGAAAAAAAGTCCTTGATTCGCTACGAAGAAGTCCTCGAACGTTCGTTTGGATGCTTCGAAATCGTTCTGTCACGTGGTACTTTGCGTGCCAGCGGGCACACTTTAACGATTTAATTGTTTCAACCGCTGTGTGACATACGTCGCAATAACGTAACCGATCGCGACGGGTTTAGCGGAGCCACGCGACGAATTTTCGAAGTTCGGCGTAGAAAACGACGCTGGGACAGGAATAGAGTCTATGCTTTTAGATTACTTCGACTCGTACGTGGATAATTATAAGGATCGAGGGTCTCTCTTGAAGCAAAAGCAGGAGGTATCGTAGCTACGACCTTCGAGCAAACGTGCGTTTCCTCTGTCTTGGTAGATACCCTTGGTATCGTGCTTACGTAATTAACGAGAGTTAAAATATAATTGGTTACCTTCGCAGTCGCTAATTACGTCGAGTCGCTAGAGAGAGAGAGAGAGCGAGAGAGAAAGAAAGAGAGAAAGAGAAAACGAGCGAGTGAAAGACACAAAGAGAGAAGGAACAAGAGCGAGGAGGAAGAGGGGAGCAGAAAAATATACTCGCACGAAGAATATAACTCGAAACGAAGTTTTTCCGTCCTATCGCAATGAATTCGAATAATATAGTCGCGCATCGTTGCGCTCGGTGTATTTCGTAGAAGCGGACGGTCATCTTTCCAGTGGTCATTTTCTCGTTATTGCAAAAATCCTAGAAAAATGCGTCATAAATAGCAAGACCATGGCGCCAGGCATTATCTGCCGTCCGCTGACTATATTTACAGGCTGCCATTAATGGCTAGTTGCTGACAAAGCCGACAAAAAATGAAGATTCGCTATCCGTTTATTTCAAACGATAAGCACGCGCTAAAATGTCTGCGCGGAAATTTATATTACCATTTAAGGTTTCGAGTAAAAAATAACATCGTGAACGAAGGGTCGGAAAATCATCGCCATTGTTTAGTAAAAAAGAAAGAAAGAAAAAAACTGCGAGTCTCGCCCAAGTTCTTTCGAAATTCGCCTAGATTTTCTGAAACGCAGAGGAAGACCGCGTCTGATGGACTTTAGCCGAGCAGTTCGCGAGCGCAAACAAGCAGTCTCGGTAAATCCCATATCGCGTCGTGTTCTTCCCGGAAGAGTGCCTGGCCGGCAGCAGCGATTGGCCAGGCCGTCGACGTGCGTAACGTGCGAAACGAGTTTACACCTTTTCCGAGTGCGCGCTTCTTCGAATTCCAGGTATTCGTGTCCGTTCGAGCCGCGCGAGCGGACTTCCGTGGAAGTCAATGAATCGCGTATGAGACTCGTTTCTTTCTTACGTTCTTTTTTTAACGTTCGCATCGTAATCATGTTTTCGTGGCCTCTCTTCGACGTTCGTCGTACACACGTAGACAAAAATAAGGAAAACATTGAGATATCGTTTTGAAAAATAGGATGTTTTCGAGGTGTAAAAATTCTTGTTCTCGTGATCGAAGGAGATGAAAGAACGAGAGAGAGGGGAGAGAGAGAGAGAGAGAGAGAGAGAGAGAGAGAGAGAGAGATAGAAAGGACGGTAGAGCAGCGAAGGCCGTACATCGAATAGAAACGGACGGTCCGCTTCCCGGAAACGTTTGCAAAGCTTCCGATCAATATTTACAGACTCATCGAATCTCTCCTGGATATCGGGCGAATTCCGAATTCGGTGTTAGCTCTCTATCTTCTTTCGCAGCGTCATAAAGTCGATTCCGGCTGTGTAAATGACACTCTGACATTTCACGGATTGGCGATACGTAATCGCGCAAATAGCCGTGCCGGGCATCGTACCAAGTTCGCATGACTAAAGGCGCGATAGGTCCGAACGCGTCCAAAAATATGAGAGGGCGATTAACGAGTCGCGAGGCTCTCCTCTTCGTACACGAGCATGGAGAATAATTTTGTTAGCTCGCTGTTAGTTTTATTTCAATACCACCCTCTCTGTCTTCTTCCCTTGTTTACTTTCCGTTGACGTATTATTTCGGTGTCGTCCACCGTAGTATTTAAAAATACTCAAGGTTCCGTAGATATTATAAGGCAGAAAATCGCAAAGCTGTCGATCGAATTCGAACGGTCGCCTCGCTACCGTTCATCGAGATCGGAATCATCTCGAAACGGGAAGCGAACGAAAAAGTATTCGAGATTACGAGCGACGATAACGCGATAACCGCTTGTCGAAGCTTACCTTTGACCCGTCATTGAACGCACTTTTATATCGAACGAGTTACGCTTCCGGGAAGAATGGTTCTTCTCGCAGGAAGGACTTCCGGTCGATGAAAGAAAAAGAGCGTCGATCGAAAATGGGTAAAAGGCAAGCATCTGGCGCTCGGGGCACGAGGCGATAACGGCTCTTCGGTGATATCGTCGGAGGGTGACGAGCGAGTCGAGGTGGAAGAGAAGGAGAAGAGACAGAGAGACAGAGAGAAAGAGAGAAAGAGAGAAAGAGAGAGGGAACGAGGGGAGTCGTCGTCATCGCGGCCGAGCGGAGCTCCAAGCTGAGTGCTTTTCCACGGCGATTGATAAAAACACGCTCTCGAGCGTGCGAAGCGCGAGCGTACTCGAGACGCACGCGTTTCATTCATGGAAACGGCGACGCAACGAAGGCGTGGGATCAACGTTTTTACGCTTCCACGAAGGTTCGATAGCAGCGGTGCGATAACCACGGCCAGGAAGTGCACCGAAGCGTTAGCCGTTACTACTTGACGCGTAGCATGCCTTTAATCGTATCCGCTTGGAAATGTACATATGTATGTACGTAGGTACCTACGTGGTATGTGCGAGGATCTTCCGAGTGTTCGCGCGTTAGAAAATACGCGTGTCTACCTAACAACGATGGTAAATGGATTTTCCTCGTAAAACTTGGCGGATATTCGAAAACGGAACTATCGATTTCTTTTTCTCTCGCTTCCTTTTAATAAAAGGAAGAGATCCAAGAGGAGAGAGGGGATCCATTCGAATTTATCCGAAAGTTATGAACACCCCGAGAGGTAAGGTGGTACCTAACTGCAAAGTGAGTTTTAGACGCGACGGCACTCTCGTCTCGTCTAACGAAAGTTAAAGGGTTCGGTATATTGAATTTTATCGTTATCACAGACAGGTAGCAATGAACGGGCCATTTGCTCGCTCTCTCGCCTCCCTCTTGTCACCTCGAAGATCCTTACGCTCTGTGCGCCTCGCACCGACGTAACCGCCTTTCGGTAGTTCGCTAAAATTTCTTAATCGATGCACCATCGATACGCTCGCGTAACTTTCTATCGGTTTACTTTAGATAGACGGGACGCATTTTCGCGCATCCTGCTGAAAATTATTCAACGAAAATATACCAACGAAGACGGAGACTCGAAAGCGAGCGATTTATCTCGAGCGCGTGATCTTCCGCTTATGTATATCGCTTTTAAATGGACGCGTAACGACTCGATCGAGAGACAGAGAGAAAGAGAAAGAAAGAGGGGGAAAGAGAAAGAGAGATAGATAGAGAGAGAGAGAGAGAGATGCTGTGCGTTACGCGAGAAAGGCACGAGGCGAAGCCACGCGTTACTGCGTTTCAACGCGCGCGTGGATGAAGGCGCACGTTGCATAATACTCACCGCCGTCTATTTATGTAGACGGGATATGCGAGTTCTAGGTATAAATAGAGCGTCTACTTTTCCAGCGCTTTTCTTTTCCTCCATATTGACCGATCGTCTACTTCCAATACCTACCTCTACCTATCTACCGTGCGTTTCGAAGAGTCCGCATTCCTCGCAGCGTTTGGTCTCTCTTTAATAGATCCACACTTGACCTTATTCTTTTGGAATCCCAGAATAATCTGCATTTAAAGGGCTACCACGAGCGTATCGAGTTTACAACGACCTTGCGCTCGTTCGCGACGAGTTTTCGGGAACCTTGCGCGATATAAAAGCGACGCGGATCTCCGGAATATCTCCAAGAGTCGGTGTTACCGCATGAAAGCGCTCGGTGTGTGTTCCAAGCCGATCGCTTTCTCGCTCGAGCGTGATTCGCGTGCTCGAGCGATCTTGCGATCTCGCGCGTTATATATGCAGGATTTCATTCGCGCGCGTCCATATCGCGGGAGGAGAAGAAATTGCTCTCGATTCGGTCTGCCAAAATCCATGAGAGCAATTTTATCGTTTATGGGAAACGCGAACTGCTATGGCACGGGCGACGAATCAGAAGCGAGAGTGAAAGTACGATACGACTTGGAAGAAGGTGAAATTTAGTAAACGATCGATCACCGGCCATGACTGATGTATTTTTGTCTCGTGCGTCGACTCGATCGAAAAGTCAAGGAGATCGACGTTAAACGATCTAGGTGCTACGTTAAAATGATCGTTACGTTAATCGTCTATCGTGAACGATCGTTTCCGCGTGCGGCGGATCTACGAAGAAAGAAAGAGATCGGGGGGAGTAGGAAAAAATCCTCTACTTCCGGCTGAAATAAAAGCGTCTACGACCCTCCGAAGAAGCCGCGACGTGCTCGCTCGTCGACGAATTTAGAAAGCCACCGTAAACACGTGCGTGTAAATTTAGAAGAGACGCTAAATCCCACTTATCGACTGCGCGACCGACATCGCTCTTCGTAGTCCTTCTTTACGATCTTTCGAGCGCATCGACGAGACCTCGGATCTAGTTCCCGCTCTTTTTGCTCCAACGCCGCGTATCGAGCTTCTTTCCGAGGAGAACGGGCCACGAGTTCGACTTAATCGAGCCAATGCGAGTTCTAATCGGTCGACGCCTTCGACCCTTACGTATTTTACGAGCGAGCCTCTGGAACGGACGTTTAATCGAGCGTTTATCAAAGTCCAGCCGATCGTATTCGCTTCTCGCGTTCGGTTCGCGAACGAGGCCATTGGATATCGATCGATTAGCCTCGCGCACGTATGTACTACGTCAGTCGGCGTGCGGACGTATGCAGCGAATTATCAGCCTATCGATTAATTAGTCGTCTGCGGAATTTTATTCCGCAACGCGAAACGCCGATGCAAGCAAGATTCCCCCTCGACTCGTGACTCTTTCGATCCTCGAGGAAGATCGAGGAAGCTTGAGCGTGGCCCGGTTTCGCGAAAGAAGGAAAAAAAGAAACGAGAAAGAGCGAGAGAAACGATTGACAAGAAGGGGGCGGTGGGTGAGCGTGCGAACGAACCGCCGTGGCGCGGCAGCGGCGGCGAAAGTGAATTCCGTTGCGGTACGACTTTCAAAAGGGCGACCGTCGACGCTCGTTTCCCGCACGTGCGTTCCTGCGTGCGCCGTGCGATTTATCGCGCGCCATTGTCCTCGAGAAAACGAACGACCGCCAGAAAAGTCTCTCTTCTTACCCACGCGCGCACACCTTTCTCCCAAACGATCGAAAAGACACCCGACGATCCACGATCTTCCTCTTCGTTCTCGCTTACGCCATTTTCTTTGCTCCAAGCGCAAAGGGGAAGCTTTTAAAGAGGAAAACGCGAAGGAGTTTGAGAGGGAAAGAAAAAGAGAGCTCCGTGTACCTTACACACTTTTTTTTTCTTTGCGAGCGATCATCGAGCCGCTAGTCGAGAAACGTTAAACCGCGGAGTAGAAAGGCTATTAGACAGCCATCTAATGATACAGTTCGATCCAGCCAGATTCGTATCTCTCTCACGCTCGTAGGAGACTCGTTATTTTCGAAAATCTAACGGGCCCTGTCCATCATCGTCGAATCGTTTCTCCTCGCTACCGGTTGCTATTAACGAGATATCTCGAGAGAATGGGAAAGGTAGGTAGATAGATAGATAGGTAGATAGATAAAAAGAGAAAGAGAGAGAGAGAGAGAGAGAGAGAGAAATGGTAAATTATAGAAGAACGAAGATGAATCGCGAGAACGATCGTTATTCCTCATCGACTCGTCGGCGTTATACTTCGTCCGCCTAATTCAAAGATGGAAATTAAAAGCGCGCTTCTAATAACAGCTGTGACCACCTACCATCCCCCCTGCCGCGCGTCGGAGAAAATCGAGTATTTCTAATTTATAGGCCCAATTATGGAGTAATGATGTCATAGCCATTATTCGTGGTGCAATTCCACGGAATGTCGGTCAGTAAGTTATGAAACTGCAAGAATCTATTTGCTAACGGCAGAGCGCGGCGGTGCTCTCTGTCTGTGATATACTTTCTCCCGGGCAAAGATAAATATCTCGCGCGTATACGCGCGAGAAATACTTCGGCGCGTGTTCCCTTTAAGTGTCGCGTATCCGCCGTGTCCGATCGATCCTGCGACTTTCCTGCCCGATTAAGGAACACGGAGATGCGTTTAACGAGATGAAATCGTTACGGAAACAAAGAAGATCTTGTATTCGCCGTTCTCTTGTTGCAATAATATTTACAAGAGACTCAGCGGCAAGGAAACGGTAACGGAGTTTACGTGAAATCCGAGGAGGCTCGCAGAACTCTTACCGCGAGCCGCGCAAGGCCGTTTCGAATTCGGGCCAATCGTTTCTCTAGAAAGGAGCACGACGACGACGTCGACGGCAAAGGCAGTAGTAGTGGCGGCGGCGGCGGCGGCGGCTGTTGCTTCGGGGCCACCGCGGCACGACTCACTCCCCGCTAAAAATCTTAGCAGCAATGTTGTCGCTGCCGGAGAAGGAAAAAACATTACCTTAAGAGATAAAGGCGCGCCCAGAAATTTGTAACCGAGCGAGCGTTATTATACTCGTGGGATTGATTCAACAGCGAGTATCGATAGGTCGCTCGGAGTAAATAGATCGTAGCTACGTTTATCAAAATCGCACGCTGCTTTTTCTCGCGTTAGAAAATTGGAATTCGATTCTTTGTTTTTAAAGAAATGTTAATGTACATAAATAAAATAAAAAATATGCATGAAAATAATGTATATGTATTCAAAACATCCAAAGGTATCCAAATAAAAGGAAAGACTCGAGAATTTCGAACGTCGATAAAGCGCGTGAAGTAACTCGAGAATAATTAGCTACGATTGGAAACGTTAAATCCACGCTATAAATAAGTCTGCCGCGTTCAATTTAAGAAAAAGACGATTTGTGACGTCGCAAGGGATCAAAATGGCACTCCCGAAGGAACCGTCTTTGTCGTCGTCGTCGTCGCCGCCGCTGGAACGTGGTGTCGAAGCGCGCGTACTCATACGTACGTCGTATGTGTCGACAGAGGCCATTGTGCCACTCCAGGATTCCAACGTGAGTCACCGACAACGTGCCCCGGACCTGGAGCGAGCTCTCGCGTTCTCTCGCTCGCTCGCAAGCAGACGGCGCGCGTGGCTGACTCAGAACGATCGAGAGGGCTTTACCTACTGCCTAATAAAGTTTGGCTTTAGGTCGTGGAACGCGCTGTCGTACTCTCCTCCAGCGGCGACGAAGACGACGACGACAACGACGGCGGTGGCGGCGAAGACGAGTGCGTTCGATGCCACTTTGATTACCATAAAAGGAATTCAGGAATGTCAAAACTCGTTTGACTCGTCCACGCGCTCCCGAAATCCCGCGAGACGCAACAATAAGCGCACCGTGAGAAAACGAAATCGTCGTTCGTTACTTCTACTTTTACGTCTCCCTCGAAAGCATCGAGATCCTTGCTACAAATAATACTTGCGATGTCAGGAAAAGTGTTGTCGTATTTGTCGTAACCGCAAAATAAGAAACCGTAAAAAATATCCTTATTCCACATAAGATCATTTATTTTGGCAAATTATATCAGTAATCTGCATAATATACTTCATAGAAAAATTAAGCTTTCTTTAAATTGAAAAAGTGTCTTGTAAAAACTCTTTAAAAAAAAGTGCCGAAACTTTCCGTAGGAGCCGAATATTAAAAATCTCGTGTGCAAGAATCTGATCGTTTTCCGCGTAACGGCATACGGGATCCCCCGAGCTCGTTCGCGTTCGTTAAGGTTAACCGAGCCGTCGTAGTTGTTATCGGGTGTATCGCTCGTTTCCGGTTTTCGCGGTGGACGCGACCCGTTCGTTAAAAAATGAGCGCTTTTAACGAGCGCGCGCACGTAACGCGTACGCGAGACATTACAAGCGCTTAAACTCTTACCTCGGTAATTCACGAGCCTTAAAGTTATAGCGGAGGGAAAAAACTGAGTTTACATCTTATATTGTTCGCCAAAGATCTTAATACCACTCGTGTAACCGGACTTTCCAAATTTTTATTCCTGCAAACTACTTTGCACGAAGAAACTTTCTCCATTCTCTCTCTCTCTCTCTCTCTCTCTCTCTCCCTCTCCCTCTCTTTCTATCTTTCTATTTTATCTATCCATCTCCGTCTGCCCTTTTCTCCCTCTTATTTCATCGAACGCTTAAAACGCTTCTCGCTTCGTTAGTAAATAAAAGTAAAAGAGGAGGAGCTGGGAAATCCCTTGCGGAAAGTCGTAAATAAATAAAAAAAAAGCTATCGGTAGAAGAGCCTCCTCCGGAAGAGGAAGGAATCGTTCGCCGAGGAGGCCTCTTTCCTCCTGAAGATGTTCTCGGTTCGGTTCGAGAAGCACTCGACGTTGCCAGCAATCCGAGGCATTTCCTGTTTTTTTTTTCGCGTATCCGAGAGAGCGCCGATCGTCGGCTCATTAACGCGAATACGAG
Source organism: Odynerus spinipes (assembly GCA_032403825.1). NCBI lineage: Eukaryota > Metazoa > Arthropoda > Insecta > Hymenoptera > Vespidae > Odynerus > Odynerus spinipes. The sequence goes on from JAIFRP010004357.1 coordinate 455,245, forward strand.
AGTGCTCGTTCGTTCGCGTTCACGAATACCGATCATTAGCATATTTTGCTTTTCTCCAGCTAATCGCGTTACGATCGGAGCCAATAAACAGGCATTCGTTTCGAAGCCGCGCAAAGTTAACGAAATGGCGTGACACCGTGTGGAAAATTCGCGTGTTGCATTTCGAGGTGATGAAGGTGGGAAAGAAGAAGAAGACGAAGAGGAAGGCGGCGGCATTGGTAATTACACAACGTTTCGAAAATACTCATTGCGTGCGTGCGTGCGTGCGTGCGTGCGTGCACGAGCTGCGGGCGGCTCGAAGCCGTGTGCGAACGCGCGCGGCAAGCACAAACGAGCCGAAAGCGACCGCGTAAACATTACGAGAAGGAAGTCGAGCTATTTCTTCCCCGAATCTTGTCCATGATTTCTTCGAGTCTTTTCGTATCGTCCCTCTCCCGTCATTTCTTCTCACCTTTAATTTAATTCATCTCTATGTATTTAGTTATTCAATTTACAAGAACAAACTCATTATGCGATACTCGAACGTAAGTTAGCTTTGCATAAGTACTTGGATAAAACAGTGTGTATATTACGAAAATATTACGAACATGGCTGGCTGGTAATATCGTACTCGCA
>JAIFRP010004357.1:472837-489511 GCA_032403825.1 Odynerus spinipes
TTGCGAGCGAAGATATATATATATATATGTAAATGGGTACGTAAACGTACATACACATACGTTCCTGCAATCCTATATACATATGTACTTACGTTCTCGCGAATCGAATCGTTCGCGACTAGTGCTCGTTCGAGCGAGTGCTCGATCGAGGTCGTTGCAAAATACGAATACTCGAGCTCCCCGCAGATGAGCAACTTTATTATTTAGTACCTACATTTCTCGTAGCCCCACGTCGAAGCGAGATCGCGATTTCGAAACGGAGACGAATCGGGTAGCACTTCCGATCGTAAAAGCGTAGGTACAATACGGAATAGTCGCATCAAATATTTTAATTACGTTCGCTAGGCGCGTAGAGACATCGAAGAGAGGCAGAGAGACAGAGAGAGAGAGAGAGAGAGAGAGAGACGCGAGGCGGAGAGAGTGCGAGTAAGGGACGAAAAGGTAGGGAGAACGAGGTCGCTTCGATGCGTCGCTCGCTCGCTCGTTCGTATAAAATCTTTCGGGGAATGTCAAGAGCGCATACTCGATCCCGTCATCGTGCTACGCCCGTAAGAGCGATGACGTATCGCTATTTGCGCGCGAACATTTCACTAGAGAGGTGACGTATGCGCGCCCGTTTTATGTACCCGAACTAATCCAGTTTCACGCGGTAAGCTCTCGTTGGAATCGCGTAACGTTATCTTCGTAGGATATCGCGATATTTCACAAAATTTTCCGTACATTTCGAAGCTCGCGCCGAGGAAGAAAACGCGTTGTTCCTTTCGCCCGTGGAAAAGGGAAATTCTATACGAGCTACGATAAATTCTCAATTTAGAAAGAGAAGGGGAGAACTTGACGCACGACGAAATCGAACACGCGTCGAAGCTTTCGCGTAAGCGCGTATAATCCCTTTCACGCGTCACAGTTCGTATCGAATATTTGATTTAATGAAGTTATTATTATTAATACGTTCTTTACTGCACTCGTTGATACGTTTTTATAATTCCCGGCCACTCGTCGTTAGATCAGGCATCTACGGTGTCGCTTAACGATTTTTTAATACTGACGAGTTAAAAGAATTAGAAGCGTAGAAAAAAGTAAAATTCATCTTAAATTTACACCTGACCCCTACGCAGATCTTCGTCCATTTTCTTATATTTCCTCCACCAACAGCAACGACGCAAATTTCCACGGAGACTTAGTTCGCCTATCCATTACTCGAAGAAACTCGTCCGCGTGTACACACGATCGCGCGTACGCGCTGGTATTCGCGTAACCGGGTGGATGTGCCGTTAATGTGCGTAAACAAGCAGATAACTGCACGGGAATGAATGAAAGAAGGAACGAACGTTTCGCTTGTAGCGCGAGTTTGAAAAATGACGGTAGTGCACAACCCGTTGAAAGAAACGCTCCGTTACGCGTTCGACGAATACGTATGTAGGTATTATCGTTGGAAAGGCTTAGAACGTGTGCGAAGCGTCGTCGTCGTCGTAGTCGTCGTAGTCGTAGTCGTCGTAGTCGTCGTAGTCGTAGTCGTCGTAGTCGTAGTCGTCGACGGCGACAGTCGCGTTGCTTTCGTAACGCAGGTATCGCTGACGACGCGCAAATACGAAATACTTTTCATTGTTTTCGCCGTTCTTTCGGTGCAAATACGTTGCGTCAGCGTCGCTATGACGCACGGAGTATTATCGTATTGTAACGAGGAGAGATATTATTTTCAGGCCCGATCACAAACGCGGCTCTTTCTTTCCTCTCTGCTAGCAAAATCGAACGAATCGTTTTCTTCCAGACGAAGCGAGAATGGAATCCGCGGATTCGCGACGCGGCCTTTTCCTCCCCTTACTTCTCCGCCACTCCAGCGGTGCGCTCGATCGTTGGCCTCGAATAACTGTCCGAGAATGCCGAGAAAGGCCCGCGAGGTATTCCGTGCGAGTGCCGCGCGGCAAGAGCGATGCGGAGCCCGCACTCGCTAATTATTTGCCCTGCGTTGCAGCGACGTCGCGTGGGCCGTCTCCGTCGTCGCCAACGTCACCGACGTCGCCGTCGCCGTCGCCGTCGTCGTCGATCACGGATCAAAGAAATCCTTATTTATTTCGAAGACGTAAGGGTGGTAGAAACCTTTAGCACGTTTTATCGCGCTCCTTTGAAAGAGAAAGAGATTTCGATGCCTTTGTAAAATCGAGTATCTTATCCCACTTCAAAAGCTGTACCGCGAGTAGAAAAAATCAACGGTCGGTGAAACGAATCGTTCTTGAAGCAGGGGAGCGTAAGATGGAATTTTTCATACCGTCATGCACGTTCGGCGCCGGGGCGGTAACGGCTCGGGCGGGAGAAAAAGGCTCCGGGAAAACGAGAATATTTGCTCGTTTATTAGTAAGAAACTCGCGTGTCGCGGGACAGCTCCGGTAGTACCACCCACGCGCGGGAGAGTGATCGAGAGAGAGAGAGAGAGAGAGAAAGTGAGAGAAAGAGAGAAATGTGGCGAGTCGTAGGGAGAAGCGTGTGTCGTCGAACGAGCAGGAGTCGATAGCCAGCTCTCTCGGGTTTAACGTACTCCGGGCAGGTCGTGGGATTGGAAAAAGGGAGAAAACGAGGGTGAGCGAGAGACCGGTGACGAGTAAAAGAAAGAGAGAGAGAGAGAGAGAGAGAGAGAAATGTTGGAAATCGTGTGGGACAGAGGCGACTCGCCCCCGGTGTCTGCGGCTAAGATTTCAATAAGAGTAGCGTAACGAGGTTGATTTGTCTACGTACGAGAAACCGCCGCGGCCACACGTACCAGCGTTATTTATCTGGAACGATCGTGCAACAGAAATGTTCGTACCGGATGTGGCTTACGGACTTCGCGACCGGACTCGCGGTGCTCTCGCACCCGTCCGACTGTCATCGTCTATACCGGTTCCCATATGGAGCTTGTTGCACGCGCCTGACGGGTGCAGCCAGATGACGTGACGAGAGGAAAATACGAGAGCGGATCTGGGAATACTAGGAAGCCTTCTCGCTCTTTAGGCGAATTTTTTGATCGACGGTATAGCGATAGAAAGAGAGAAAGAGGGGAAGGGGCCTCGTCTCGTCGGGAGCGGTCGTCGATCTTACTTTTCTTCGAAAAAAGCACTCACCCTTATTCCCCTTACGTTATTTCTAACGTTTCTTAAAATTTCAAACCGATTGATGCGATGTATAGAAAATGATACTAATTAATAACTCGGTGCTCCTCCGCGTACCGTGTTTACCAGATTTTCTTCGACACGTGGAGAAAATCCCGAGAAAATTTGGTCGTAAAATCTTGGAACGTATATCAGCCCACTTTTATTGGGTACTTAAGAGAGCGCACGTATAGAGGACCCTCGTCACGTACCGACCTTGTCTAGTTTCCACGCGCGAAGAACTAATACTCGACGGCGAATTGGAACTTTCTGTCTCGTGTTCGGAGCGGCCGCCGACAGACTCGGTGGTTTTAATTTAACGAGCTGCCACTTCCATCGACCGTCTGTGAACGCAGCCTGGAATTCCACTCGGAGGCGGTGTACGTTCGACGGGTTTGCGGAATGGACACGCGAGAGGATCGGGGTCCTGGGAAATTTATCGAGAGAGAAATTTATCCTCCGAGGAGGTCACCGAGTAGGTATCGTTCTCGCCTCGTGTAGAATTTAAACGCGGGCTAAATTTTTATACCCCGCGCGCGCGCGATATTACGTTTTTGTTGGAGTCGTAAAATTACCGATCGAATATCTAACGACAATAGTTACAAAAACATAACTAAAATCTATTACCCTTATTATTTATCTTCTACGATACGTATATCTCGCGTTAAAATTACTTCCGTACGATGATCTGGACGATCCAGCAAAGTTTTCTCGGTTTTCGTTAAGTGGCAAGTAAACACGCCTGGAGGATACTCGAGCCGTCCGACTGGAATTTATCCGAGATACCTGTTGAACGTACACAAGATGCATCGTTCTACGCTTTCCCGACTTTCGTCTGATTTCTGAATTAATTATCGCGTGCCCTCATTGTTAACCACCGATTTCGATGAACGCGTAAATTACGAACGTTTGCTCGGATTAGCGGGAAGGCGAGTACCGGAGTCGCGCCACAGAGGGTCGGCGGAAGCGTGTCTACCGATATTCGTGTTGCTCGAACATCGAGAGGGTCGAATAAACGGTGGAGATTCTGGAGATTAAAAGGCGGCACGAAATGCGAATCGAAACGGGTCGAGTCCGGCGAAAAGCTCGCTAGCGCTCACCTGTGCGTTCTGCTCCGGGTGTGGTGATACGATGCGTGTCGTGGCGAGAGATGACGAGGGGGGAGGGTGAGGGCGAGGGGGTGAGGGGTGGACGAGACGGGAAGGGGCGAGACGAGACGAGACGACGCGATGCGACGCGACGCGTTACGTCACGCAGGAGCCTTCGGCCTCCAGGTCGTGAACCCCTCAAGAGATGACGGAAATAACCGACCTAACTCTGTTAGCACCGCGAGACTAACCCGAGAGATGTACTCGCGATGCTACCTTTACTCTTCCCCCCTGCCCATCTCCCGTCCCTTTCGCTGCTGCTTGACGGACCAACGAATACGTTAAGGCTCGTTCACACGAGAGCGGGCAGCCTCGTGACGCTCGGTGGGATATCGTCGAGAAAACCGGTAACATCAAAGAGAGCGCTTACTTCTTCCTCCGAGGCCGCGTAACTCCTCGCGAGATACGTCGGCTACGAGAACTCGTTCTTCGTGATTTACGGAACCCTTACCAAGCCGGTGGCCATTGTAATTAAAATATTTTTTTATATAACCGGCTAAAAAAATCGCTCCCATCTATCTTCTCGAGTAATACTTCCCAAACGTGTCTCGAATCTTGGAAAGCGATCGAAGAGCTTGGACGAAACGCGACGCTCGCTCGATTTTCGGACAGGTGTGAGAATCGCTTTTCGGTGCTTGTCTCGTGTCTATGTTTATGCCGTGTCGTCTCCTGGCGTCGAACCGGATTTATCCGGCACCCAGTGCATCGGCTACTATACTCGCGACACCTTACTCGACTTGGCAAGGCAACTTTTCCTAAGGTAAATATAGCGACCGCTCTCGGTACACTCACGCTCTTCGGCAGCCGATGCTGGTGCGACGGAAACCCACATACGTATACATACCTACGTGTGCCTATATATACATACGCACGAGCGTACGTACATGTACCGAAAAAGAAACCTACAAAGTCTGAGAGAGAACGATCGTTTCTAACTAGTCTTTCGAGAGAAAGGGCCCACCTGTCTCGTCGTCGTTTCGTTAGAATCGACGCGGCCCCCTAGAAACTCTCGAACGCGTGCGCCCTTTCCTAACGAATCCAGTAGAAATATTTCCTAGCTGACATTTCGAATTGGGTGCAGACTTTTTGGCGAATCCTTATCGTTTCGTATCCGCGGCTCTACATACTATTCTCGTAAGTTGACATGCGATTTCTCAAGACATGCGCCTCCATCCGCATTCCGGAGACTCGATCGACTCAAAGGGAAGGTGAAGAGGAGGAGGAGGAGGAGGAGGAGGAGGAGAATGAGAAGAGCGGAACGAATATAGCCGACAAGATACCCTCCCGTTCGATTACGAACGACAAAGAGAAGGGTTAACCTTTTTCTTCTTTGTTAATCGCTGGGGGCTGCTTCTCCCAGTTAACCCTACTTATTATATGGTCTATTTATCATAAGATCGTTTTAGAGAAATTAAGCGTAAGCTTGATTACCCTAGCCGGTTCTTCCTTCCGGGTAGGGTCGCGACGCTTTGAGCGAACGACTCGAAGCAGCGTATTAAACGTTCGCACTTTATTTTTTTTCCTTAATATCTTTGTCAAGTATAGGCATGCGTCCGTTAAAATGTTATTTAACATCTCAAGAAATTTCGGAGATAATCGTTTCAATCTGTTCACTCCGCCGAAAGCACGAGGACCTCCCTGTAGTCGTGTCTAAGAAAAGAACGCGAAAAGTTACTTTTAATCGCGTGCCTTTTTTAGGAGCCTTCGTATCTTTGTTTCTCCGTAATAAATCGATTTGAATCAGCGAGAGCTCCTTCCCTCGAGTTCGAGGCGATCGCGTATCAGCCGATTCATTGTTTTTTCGAAGGACGATCCGGAGGAGCGACAATGGACCGTCATTTTTCTACGAGCGAGCACTTTCATCGTACCGACCCGTGAAATTGTCCATCACCGTCCCACTTTTTATGGCTTCCTCCGCGGTATCTTTCGCACGATCTACGCGTTCGTTTCGCACGTAGAATCATACGTGCATGGATAAGGCGAATCCTTCCGAAACGAAGTTACCACGACTTTCTACGATCCAGTCGATCGGAACGATCGTTTCGATCGCGACAACGGAGACGCCGTCGCCGCCGCCGCCGTTCGAGTCGAGAAACGCGCGAACGAATCGCATTATCGAGCGCGAACACTTTATTTCTATTCCCGATAACTATTTTACGAGTTCCAATGCGATTGTGTGCAAACATTCGTCAGCTGTTCGCGCGCGACAACGTCGTCACTGACGAGATCGGCCGATACGCGAAAAGTGACGTCACGAATCTTCCGCGATACGCTTTTTTATGAAACGCATATATATTAGGAGCTTTCCACATCGAACACACCGCAGTAAGTTTGACCACTGGAGTACGTGGTTATTAACGAAGCGAGTTATCCGATTAACCTGTAATAATTAAACATCATCGGACGCGTTTTTTTTTGCTGAATCAAAACTTTCATTTTTTCACATCGTCTTCCATCAAACGACCGCCATTCTTACGTGTTTTATTTAACGAGGCGCTACGATCGCCTTAGCCGATCGTCAAGCGATTTTCTTTTCTTGCTTCTCTCATTCACAAACGTATCATCGAGCATAATTTTCCGCGTCGTTCGTAGCGATCGTGGACGAACGCACAGGTCGATGTTCGAAAGGGAGAGAGACAGAGCGAGCGAGAGAGAGAGATAGAAAAGCCAGAAAGAGGATACACGTTTCGCGGATATTTCACTGACTCTCTCGAACCCGATTTTCGTCACGAGACGTCGCCTGTGGCGCGCGATCCGCTCTCTTCGCGATCTTCGCTTTCCTCCAACAATCTTTGCCTCGATTCGCGCGAGAGCGGCTTGATCGACGGTCTCGCGGAAATGTGAAAAATTCCGCGAATCTTTCGTTATCGTCCTCGTTCCTCGATCGATGTCCTCGAAGAAGTGTCAACGTTATTCCTTCTCCCTGATGACAACAACCAGGAGATTGTTCTCGGTGAGTGCGAGTTTCTTTTTAAGGGAAATCCTCCTGCAATCCTCCTGCCAAATTTGATAGCTCACGATTATTCGTATCGAGCGTCTAAGAATAATCGCGGTGCATAGGTGTCAACGAAGAAACTTTTACGTTTGAGATTATCCCAGAGAAGCGAGACCGCGTTCGGACGATCTACCGTTAGATACTTAAACGGCGAGGGATAAAGCTTCGATTTCCATGTACACCTTATCTTAATTGCTCGTACGAATTCAGCCATAGAAAAATTCTAAAGGAAGGCGTTTTCTCGAAACACGCATCCTTTCTATTTGTGCCGGGGGTTATTATCCTAAGTACCTATCCTGATCGTTTGTAAGCGTACGTAAACCCTACCATTAGACGGGAATCTTTTTTCTCCGTTTATTACCCATCCACGACTCTCTTTCGCTTTCTCTCTCGCGTACTCTTTCTTCCGCGAAAGAATCTCGGAAGATCATCGATTCGATTCTCTCGCTTCTTCTTGTAACTCAAAGTAACTCGAAGATTAACTCGTCGATTTGTTCCCTTCTACATTCCGCGTTAAAAGTAATACCGACACTCGAGTTAAAGCGAAAGATAAATTTTTTGGGGGACAAAACAAGCGGGAGATGCGACTACTGGCGGGTGAGTATCTCGTTTCTTCTTGGCATTCGGCCCGTTCACGGACAAATTGTTCCTTCGAGAACTCGATGTTCCACACGACGTCACGCGCGCGTGCGCGACGCTGGCACGTTTTTTACCTAGCCGCGATAGAACGCTCGAAGAATTAGTTTCTTCGAGGGAAAGAAACCGCTCAAAGATGGGACGTGTTTTTTTTTGTTTCGAGCTCTTTGTTAACCGAAGAACAATAGCAGCGCGTTGCCAAAAGCATCGCTTCGGCACCGAGGACGCACGTGCGCGCAGTCGTTCAAAAATTAACGAAACACTGACGTCTTCCGGCTTCGCAAATACAAACAGATGTGTCTTTTCAGGTGTACGTATATAAACGACGTACATATGCGCGCGCGACTTTTCTCGTTCATTCAGATCTTACCGCGTATCTCTCCTCTATGCTCGGCAGCCTCCTCCGCGTGCATATGGCGGATCTTTTTTATTCGAATGCAAAAACGGAGAAAATGCAAAAATAATCGATAGGTATATTAGAATATCGTTAGAAATCTCATATTCGTTCTCCGTCTCTCTTTCTCCCTCTCTTTCTCTATTCACTCCTTGTTTGTCCTACGTTACGAGCTCTCCAAGCTTATATAATTCGTGGGTTTACACGTCAAACGTTTGTACGAAGCAAACGCAGCCGGGTATACGACTAGGAAGCGACGCTGTGTTGTGTATCCCTTCGATGACCAATATCAACCACCCCACGTAGCCGGCGATATCATTAAAACTCTCTCGCCAAAGTCGCTAGCACGTGTCACGTCCGTGGAACAGACGATGAAGTGTCTCGTTACTCCACTACAACGCGACGCGTTTCTACGATCCGCGTGTGCTTGCGGAAGGACCAGGAAGCGATAGCGTCGGTATTCACCCGAGACTCTTAGCGTTTTTTTCCCTAATTTTATTAATATCTACCTTTTGTTTAGTATATGCGCACGTTTTCCGGATCTCTCCGAAAAAACGTCGATGTCGCTCGAGAAAATGTGAAATTCTCGTGAGTAGTCGCTACGATGATGCGAACATTCCTACGACGGATTACGATAGCGCGTTATCGGAGGCGCGGAGGGCGGTAAGAACAACGAGTGCGTGATTAATTACTTGGAAAGTACTAGAAAGACAGATGTGATGGATGTTGTGCAATAAGAAAAAGAAAGACAGAGAAAGAGCAGTAGTCTGTACAGCTTCCTTACTCAAGTTTCATTCTCTCTCTCTCTCTCTCTCTCTCTCTCTCTCCCCCCTTATTCTCACTTTTACTCTTACATTAGAAACCCGAAAAATGGCTCGGATTCTACTTCAATTATCTTTCCTTCGTTCGAGCGAGCAACGTTCTTTAGAAAAGGAATTTTATCGCTATCGGCGCGACGTCGCAATTCCGCGAGCGTAAATATTTTTTTCGGCAGCGCCCTCCAGGATGTCGAAGACGCGGGGAAGAAAGGAGTCGAGATCTTGAATGCGACAAAATTTCGTAACGTAATTCGTGTTTACGCCGATGGTCGAACAAACAAAACATTTGTCTTGCGAACGTCGTGACTCGACCTCGCCATTGTCGATAACGAATCAATGGAATGCGTGCCGGAGAAAGTGACCACCGGTGCATATCTCTACGATATCTACGATATATGTATCTTCGAGTAGCATCGAATTTTCACGCAAGAAAATCACATCGGAAGATGGGAAGATATCTCTCGCAGTCGCCGACAGATAACGATTTCGCGTCTTTGATTTTCGAGAACACGCGCGATCGTTCGAAGCCACGCGTTCGCTGCGCGATTACGATCTCCTCGTATAATCCAACGATCGCCATTTAGCATACAATGAACCGAACTCGAATGAACGCGTACTGGATTGTATTTCTATATTGACTTCTTTATCGATTCCACGCGTGCGGGCCATACGTTGTGCCCGCTCGGCAAAAATGACTCGAACTCGATACGAAAGGAAATCGAACCGAGGAACGGAACTCGAGGCTCTCGTTCGGAAATCGAGCCGACGATTATCGTTTCTATACCTAACTTGGAAACGCGAGAGGATCTTAAAACTATCGTCCTCGTTTTTATTTGAAAATAAAATGGGCCTGTCCCTCTCTCTTTATCCGTCTCTCTCTCTCTCTCTCTCTCTCTCTCTCTCTCTCTCTCTTTCCCTTCCCCGTCTCTCAGCGCAGGCGCAAACTACTGAGAATAGTTTATAGCGGTGTTACGATCGTTTCTCGCTCGCATAAAACAGATAAAAAGAGAAAGAGCGAGAGAGAGAGAGAGAGAGAGAGAGAGAAAGAGTCGCGTGTACGCGTCTTGTGCGTGCACGTAATGCATCGTCCGTGCTTTATGGCATAATATAACGTTAGAAACGAGTTGAATTCTCGCCGGTATGCAAAGTGTGTTGACGGCTGCTTCGTGCGCGCCGACGCCGCCGTAGTTTCTTTTCTTTTTCATTCTCTTTTTTTTATCCTCAGGCGCATAATTCCAACGACTGCAACCGCGGTTATATTATTAACGCCACGGAGGATAAAGAAGTGAGAGAGAGAGAGAGAGAGAGAGAGAAGCGGAAAAGCTACAATATTCGGAGAAGAGACCGAGTTTGTATACGAAACGAAAAAAAGGAGGAAAAGTGTAAAGGAGAGGGGGAAAGAATAGTCAAGCGCCACCGCGGTTCTTTATCGCCTTCATTATTTATCTTCATAACGGAGTGTACTTTGGTTATGGCAGGCATAAACGCGTACTCACTCTCGACGCTCGAGGACGAAAAAGGTACTCGAATCCTCGAGCAAAACGGCACACCCTTAAATTTCTCTTTGAAGGAGATTCGATGGAAAGAAAGAGAGAGAGAGAGAGAGAGAGAGAGAGAGAGAGAGAGAGAGGGATAGTGAGAGATAGTGAGAGTCCGCCCGTTCTCCTTCCTCTCGATACGGATGCATTTACGTAGACAAATACGTACATACGTATATAAACGAACGTGTAACGCGATGGAAGTCGAGATACTATGAGCGTAACTATACGCTCTTATAATATCACACGTGAATAAACATTGACACGAGGAGGAGGCGGTCGGTCGACGAAGAAATGAAAATATTCCATAAATACTCGGCTCCCTGCAGACAATTAACGCGATTACGGCAAACAGGCTCTTTTTGCAGAGTCGCTCCTGCTTGACGCGTTTTATCGTGACCCCCGCGCTTGCACTCCTTTCACCGCGCGAATTCGAAAATGCGAGCCAGAAGTTTGGAGATCGAAAAATCGTGACGTCACTCTCTAACGAATGTAATCGTAGGCTCCGAGCGATACGAATAAATCATAAAATCTCTGTCTCATAATGTAAATTTGCCAAAGGCTTTTGAGACGAGCGAGAACATTGTATGTACAAGGAGGTACTTCGTTTTCCGCAAATAACGCCGAACGATGAGAGTGACAAGGCTACGACGCATTAATCGTATCCCCTCGGGACACCCCTCTTCTTTCTTGTCTACGCGAATTTTGCCGATCTCCGATCCGTACACTCATTATATTTTTTATTGATATCGGTTATATAAGACTCACGTTCATTTAAATTAACGATTACGCGCCAACGAGTGACGCGAGGCGAAAGCAAACACGATGGAAACGCGATACGATCGTTTTGATTAATTTCACCTTGGCCATCGGCAAATATGGAGAACGAGCTACATCCGAAGGCGTTACGGTCAAATTTTCTCCATTTATTCGAGCTACATTGTACATAAATAGAGACGTATGTCGAAATAACTTTGAGCAGAGTTCGCGCAGGTACCTACGTACCTTTTTCAGGTACAGCTAACGGGCTCGAGAGAACATTTACGGTTGCCGTCGATTACCGATTAATCGGCCATTTTACCTACTTACTCACCTGACCCTTTACGGTACTTACACGTTTTTGGGCCTAAGTCTCTACCTATCAACTGTTTTCTCACTCTCTGGCACAAGTACACGTATATACTCTCTCTCTCTCTCTTTCTCTTTCTCTCTCTCTCTATCCATCTCTCTTTCTCTAATTTTATTTAAGACGTCGAGGTATAATTTCATTAGCGAGCCGTGTCTCCCGCGATACCATTTGTCCTTCTTTGATTTACGAGCCACACGAGGAAGACGCGCAAAAGCATTTACGAGCGGCTTCGAAAATATTCCTTGTCATGTCTTATTTCAGGAACTATACGACGCTTTTGGTGTATCCCAAATAGAGGTACTTTTATAAGCGTAGTTCCGCTATTAATAGCTCGCGATCGTGGAATCTATTCGGTGAAGATGGAAAGAGTGGAAGATGGAGAGAGAAATTAAAGGAAAAAGACGAAAAAAACGTAAATAACAAACTTTATCGCACATTTCTTTATTATTTTCACTCATCGATATACATTGTAACGCATACGCATACATTAAACTTGCTCTCGATAAAATCGCATAAACATCGTTTTAGAGTCTGCGAACGAGTCTGCCGATAAAGGGGAATTGGGCCACGGAAATGTCGACTCCTTCCAATATTACAATTTTTGCAATTTCGCACGACCTAAAGCGTCGTGCGTCTTCGCGGTCGAGTTGCATTTTATTGTCGATCGTCGAAGTACGCGTTCTACGTATCACGATATTGTTCGATAGTTACTATGTAAGTTCCCAGTATTATAAAATGACGCGAGCGAAATTTCCACGGCGTAGGAAGGGACTAGAGCGATAACGCGAGGTTACGCGTTTCGATGGGGGAAAAAAAAATTAATCGATAGCATCCCCGAGAAGCGTTATTAACGCGCTTGCTTTATATTCCGGTGAAAATTGCCACGCGCAACGATGAAGAACGGTGATTTTTTTAGCAAATATTTCCCTTCGATATAAATTACGACATATTTGCTCATTTTGCGGGCTGCCGTCCTATAAATATTTTAAACCACGTGCATAAACGTTTGCAGAAGCAACATCTCGAAGCGTTTCAGTTACATACGCGCGTGTTGTGTTTCGCGTCGCGAGGAAGAAACGTATCGGCGACATTGAAAATTCGAAATGAACGATAGTGCATCGATGAGAGATTTTGAATACGTGTAGAGAGAGAGAGAGAGACAGAGAGCGGTCCTTGTATGTATCTCCGATGCTTTCTGTTCGTCGATCTCGGAAAAGCTATCGACCGATCGATGCTTTATTTATCGATCGTTCGCACGAGGATTTACAAGTTTACTGTTGCCAACCGATTCGCTGACGCATAAAATGCCCGATGCCTCGACCGTTGTACGCTACGCTCTTTTTTTTCTCCATCTATCTCTCTCTCTCTCTCACTCACTCACACACACACACACACACACACCCGTTTGCTTCTTCGCTCAGATAAGAAAACAGTGCGAATGCGCGTACGAGAGCTAAGAAAAAAATATTTTCGTTTAAACGGACAACAGTCTGGTGGCGCGGCGTGGCGCGATCCAAATATCCGAGCGTGGACTTTGAGAGGCCCGCGGCGCCGTCCTCGTCGCGAACACGCGCGGAGACGTGATTCTGTGACACCGCAAAAGTTACGTTTACTTGGCGAGAGCCGAGAACGACTCGAGTATCTCTCTTTTGACAACGAAAATCCGGTTACTTTTGACACATCCGAAAGAGAGGAATAAAATGTCATTCTCGTTCATTCATCCTCGTCGATTACTTGCCGCTCGTCTTCCTTATTGTTTAAATAAACAGCGTAACGAGCGATCGCGAAGATTAAAATCCCCATTCGAAAAGCAGATAAAACTCGAGTCGAGCAAACAAAAGGTTGGTGTAAAATCTTCCATTCTCCTTTACGGCCTTTTCCGTATCGGGCAACGAATTTAAAAGCAATATTTTGAAGCAAAGGCGACGAATATAGAGAAAGGAAGGAAGGAGGAGAGAGAGAGAGAGAGAGAGAGTGGGAGGGAGGGAGAGAAATGCCAGTGTTTCAAAATAGGTCAACCATTCGACCTTATCCGGTGACCTCTTCCATATCGATCGACGAACATACATACGTATACTTGTGTCTACCCAGCGACTCTCTTCCCCGACCTTCCTTTAAACTCGTCCGCGTCCTCGTGTTCCTTCCGAAAGCACGAACGAGTAGTACGTACGGCATAGGGAAGGGTGTAGGAGGTAGGAGAGGTAGAGCGACGCTCGCAAAGTTCAAGTCGGCTGAAAGTTCGAAGCGTTTCGAGTAGATCCTAGAGGAGAGGAAGGACATTGCAAAATTACACGTTGCTTTGTCCGGGCGATAGACAATACGTAGGACGCTTTCCGTATTCAAAGAGCCAGTCGGCGAAACTCTCTTGCCCTCTCGTCCCGTCGCCGTCGTCCAGAAGATGTGGCTTTTCATCGAGTTACCGATCGACGTTCCACCGACGAATACAAATCGAGGGCAGGCTCCCTCGGCGCACCTGTGCCCTCTTCTGTCCATCGACCGATGGACAAAAGAGGGTGGGTCTCTCAACGGGAGGAAATCGCGCGAGCGAGAGTATAGCCGCGACGCATCCATCAAAAGGGAACCTTTCGTTTCCTGTTTTTTTCTTCCGTTTGCCCGCGCGCGCTGACCACTCCGGGGAGAGTTTCCTTTCCAATTTTGATACGTACGAACCTACCTATCCACCTCGAGCACGGATTGATCGATGAAACGCTAATACGTTCCGGTATATCGACGAGCGTACGTATACACAATATACATACGTATATACGCAACGTGTAACGGCACGTGCCGCTTCGGCCAAGTGCTTTTTCACTTATCTTCGATCGCCACTCCCTTATCAACGACTGGCGTGTGCGCGCACGGGTTTCCCGACCGTGCCGATATACATCGTCCCTTGAGTGGATATTTTATTTTCGTGCGGCGCCAAGTACGAATAGAGAAAATGAAAAGTGAATTTACGCTTGTACATGCGACTACTACCGTAAGATTCGAAGAAACCAGGCTCTTAAACTACAACGAGCCGCAAAATAGAAAAATTTGTATTTAAAATCCTGCCGTTGGGGAACAAGGTTTCGAGATGAAGTCGTAAAGTGGGAAACGTTCCAAGTTCGCGTAGACGCGAATTCGACTTCCCCTCTCGTTTCGCGATATACATCTTCTTATCGACCGCGCGAGAAGAACGAACGAATCTCCGTCCGTTCTCGTCCAAAGACGTCGTCGGCTCGCTCGAATCGATTCGCTAATTATTTCGCTCTATAGAAGCACGCGAATTCTAGTTAGCTCGAAGAGGATATCGAAACGAAGGAGCCTGCCAAATTTTCCTTGGCAGAGGGACGCCGAATCATCGTCGTTGTCGCGTCGTACCGAACGCCGAGTGCGAGAGGTCGAAACGATTCGAGAGCAGTCGATGTTACGACGGTTTCGCTGGCAGCCGCGTTCTTCGGCTCGTCGTTCGAAACCCTTTCCTACTCGCCTGCGTTTTCTTCGTCCTCGGGCTTCGAAAAACGCGCCGACCTTCGCGCCTCGCTCTCGCTCGTCTTTCGCGTTCCGTGTCTTTCTCACCGGTGTCCACGAAATGTGGGTCAGGAGCTTCCGGTCTCGCGAAGATTCTCCGAAACGACGCAACGACCTACCCATAAATAGACTCTCGATAATGACTTTACGATCGTCGGTGTTCCGCCACGGAGCGTAATCGCCACGGAGTCGTTGGAGAAAGGAGTAAGCCGAGGGGAGGAGCACCCACGACTCGAAGTGTTCGAAAGCAAAGGGAGTGTGCTAACGCCGAGAAAAAGATTAATTCCTCTTTGGTGATATCGGGTACGTTCGGCACGACGGACTCGTCGAAATTTTCTCTCTTCTCCTCTTACCGCGTACGCTTCCTAAAGTTTCACGAAATTACGTCCTATCGAAGTTACGTCGTTGCAAAATACAAGAAAAAAAAGTCTACAAGATTTCAAAGACGCGTTATCGTCGAAGAGAAAGAAAACGATAGAAAAAAGAAGAAGAATTAAGTTTCCATTATTAAAAATCTTTTTATGTCGAGTGAACTTCTTGTATCGCTACGTTTTGTTTTCTGTGTTTTCTTTTCGAAAGGCCAGCCGCTGCCGCAACAGCCGTTCGACGACACTTTTTGTTCACGTGCACGCCACCGGCTTATCGGACGATCGTAGCGAGCGAAGTTCGGCCCTATCATCGGGGATTAATTAAGAAACGAGCGCGCGATTAGCGCGAAATTCTGTCGGCGCGACCCGACGCACGCCGGCACCACCAACATCGATATACCGTACCACACCACAAGGCATACGCGCGGACGTCGACGACAGGGCAACGCACAGCCGGACAAAGCGAGGGTGGGAGAGGGAGAGGGAGAGCGAGAGAGGAGAGAGGTTGAGAAAGAGCAAGCAACGACGACGGTACGACGACGGTACGACGACCACCGACACGGCCGATCGCCTTTTATCGTCTGCCGCGGAACCACCGAGGAGAGAGCGTGAATGAGTTCGAAGATCGACTGCCCACGAATGATTCACGCTGCCTACGCGATTTACTACATTACTGTAAGTGTCTCGCAGCCGTAAACAAGCCGATAAATGGTATAAATAGGTTTTTATTTATCGTCGAGCGGTTCGCATTATCGGTCACCCAGCCATCGCTCTCGCGCTCTTTCTCTCTCGCTCTCCTTCCTTTCCCGATCGTCAATCGCGCGCGCCAAAGGTGAGCAGCCTTTTCGACGAGGCGATACAAGTAATCGTAATTCCTTCTTTTTTCTCGAGGATTAAGCACCGTGCATTGCGTTCTTTCGTGAACCGTACCTCGCAAATGCACTAGCAACGCGCACGCCGATTTTTAATTGCTCGCGAAATGTTATTGCAAAAATGGATTTAGAGAGAGAGAG
>JAIFRP010004357.1:528354-541307 GCA_032403825.1 Odynerus spinipes
GTTCGCGAAAGACTTTTCTGCGAGCACGCATGTCGGACTTTTCCTTGAATAATTTTGAACGAGTCGTTAAAAATGATTTATTATCTTCGAAATCGTGTGCTATGCGTCTTAAGTAATTCGCGAGAAGAAGATCGCCAGGAGATTGAGTTTATTTATTTCTGAAAGCGTACGCGTTACGGTCTAGTTTTTAGTAAGAAGCATCGTCTGTACGCTCTCGAGGTCCTCGAGAATCTTCGAGCGATACGTCGTTCTCTCTCTCTCTCTCTCTCTCTCGTTCTATGGACGTTCTAAAGAGCCGCCATCGAAAGTAGAAAAAAATCCAATTCATAAAAGCACCGTTTCATGTATCATAGGTAGGTATATACCCACGCACCTATTTAGTCTCCGTCCTCTATCCTCGTTTCTCGAGGAAATACAAGCGGTGTAGCCGAGGTTCTTCGGTATCATGGAGGTACCGCGGAGGTACCGCGGAGGTACCAGGGACGTACGACGGAGGTACCTCTCCGGTACCTACACCTCCGGTACTCTCCTCCGGTATCCCTCCAGGTGAAACCGTTTCCTGTGTCGCAAGCCGCATCTCTCATTCCTGAAGGGTCTTTCCTGCGTCGACCTCTTCGTCTCCGTCTCTTTCGCTCTCTCGCTCGCTCGCACGCGAACGACCTTTTCTTTCTCTCACGGTATAGTAATATATCTGGGCCGCGTGGGCGGGCCACGTGGGTTTGACAGCTTAGCCCACGGAAACTGGTTACACCTACGCGCGCGTGCGCGAGCAAGAGAGCAAGAGAGTAAGAGAGAGAGAGAGCTAACGTCGCCTCAGATAGAGGCACACACCAGGTACACACGACGAACAACAACAACCGGCGAAGCGCACTTTCCGTGTCGACTGCTTCCGCCGAGATAGATTTTTGTCTTCGAGCCGAACGGGACACGTGGCCCCTTCGTAAGAGTCCACGTGGCCTCCTCTTTCCTTCGACCGGCTTTTAGTCTAGCTCTTTGCTCGATATGACAGCGATTAGCTAGACACGGTCTCTACTCGAGGGGGAGAGAGAGAGAGAGAAAGAGAGAGGAACCAAAACCGTTTCCATCCAAAATTTTCTTATTTCTACGCCGCAGAAAAAACAACGCGACGATAACAAATTCCGAACGCGTGCGTGCGCGTTCTCGTTGGAAAAATGGCGTCCGAGATCGCGTGGGCAACCTCGCGCGTCTAATAAATATAAAATGCGGCTCCCCGCGCGTCTACCCGCTACGAGTTTCTTTTTTTCCCTTCCCGCATTGACTCCGCCACCTCCGCCACCGAGTTCCCACTTTCATTGCACTTTTCTCTACTCTTTTCAAGTTCTGGGTGGAGTGCGTCACGTTCCACTTGCAAACAATTACTCGCGACTCCATTTCTCCTTCCAACCCCAATGCCTTCCTCTCTTTCCCTCTCGTCTCTCTTCCTCTCTCCTCTTGAAATCGGAGAACGGAGTAGAAGCGTCGAGGAGGACAGTAGTTCGCGGGTTACCCTTTCCAAAAATGGAATTGGTTTCGTCGGTCAAGATACGATCGCGCTCGCGCGCGCGCGCGCGCTCGACTCGAGCGACTCGAACTGCGCAGAAAAACGCCATAACTTCGTATCGTATATGGCGGCAATGCACAGGTGCATGCCACCGTGCTCTCTGCACGCTCTACCCCCACCACTATTTCTCGTTCCACAGTCTTTCCCGCCCCATTCTACTTCCACCCCTTCTTCGTCGTCCCTTGACTCGATCGAACGCGCGCGTAGAATGTCAATTGTTCCTGTCTCTCTTTCTCGCTCTCTCGCTCTCTCCGTTTGCACTTCACTTCGTACTTCTGTCCCACTTTTTCTCCATTTTTCCCCTCCCCGCCTCCTATCTTTCTCTTACTCTCCCTTTTTTCACGGTGAAACATGGTTGCGATACTCGAGAGATTTCCTCTCCCTCTATCTCATCCAAAAGCTGCAGCTCTCTCTCTCTCTCTCTCTCTCTCTCTGTCTCTCTCCGTCCTCTTTCCTCCCCCGTCATTCTATTTTATCCGTCCTTCTCTCGAGATCGCGTTACCCAATCGGTGAGTATCAGAGAAACAAATATCTCTCTCTCTCTCTCATTCGTTCCTCCGCGTCTCCCTTCGTTATCCTGCCATCCGTCTTCGTCCTCGCCGATCTCTTGCCAAAGGCGAGTGGTAACGAGTTCGATAAAAAATAATTAGTATGTCCCGTCCGAGAGTCGGTGTTTCTAGAAATAGACCGGTCCGCATAATCATCCGTCGATTCCGAGACCGCTTTGGAAACTTGGCGGGCGGCTTTGCCTCTCTACGAGACTTTACCGTCAGTTTCTCGCAATGACGGCGGCGAGAGAACCGCTCGCGAGGTACTCTCGTTGAGAGAGTAAGAGAGAGAGAGGGCGGGAGAGCACGAGCGCGTTATCGCGAGAATCGCGATTCGACGCGAAGGTGAATTACGATGTGATTTCATGACTCAACCGTACGACGTGTACCACGAGCACCTAATTTTCAAACAAGCTTCTTCCTTCTGTCTCTTTCACTTTTTAAAATCCATCGAGCGTGTCTCGTAGAATCAACGTTTCTGTAAAAAAGAAAGAATCCTTCGCCGTTGCCACTACTCGTTTACTTTTTTTTCCATTCTCCATTTTCTCAACGTAGATTAGAGAGGAGGGAGCAACGGGTCGGGATAGTACGACTAATCGTTTCGTAGCACGGCATACGGTACTTTGGGCAACGGTCTCTTAAGTACAAGGCTAATAGGAACCGAAAGATATGCTCGCGTGCGCACGCGCACGGGCGAAGGAGCGAGCGATCGAGTCGCGTGCGCGCAGCACCGCTCGCCGAGAGCCAAGCCGGTGAGAGTTGAATTTATGAATGAACGAGCGGGCGAAGGGCGAGCGTGGGCGAGCCCACGCGCTCTATCATAATCGGTACCTCGGGCCTAGTCACGACCGCGTCGCCGAGATCCGTTGTGGAGAGCCGAGATCGTGCGCGCGAGAGCGAGAGAGCGAGGAACGTTAACGCGAGCTCAACGGGCAAGGTTGAAAAGCCAGCCGAGATTCGGTATCATCGATGAATGAATGAATCGAGTAGGTAGGTACTCGCTCTATTCACGAGATACCATACCTCGTGCCCTTTCGGAACTTTCGAAACATCGACCGCTTTCGGGAGACTCTCGATTGGTGACCTCGTAGAAGACGATTTCCGAAGTGAAACTCTCGTTCACCGGATGAAGATTTCATTTCCAGCTCGAACGACGACGGAAGAAACCCGTCGCCTGTACTTACGCGTACGTAAATACCTACACAAGTATCGGAGAATCGTCGATACGAAGCTATCGAATTATGATATTCTGCTATAATCGAGACATCGGACGATTTTGCAAAGTTAGTCGAGCAGCATTTCAGTTCTCCGGTAAGACCGTCCGTCCGTCATCTTAACGCGCGCGCGTTACGACAATGAATAATCCATGGAGCGCGGAGTGGTGGCCGAAGGCAATGTATGCGTCCCACACAGGAATTTCAGGTGTTTCGACTAACGAGCGATTTGCATGGAACAACGAGGACGTTCGACGACGACGACGACGACGACGACAACAACGAGGAGGAGAAGGAAGAGGAGGAATGCAAGCGAACCAGTTCCAAGCCGCCAAAGGACTTCTTCTCTTCTCGTAACGTTTCCGATGTGTAATGCTTCTGATTCGTAGGGGAAATAAAATAAAAGGACGTATCGTTCCGATTTCGGCGAGTCCGTCAATAGGTCGGCGGTGCGAGCGTAACGTAAGAGGATTACGTCTCGAATACCTCGTACCTCGCGAAGGAGGACGCGAGCATACGCTTTCCTTTTTACATTAATTAGTTATTGCATAAAAAGCCCGGCTCCCGCACGTACCATGCAAATCATCTCTAACGCGATGTAAATTACTCGAGCACGAACACCGTGTAATAACACGAAATACATTGTCCTCGGTGCGACGTACGATTCATTATGCATTTAGCGGTTGCACCATTAATGTATCGGGATGCTGGAGGCTTCGACTTATCGTATATCACCGGTCGAACTTTTCACCGTTCCGTTTATTACGCGTACCTTATAATCGCGTTTATTGGACATTATATCGTCGTATATTATACGCTCAACGCGCGTGCCATAAAGCGACGACGTTTCGAACAAATCGAAAAATAAAATACGCGAAGTGCGAAAGGTGGGACGAGGGGGGGGGAGGGGGAGGAAGTCGTTTGCATAATAGCGTCGCGTCGAGAGGCGTCCGTCGAAACTCGACGTTCTTGGAAATGTGCTTGAATTATTATCTAAGGTGCTTCTTAAGAAGCTATAGCCAGGTATATTAAATCTCGATAACGACGTCGTTGGGCTTGATTAACGTCTCGGCCGCGACGAGATAAAACACCGGCTTCTTCTATATTGCCCAATTAATAAAGCGGATAGGAACTATGAATCAATAGTCAACATTGTTATTATAAAAGTGTCATACTCGGCTATCCAGCGGGAACTCTCGCGAGATTCGCGTCGAAAAGAAGACGAGACACGTGAAATCGTAATTAACGGTGACGGACGGTGCAATGGTAATTAATAAGGTAACGAGGAAAGTGGAAAAAGAGGAAGGTTCGTTTCCCTCGTCCATAAATCGCGCGCAGAGCGTACCGTCGCGAGTCTCGTTCCAACGCTCTTCCGCGCTAGCAACGTACCATGAGTAATCGGGCAAAGGAAAAATAATTAGTCAGTTTAATAACGCCTCGTAGGATTCCGTAAGGAACGCGCGTAACGGCAGGCGGCGATCGTAGATGTCGAAATTAATTTGCCAGGAGAACTAATAGCGATCTCGCGGCGTTTTCTCGTATCGCGCGCGAATACTTTCCTTTGAAGAAGATTAAATCGTGTCGGTAGGTACGAGTGGAGAAACGTCCTCCTCGTTTATTTCCACCGATCGCGAATTCGAGCGACTCTAGACAAGATTAGGATAATTATTTGACATCGTTCGTTATTTGATATGGAGTTATTAGAAAAAAAAACGGTAATGATTAGAAATTGAGCGATGTTTCGCGACATCGCCGAGTAAACGTAAACGTTTGAGTTAATGAATATCGTGAATTACCTTTATCACGTTTGATGCGTCTGCAAATAGCGCACATGCGTCGGCCGCAGTGCTGCCTCTCGGGCTTTTGCTCGGTGTCCAGGGTGACCATCTTTCTGATAATTTTGATCACTCGCGAATAACACGGAGGGAAAAAACGAAGTCGTATAGACGACTCGCAAAGTTGCTTTTTTCTTTTCTATAGTTTTCAATTGGAGAGAAGACGTCTCGATCCAGCGACACTTCGCTCCGGCAAACTTTGTTGCACCGCGATCGCTAGCAACGAATTCATTCTGTTCGAACTCGATGTTGCTTCGAGCGGTAACGCAGACGGTAGGGGGTAATCCTCTTGTCTCGACGATCCTGTCGACGTCGAGAACGAAAAATCGATCCTTTCGATCCACTTCCAGGGACGAAGATCGACGCTCCTGCGATTAGCGGGTCCTGTAAGTCGACGGTTCGTGAGATCGATGTCGGCGATCTCTCGAATACGCGATAACGTTGTAACGTCGTCGAAGGTAGGTACAACAAATGGTAATGACTTTTTATAAATAAAGGAAGAACGACTACGACGACGAGAACGGTACAACGATATCTACTACTTCGGTGATCCTTCTTGGCTCGTTGCTTATCGTCCTCGGATCTCCTGCTTCCGCGCGGCACGAATTTAATAAACTCTTATCTCGAACGATCGTGCCTGTCATTTCAACGATTGTTAGCCTTTAAACAATCGTTTCTTGTGACGTAACGCTTTCACTCGGCTTCTTAATCGCGCGAGCGCGCGTGCGAACTTCTCTCGGAATTTCACGCGCGTTTTCTCCTCCGGTTGAATTTAAGCTCGTATGCACGAGAATTGATTTCACCTTTACTTCGTTAATTGCAACGGGACGCGTCATAAATCACGTTTACGTTTATTCGATTTCGAACATTTTGACTTTGGCACGGCACGGCACGACACGGTGCAAGTATCATACGGCAACTCGTAGGTGCTCGCTCGCGTCACGCGCGATTCGCGATTTCGAAGGAATGAAGATTTTTACTGGCCTCTCTTTCTCTCTCTCTCTCTCTCTGCCTCTCTCTCTCTCTTTTTCTCGTAACATAAATTCTGATACTTATTTCGAGAGATCGTATCGAATTCACGCGTCGAGTTTTCGTGTCTTGTTACGGTATATCATGAAAATTCCTTTCTTTTCTTACGTGTAAAAGAGAAAAATTAAAAAAAGGGATACGACTATTTTTTCTCGCGTCCCGAGCGTTGCCTCTCGACACGCTCGATCTTACGGCCGAGTGGTCACGGCTAATTAAGCTTAATTCAATTTAATTAATCCTCGATTCTCCCCCACCCTCCTAACACTCGACCGATCTTGTTTCACCCTTCGAGCAATTAGCAGAGAAGAGGAGTCGTGGGCAGTATATGTCGATGATCGTCCGAAATGAGACTAGAGAAGGGGGGAGAGGTACCTACTCGTTTCTTCTTTCTTTGTGTTTTTTTCTCTCTCTCCTCCTCTCGCCTTCTTTCTCGCGTCTCTAACGTCGGCAATTCGATCGCTTTCTTCGCGTCGTCGCGTGGGCGATGCTTCTTTCATCGCGCATAAATTATGTCGGATTACTTGCCACGAGCACGGAAACAGCTAACCGAGCGACTTTCGAAAATCGTCGTGAGCGCGAGGAAGGAGAAGGAAGTAAACTTTTTCTCGAGGATCTTCCTTGAGAAAAATGGGAGACGCGTACGGTGAACGGGGAAAGAAGTTCGAGAGAAAAGAAGGGAAATCGAGAAAAAGATTTAGGGAACCGATCGATGTAAATATCTCCGTCCCTCTCCCCGAAGACGTCGTCGAGTTTGTATCTTTTCCTTTTTCTCACTTTTACGGAACGCCGAATTTACGATTACAAGAGAGGACCGAGTCATTCGAGTTGCCCGCAAAACCGGTACTTTGCGGAGCTTATTTCTGACCGGTAAAGTTCCAGCGGAAAGGATTAAATCATTCGTTTCGTTTAAAAGCCATACGAGTCGGTAAAGTTAATTTTAATAATCGCGCGCTCTCGTTGTCGATTCGAACGAACGACTACGGTCCATTGGACGGAGATATAGTCGGAGAACGCGCGCNNNNGAGAGAGAGAGAGAGAGAGAGAGAGAGAAGGAGAGAAAAAGAAAAAGAGAAGCATACGAGTCGAAGGAAGACTGGAAGAGCCAGTGAAAGTTGACAAAACGTATTCTTGAGGGATCCGGTAAACGCCCACGCGCGGCCATTTAATTAACACCGAAATTGCCGTGCGCGTTGATCGGAGATCGTACGGAACGCGCATTAAACGGGCGACCGTGCAACTGCGTAAATTATCATTTACTATTTAATTATGCGCGGTCTTAATTGCCAGAAGCGTTTCTCAAGCGTTGTTCCCAATCGAAAGGAGCTCCCTTCTCGTCGTCGATTTTAACGTTTCCTCGGCCATCCTTTCGTCCGTCGCTCGCTTTTCAACGTTTTCGCAAGAAACCGGAGTAAGAAGTGTAATATAATTGATATCGACGCGACGTAGAATTTCTCAACGAGCACGACCGAGTTTATCGCGATACGATATCTCGGCCATAGGAATAGTCTTTCGGTTCTCCCTGAATCTTCCTTCTCCCTTTCCCTATCTCCTACGATTACAGTGTTGAAACGTTAAGCCGCTTTTTATCGCGAGCAGCGTTGTTGTTATAATAAACTTTTTGGAAACGTCGTTCGTTTTAATCGAGCACGTACCGTCTAATTATTTTAATTACCGTTATCATCCTTATTACGCGCGCTCGTTCGTTAATGCCACGCTCGTACAAAACTGTTAACCGGATTGTTTCGTCCCCGTCGTTTAATTTACTTATCGCGATTATCGCTACCAACGAACGATCGTCCTCCTCGGGGAGGCGATTAAAGAGGATGAGGTGAACGGGGAGGAGGAAGGAGGAGGGAAAGAGAGGAAGAGCGCGAGAAGGAGAAGGAAGCGCCCGGAACCCGATCGAGGCGATCGAGCATTGATTAATTCGCGGCGCTTTTCTGCCATTTATAACGCCGCGGCTAATTAACCGTGGCCGGGTTAATCGCGCAATTTGTTACCTTAATGACATATCAAGTTACGAAATTAACGTCGCAAGCTTCTCGATCGCGCGTATCCGCTATATCGTGGTCCTCCTCATTTAACCCTGCCCGGCCTATTATTTCTCAGCTTTATGTCCTTCCTCGAGCCCGCGAAGAAACGAGCACGTTTCGTAATTCCTTCATTTTTCTTCTCTTTTTTTTTTACGGAACTTTGTCTCGCTCGCTTGGTCGCTCCATACAGCGAAAGAGAGAGAGAGAAAAGATACACGCGTTTCGGATTTCGTGATATCTCCTTTCGTTATTTTTACGGTGCTCTCGTTAGTCGGTTTACGACTGAAAACGGGACGGCCCTCGAGGAATTTCTCTCTCGGTGATATTCGATCAACGCCGTTCTTGACATTTGCCTAACGAGCGAAGGTCCCGACGCGTCGCAAAATTATGTATCTCGTATCTTCTCTAACTTTTATAATAAAATCCGTCGGAAAAGGAGAAAAAAGAGGAGAGATATTACGGCAGTGGGATCGGCGGTTGTATATCGAGGGCGGCAATAATTAGCGCGGTGAGTTTTGTAACGATTAAGACGTACTATAATTTACAATGTACCGATCTCGAGAGGGGTCGCAGTAAAAAAGGTTCTCGAGGAGGAGGAGGAGGAGGAGGAGGAGGAGAGGAGAAGAGAACGAGAACGAGAACGAGGAGGGGAGCACGAAAGAACCGTAAAAGCGCGTAGCGCTCGGGGAAAAAACGAAGGACCGCTTAATTTTCTCGGTCGAAGAGCAATCAAGCTCGCCCGATCATCCCAATTTCGCTGGCTCGCGTGGGCACGAGCTGGCGGACGAGAATTCGAGCTCTTTTGACGATCGCGAAGTCGAGATCTTCGGCGTGCGCGAGGAGAAGAAAAATTCGCGACGCTTCGAAGGGGGTTGTTGCGAAAGAGAAATCGAGGGACGTTCTCTCCTTCTCTCTTTCCGTTTTTCTCGCTCATGTAAGAGCAGTTTCTTTCGATCGGCCCCTCCTACGACGAGGAGGACAGACTACTCGGGGGACGACACAGCGGCAGTCGTGGCAGTCGTGGCAGCCGCCGGCACGGCGTCGACTTTCGGCCTCGACACGCATTTCCAAAGAGTCGTTTCGTCGTCACGGACCCATCAGCCCCCGGAGTGACCGAACCTTATCTGATCGCGCCGATCTTTACGATCTTTCCTCGCGCGCGAGAGCGCGCGCGTACCGTGGATTTATTATTCGCGCGAATCCCTCCCGCCGAATGTAAGAAAGAAACGAATTTGTTCCCGTTCTACTAGAGTCCGTCCCTCTTCTTTCTTTCTCTCTGTTCCTCTCCTCGTCTCTTTTTCTCGACAAAAAAATTCGCTCGTTCGCGAGAGAGCCGAACGTTTCTCTACGATGACGGATTAATCGCGATCGAGCGCCGCCGATTCGCCTTATTGTATATATGTATGAGAGTGGAGGCCTTTTTGCAAGGAGAACGTGTCCCGAATGACGAAGAAAAAAGGGAAACGTCGGGTGCTTCTTTCTCTATCGCGTTCGAGGAGAAAATTCCTTCGGCGATTCCACGCCGAGGAGAGAAGCGATTCCCGAGGAAGATCGCCGTCGTCCGGTCGATCGAGACGCCTCGGACGCGCCAATAAATCAGAACGAGTATATAACGTGGCCGGCCGGAGGAAGGATCGGGTGACTCGGTGCAAAGAAACCTCGAATCATCGAATCCGCATCGATCGGCCGCTACGATCTCCCCCACGGCAACGAATTTCACCGGTGCGGACTCGCGCGCGCTCACACATACGTGTATACGCGTACATACGCACATATATATATATATATATATATATATATATATACACATACGTACGTAGATATATATACACTGAAAGTCATAAAACGCTGCATCGTCGGACGCGTTTGCGAAACCGAGCGGATCGAAGCCGATCGCGATTCAATTAATATCCATGGGCCGCTCCTCCCGGCTTGATTTAATTATCAGATTTTGCAGGTACCGATAGGAATCGCTTCGTTAAATTCGCGATGGCCCAAGTAATACGCGAGCACGCACACGGACACGCGCGCGCACTTAATTCCGCGCGAGAGCGAGCGAGAGAGAGAGAGAGAGAGAGAGTGAGAGACGGCACGAGGGGAAAAAAGGTGCCGGTCAACGTCGTTATCGGCAAGTAGACTGTTATTTCGCGGACACCCTTTAATTACATCGCGGGTCATTAGTTCGTCGTTAGGACGACGAAACGACGCCGCGATTCTCGCCTTCTTGCTCCTCCATGACCGATTTTTATCTGGCCTCGCGGCGCGTTCAACGCGACACCGCTGCAACGAGTTTTCGTTAGTCATTAACGAGTTTGCGGACCTTTAATATACCCTTTTTTACGACGTCCGATCGTGCGTCAGCAACACGCCCGACCGTTTAACCGTTCCCACGAGAGATCTTGCGTCCAGCTTCTTCGGATATTCCGACGAAATGAATTTCGTTATTCCAGCAATACGCCGTCGTTCTCGACGCTTTTTTTTACCAAAGCAAACGCGTCAATTACGAGTGAACGTATGCTATCGAGTAAAACGGTCGGTCTTGTCTAAAAAAAAACGGACGATTTTTTCGAGACGTATGAAAGACTCGTAAATACACTCGAAAGAGAAGAGAGATAGATACGTGTATCTTCTACACGGTCGATTCGAGGCGCTTGACGCGAGAGGCAGATTTCGGAGACTATAGAAACGCCGACGCAGGAGAATCGCGATAAGATCGGACTAATTCCGAAGGACGAGCAGCGAGCACAAGCGGTTATCCTTTTAATCGCTAAAACGAGAGATCGATCTAAATCGCGCACCATTCGATACGATCCGTAAGATCCAGTTGGAGCGC
The DNA here is from genome assembly GCA_032403825.1 of Odynerus spinipes. Lineage (NCBI taxonomy): Eukaryota > Metazoa > Arthropoda > Insecta > Hymenoptera > Vespidae > Odynerus > Odynerus spinipes. The sequence goes on from JAIFRP010004357.1 coordinate 539,408, forward strand.
CGGCTGGTGACGAGGAGCATGTCGCACGTACACTTCCAAGTAGAGATAACCAAGGATAGGAATCCTCGCGGCGCAGAGACACGGCACGCACGATCTTTTCACCATAAAGTCACACAACTCCGTAGGGTTTCTTTCCGTAGCGTGACACGCCGACGGTGGCGGTACCATCGTCGGGTTTCGACATATTCCGGGCAACTTCACTTTACATGTCGAGCGAATATCCCAACGAACAGGCGCGGATGAATAATAATAAGAAGAAGAATACAAAAAAAAAAGAGATAGACGTCAAAACCGTTCGAACGTAAGTAGCACAGAGGGTGAAACACACAAGAAGAACACCAGCTCCTTGAGACGAGCACAAACAACACTGGGCCCTTTCCTCACCGCACGTGGTGGCCCGCGAAGGACGTGGCGCGCGCGCGAGTCGGATAGAGGCGGAAGGGTTGGTCGAGTGTATTAAAAAAAAAAAAAATAAAAAAAAAGAAAAGAAAGAAAGGAGGAAGGAAAAAGGACGAGAGAAGAAAAAAGGGCGCTGGGAGGAAAAAGGAGAGAGCATCGGCTAAAGAGAAGAAACGCGTAAGAAGAAGAGAGCGGGTGCGCGTCGGTGCGCTCTGCGGCCGGTCTCTCGGTTCGTCTCTGACTGGCGTAGTGTGTGCGCGCACTCGCGCGAGCTCTCTCGTGCTCGAGTGGTGCGTGCTGCTGCTGCTGCTGCTGCTCTACGGGCAGGGGCCACGTGACACGGTCCCCTGCAGGAGGTAGGACCGCTCGCTCGCTTGCTCGCCTGCTTGCTCGCCTGCGAGCGAGCGAGCGAGCGAGCGCGCGCTTGTGACAGGCGTTCGCTCGCTCACTCGCTCGCTCGTACGGTGACGCGAGCGTGCGTGCGTGCGCGCGCTCGCCGCTCACGCACGCAAGCAAGCAAAGCGACTCTCGAGCGTTGGTATCGCGAGCTCTCGTGTGTGGGCCGCGAGTGCAGGGCCAGCGGAGCTCCGTTCGTAGTGGGGATGGCTCGCAGAGGCGGCCCGACGGGGACCGAGTGAGTGGGAGGACTGGCCCTCTCGCTCGCTTTCGAGGAGTGGGGACTGACTCGCTTCTCGCCTTTCCCTCTCTTTATCTCTCTCTCTCTCTCTCTCTCTCTCTCTCTCTCTACTTCTTTCCCCCTTCCCGCCAGTCCGCGGTCCTCGACGGCTCTCAGCCGGGGGGAACACGCAGCGTAGCAGGGGTGGAGCGGCCTACGACCCCACCAGGCGCGTGCCCCGAGTCAGACGAGGTACCGTCTACCGCCGCGCGCGCGCACTCGATAACGAGCTTCGTTCTCTGTCTCCTTTCTTCTCTTCTCTTTCTTTCTCTCTTTCTCGTTCTTTAGCAGCTCCGAGAGAAGACGAGCTAGAAATCGATGACGCCTTTTTTTCTTTAACTTCTTCCTGTAGTTTATATTCGACACGGAGAAAAGAGAGAGAGAGAGAGAGAGAGAGAGAGAGAGAGGTACGGAGCGAGCGAGGAAAAAATATTAATAACGACCGGAAGATCGGTGGAAGAAAAAAGCGGCCGAGTTAAAAGGGCCAGCCGCGAAAGACCTTTAAGTTGTTTTCCTTACTCTGCCGTGTGATGTTCGTAGAGAGATTGAGAGACAGAGAGGAAGGGCGAAAGGGGAGAGGGGAGAGAGAACGAGAAGAACCTCTCGACGAGAAGCAGATTTTACCGTCTGAAGAATTTTACGAGTAACTCGAGTTCATCGCGGCTTCCGTATATTTATAGAATCACCACGAAAATCGTACATCTATGCCCCCTGTTAATGGTGTCTCTTAAGGCGACATTTCAACCGGAAGAGATGCTTCTCCGAGTACTTTGTGAGAGAGATTGTCAGCTTCCCCACCTCTCTCTATCTATCTCTCTCTCTCTC
>JAIFRP010004357.1:546997-566668 GCA_032403825.1 Odynerus spinipes
AGAGAGAGAGAGAGAGAGAGAGAGAGATGGAAGGAAGTAAAGGGAAGTAAAGGAAGAAAGATAGAGAGGGAGAGAGTCAAAGTAAACGTAGGGAGAGAAAAACGAGGCTCGGCGCGACTCGCTTTGCACACAATTTCCACGTGGCCGAGGGCTTCGGCCGGCGCTGACGCCGCGCGGCGGTATCTTTGCGTGAAAATAAAGTGCCGCTGGTGATTCGCGTACGCGCGGGCGCGCGAGTGCACTCACGGCCTCGAGATGGGGCCCGTTGCGATCTCGCCGGAGGAGGAGAGGAGGCCCACCGAGAAGAGAGCGGGGAGGAACGGTAGTGAGGCCCTTATTAACATTTCTCTGGGATTCGAGGCGAGATTAAATTGACAGGGAGGATTTGCGAGTCGTTTGTTACGGCTACCCCTGCCTCTCTCTTTCTCTCTTTCTCTCTCTCTCTCTCTGTCTTCTTATACCTTCTTCTTCTTCTCTCTCTCCTTCTCTTCTCGTTTTCCAGCCTCGCAAGCGGGTCACAAAAGAGAATTCTTCTTTCTCTTTCTCCCTTGCTCTCTTTAATCTGATTCTCCCTCTCTTTCTCTCTCTCTCTCTTCCCCGAGGCTCCTCTCAACGAGATCGTCGATCCTGTGCTCCGTTTTTCTACCACACGCCAACGAGACTATAATGAATTAATGTCGCGTAAAAGTGCTGCGAATGTTCCGACCAAAGAGAGAAAAAGAAGAAAGGGAATAATGGTCAAACGCGTTCACGTTCTTGGAGCTTAGACTGAAAAAATAGTTCGTCAGGGTGCGCGATTTCGTCGAGGGAAAAATTTCGATGTCTCCTCGTGAAAAAAAATTACCGGGATTCGTATTACGACGTGATTTACCATGCTTTACATAAATTAGCCTGATCTTGTCTTTTAAACGCCTCGTGGAATGTTTTAGGAGTGGTAGAAATAGAGATTTTTCGAAACTCTTAACGATCCCGATAAATTTCCTTCCTCCCGTCGATTTTTTTTTTCTTCTGGTGACGTTATCGAACGGGGAGAGTAAGATTCGAACGGAAGGAAAGCTTCGAGCCTCGGCGATGCTGATAGATAATAATCTCGTTAAAAGTCTCGGGAATGACGAATTAACGACGTGTCATCGACGAGGAGGCTCGTATCGGTGAAAAATTTGAAAAACGAAAACCTTCGACGAGAGCCAGCCGTCCATTTGTCTGTCCGTCTTCTTATATCGGTACCGGGCTTATTCTCATACGCTTCTTCTCTCCTCTTCCTTCGTACACGAACGCGCGCGCGTTCTCCGTCCTTAATGATCGCCCTCTCATTAGTAGGCGTCAAAGGCACCGACGACGTGGCGAGAGCTGAATCGCTTTCTTCACGAATCCCTTTAAACCTCCGATTCGTTCTCTCTTTTACGAGACGACCGCTAAGCTGAAGGAATCGTTTCTTCGAGCTTAATGAAGCGGAGGAGACGCCGAAGAGGTTTAAAAAAGCGACAATAACGGAATCTCGGTCACCGACTACCGCTCTCTCGAAATTGAACGCGAATCAACGCGCGTATGTACCTACGTATATGCTTTTAAATCTATAAACGCTACAACTTTCATTTGAAAGCACAGGAAGCTTTGCCCATTAACTCGAGAAATTGTACTTTGGGTGGCGCGTTCGATTTAGCCTTCGAAAATCCGTGCCGCGACGCGCCGTACTGAAATTCCAGTTGGAAAAGCAGCACGCGCCGACGAATAATCACAAAGAGAGAAATAAAGTTCCCTCGGATGGATTATGTGGCCTACTGCCGTCACGATCTATTCCGAGAGCTATTTTCAGTCTATCCAACAGAAACGAAGTCGATGCGCGTTGCCGTCTTATTAATGCATCGTACACCTTCCCATCTACTTCCCTGTTCCTAAGCGCGTTCCTACGCTCTTATCCGAGCTTTTACTCGCTCAACGGGGCTAACAGCTGCACGTAGGATATCACTTCGTTATGGTGGTCCGTGGGGAAACTCGAGCTGGATCTTCGTCGCCACTTTTTGCGTCCCCGGTTACAACATTTTCATTTATAACTCGCTAACACGACGGAAGAAAATGTCTAATTCATTCCGAATCGCGATCCTATTACGGTCGAAAAGATGATCGTCGAATGTTGCCTCTTATGGAAGAAAGAAGGAAACGCGAGATGGGACGATCGCCCGATACGGATCGATCTCCCGTCGATCGTAACTAATTAACGCTCGAGCGCGGATAGACGTTCGCCCGATTTCAATATGCAATAGCTCGCGTTAAATATTCCCTCGCGATCTCCCGGAATATTTCCCATCGCGAGAAAAACGAGCGATCGTTTCTACGTTCTTCCGCTCGAAGTGGAATTTCGTCGCCATAAGGCTAAGAGAAACGAGCGGAGTTAACGAAGAGGTTATTTACCGTGGTGCTCGAGGCTCGGCACTAATTCTCCGCCATCTCGATAATGCTCCTCGACTACGTGCCGTATTGTGCAGCTGGCATTGGAGCAATTGGCCGACCGCCAATCGGTCGCGACTACCGATACATTGTCGAAGAGGACGAACGAACGATCGAAGTATTCGTCGAAGATCGTCCGGAGACTTCTTCTTTGATCGCCGCGTTCTTCGCTCGCCTTGCGTAGCAGAAAATAACGTCCACCTCCCTCGCGTGCTCGCTAAGCTCTTCTCGTAATGTAGGTTAGCGCGTTATTTTTCGTGGCTGCGCTCCGACAAGAGTAGCGCCGCTTCGAACGTCGACGGATATCGTCTCCCGGAAGTAAATTTGCGTCGATTCGATTTTCGAGTAGACGAGAGAAACGAGGAATATCTAAACGCTCCCTATCGTCGTCCAGACGCCACGCGGCGACTCGAAACATTTATCCAACGTTTACTATCACTTTCCGAGATGACAGGCACTAAACGCTCGTAGGTATACGCGCACCCATCCGTGCTCGCGATTCGACGAAGAAGACAAACATCGTAAGATTCGTAAAATCTGGGCCAGCTGAAACGACTCCGAAGAGATGGCTACCTAATCTAGCACGATGAATGAGAGGAGCGAGTGGTTCCTTCGGAGTAGCAGAGCCCTCGTTCGACAAAAGTATCCGGAAATCTCGTCTTCGTTGCCTTCGTCGGTCTCGCTCGTACTTCAACCTACATATGTATACAATCGTTCGGTTATTCTCAACTCATCGACCGCTAGAAAATCTATGTCTCTCTTAACGCATTTTATACGCTTTTGTATTTATAGTATCTTCCCTTTTTCTTTCTCTCTTTCTCGATAGACGAAGGAGAATCAGGAGAACGGCTTCTCGGAAGCAGTAAAGGAGCATTCGACTCCGTTTTCAGCGTTCTCGTCGTCGTCGTCGTCGTTGTCGGAGAAAGACGGGCCCGCGTTCTCGTAGGTGGAACGGGATTCTACCGGGCTTCGAATCAATAAAGAAAAGTTACATTCGTGCGCGCTCGTAAATAACAGGATGGAACGAAAACTGCTTTAAAGCCGACGGTATCGTTAGCGATTTCCAGAAAATGAGCCGTGACCGCGTATTTCGTAAGTGGATTCCACCTCGACAAAGCTACCGAGCGTATAATCGAAAGTACGAGGTGTAATTAGAAAAGTATAGTCGGCGCGCTACCCACCTCTCGTCCATAAATTAGTCGGCGCGTTAAGACGCGTATATTATTCGTACGTGGTAAGATCGATCGGGAGAGTCGCGGTTGTTGGTAAGATGGATGGATGGATCGCCCACGTATCTATCCTCGATTCTTCCTATCACTTTCTTTCCGTTCCTCGCGAACTCTCGTCGAGATTCGAGTAGCGCTCGTTCGATGGAGCGCGAATTATTCGCGAGAAGTTTATCCGCGTGTTCGAGATCCGTACACGTCGCGGCGACCTTCCTTGCGTACGCGAGTCGATAGACTACTGAAAAGTGGAGACACGCGAGGACTCGTGGGCTTTCGATTGCGCGACCACCAACATCCTTGGCAGGAAATGCCCAAACCGCGCGAGCTGTGAATTACGCAGACGATAAAGAAAGAGAGAACGCGAGAAGTGGCGTTCGAAGATAATTATTAGTCATAAATTTCGGCGGAGTATCATCTATGATTCCATTCGGTCGCGTAGCAAGCTCTTCTCGCATTCCAGTAAGAAGTTAGTCGAGTTACGACGAGACGTGGGTCGATCGAAATTGCTACATGTGCGGCGAGCCGTCTCTCTCTCTCTCTCTCTCTCTCTCGTCCGTACAAGCTGCATCGATAATTTCAATTCTTTCGTACGAGCACGAGAAGAAATCGATCGAGAGGAAGGATAACCGGACGGTTCGCGTGGCCAACGCGCGGCTACGCGTAAGTCAAGGACCCCTTACCTACGCGCTCTCCTACCTACGATCGAAGAAAGAAACGTCGTACGACGTTCCTCGCTCGGCTTCAAGGAAACCGACCTATTAAACTTACGAAGAAGAACGAGCGTTCGGCGCGGCGCGCGTTCCAATTTCTACGTCCTCCAACGGAGAGAGAAACGATGTCGTCCTAACCACGAAATCCGATTTCGATTCGAGAAATCTGATTCAGCTTTTCTGAAGAAAAAACAAAAAGAAAAGAAAAGAAAAGAAAAGAAAAAACGCGAGGAAATATAGCACGCGTTCGAATTCGCTCGAAAGAAACTACACCGAGGGGCGCTCGCCGAAGCAGCGATCGTTTATTCGTGCTGGACTCCTTATCCGAGCGCACCTACGTGTACAGCCATCTGCTTATCCGCTTATCTGCCGACCGTGGAAGAATCATCGGCGCGCGTTTCTATAGGGATAGGATACGTGCAAACACAATGTAAAGTTGCGATAGCGCGTGCCTAAGGCGGCCTCACCGGCTCCCTTAACGCTCTTTAACACGGCATACTGGAACCGTTTAATCGCGGTGCGACATTACCCTCTACTCTAGGATCCAACGACCACCCGTGAATCTATTCGACTGATAAAAAAGAAATTACATCCGCAAACTTTACACGAAGTAGGTTACGGTCGTCGACTCCAAAAAAAAAAGAAAAAAAAAAATTCCTCCCCCGTTTCGCGAATCATACAAACTCGACCATCTATCTTCGCATAAAATCGCGCCAACCGGTTGAAAAGTTTTAAAGGGCATCCGCGGTCGGTGTGAAGGGAGCTTTAGCAAAGGACGCATGCGCGGTCGCGGTAGCAGCGCATGCGCGCACACCGTTTGCATGTAGCGCACTCTGGAATAAATGCGTGTTTATCGCGGCGGTGGCGGTGGCGGCACAGCTTTTGAAGAGGAGCACCGCTCGTGCTGCTTCTCCGCGATTCCTCCTCCACCTCCACCTTCTCCTCCCCCTCGTTGCCATAGTCCGTGCTTTCTCGCAGATGGGCCCGGTTGATTTACATAAGGCCTGGGTCCACTCACACCGAGACGAGCCGGACTTCTCCGTCTCTCTCTCTCTCTCTCTCTCTCTCTCTCTCGTTTTCTTTGGGTTTCTCTCTTATTAAGTGCACACGCTCTCGCACACGTCTCTCACGCACACGCGTACCCTTTATTAAGGGCGCGCGGAGAGCACACGAGCGCACGCGCGGACACAGAAGCGCCGCGCATGCCTTGTTGCGCTAACAATACGACCGCCCACGTACGAGGTATCTCGTTTTATTATTATCTTCCTCACCCCCCCAATCCCCTCGCCATCTTCCTCGCTCTTTCACTGTACTTCTCTCTCTCTCTCTCTCTCTCTCTCTCTCTCTCTCTCTCCTCTTCTGCCTTTTACCTTTTCCAACCATTCCTCTTTACCGTATCCTCTCTTTCTTCTTTGTCTCTTTCTTTCTATCCCCCTCCGATGCGTGGTCATTACGCTATGCCCCTCGTGAAAGCGCGCGCTCGCCGCAGGACGCGGTGCACTTTAACCGGCGCGTTTCAAAATCCTTCCCCGCGGTCGAGCCGAGTCTCGAAGCTGGCGATGAAAAATTTTTCTCTCTCTCTCTCTCTCGTTTCCCTTTCCTTTCTTTTCCTTTACGAAATGATCTTTCACTCGCCCACGCTCGCGGACGATCGATAGCGCGTGGTACCTCGTGCTCGTCCAAAATGACGGAGAGGGAAAGGACCACCTGCGTCAGCTCGCATTATACGAGAAACGATGCATAATCGTGCGAGAGCAAAATGGTGGATGTATATCCGGCCGACTCATAAAGTCGTAGTCTCCAACGTCGTTTCGCGGAATCTTTTTTTCTTCCCTTCGTTCCATTGTTCTCCCTCTCGGATTGTTTTCTCTTTCCCTCTCTCTCTCTCACTCTTTCTCTTTACGTTTCTGTTCGTCGTTAGCGCAGCTCCACCCGGTTGCTACGCGATTCTATGCGCTTTTTCTTCGTTATCTAGGAAAACGAATTTTCTCGCTTCGTATCTCGGAAAACTTGGTATCCCGTCGAGCCGACGAGAAAAAGTCGAGATGTTAAAACGCCGAAGAGCGATTTCGAACGTTCTCTCTTACGTACAGCGTGCCGTAGGTGCCGCCTTGCGCAACCGGCCGCGGCAATAAAGAGAGAAAGAGCGAAAGCACTTAAATATCGCCAGATTAAGGAGCGGACGTACACGATGCGACGGAGATTATAAATCGAAGGTCGACTCGCGGTGGACCTCTCTGGGCGCGATTTTTTTCTTCGAGGATCGTTAAGGTAGCGCCGCGACATTTCTCACGCGCTCGCCCCGAAAAACGCAGTCGGGAGTGTGACTCATCGGTGTTCTCCTCGCGAGAGAGGACTAGGAGAACTCTCTCTCTCTCTCTCTCGAAAATACTCGGCGGAAGAAGAAGAAAAAAGAAGAAGCGAAGAAGAAGCCACCTCCTCTGGATATCGGCGTGCGGGTTGCACGAGGCAACGAGACTTTTGTGAACGCGCCACGAACTCGTTTGCTCGATCCCGCTGTCGGTATGTACGTGAAAGTTCGGAACAAAGATAAATTTGTACCGCTACGTTGTCGCGCTTCCTTCATCCACACACTCCACCTCCCTCTTTTTCTCCGCGCATACCGTCGTTTGGATAATCATAAAACCATCCGCGGGGTGCCGAGCAACGTGAAAACCTCGCCGTGTTCAGGACCAGCTCGTGGACTCGCTCGTGTTCGATACGAAGCTTCTTGTATTAAACTTCCACGTAACTTTCTCGCTCAGAATTTCGAAATATTCACGAATTGAATTTTACCTTCGAGTTCGTGAAACGTAGCCCGACGTTCTATCTACGAGTATCCACCGGGGGAAAAAAAGAAAGAAATTGTAATTTCGACGTTCCGTTATCTCTCGAAGCGATACGATCGATAAGATATCAAACGCGAGATAGCCGATCCCGCGAAAAGAATAATAGAGAAAAATTGCGAAAAGAAAAGAACGGGGAATAAGAGAGAAAGGAGGACGGCCGGACTTCGCGAAGGTACGGCGTCCATTGTCAGTGACAAAACAGAAAGCGAGTATACTGACGCCACTATCATAACGTACGAGCAACATATCGCATGACAACGGGCCCCGCAGGAACACAGGGCCCCGGTGCTGACCCCACTGACCCCTGCTGTTTTGTGCCGGTGCACGTCGAGTCCGAGCTTTGGGTCCTGGTCCCAAACTGCGAAACATGCCGACACGCTACGGTTTACCCCCGGGGCCTTTCACAATGGCGCCGCCGACTTTGACCCACGAAACATGATATTTTCTTTCTTTTTTTCTTAAGCACCCACGAGTCTTCACCGCGTTCTCGTCTTTTTGTCGATCGGAAACTTAAACGCTCTCTTCGCTCTCCCGACGGAGATCGGAGAAAATTAGTTGACGGCGAAGTAATTTAATTCGAGATTTCACGAAAAAAAAATCAAGTAATCTTGGCGATCGTTTAATAAATTTATTTCTATGCTCTTTGAAGGAACAAATATCGAAGGTTCAATTAGGGATCGATCGAAATGCTTTCTCTCTCTCTCTCTCTCTCTCCCTCTCCCGCAGCGTCTCGTCTTTTTAGAGAGAAGAAGAAACCTGATTTCGATCGACGAGCGAGCTAGTCGTTGCTTTAGATTAGAATAAGTTACAAACTGGCGCATCAGCGGGAGAACGTGCCGACGAGATGGTATTTACCAGCAATAAGTAACGATAATTACACACTAATGGCGACCGCGTCGTTGGTGTGCTCGCGTACCTACGTTACTCTCGACGACGACGACGACGACGTTCGACGACGCCTTCGCCATGGCGACGACGAAGGCTTTGGCTTCGCCGGCATATTCGGTATTTAAATTAACCGATCGATCGACCGTGTTCACCTCGCACATTATGCAAATGCCGCGAAAACACGTAACTTTTCTGCAAAACCAATTACGCCGACGCGACATTGGTACCGTGCCGGGCAGAAGTTAATTGCAAATTTTTCAGACGTTCGGTCGTTACACGCTCGTCTCATCCGAGAGGTCTCTTATCTCTCTCTCCCGCTCTCTCTCTCTCTCTCTCTCTCTCGTCTTCGCTTCTCGGCACGAAAAGAAAAGCCAAAGGAGCACAAGGAGGAGCGAGTCTCCCTTTGTTAATTTCGGACACCACCCGAGATCGATCGAATCGAAGATATTCTACGAAGGCATACTCCTCGATCCTGGATTCTCGTCTCGTTGCTCTCCCGTGCAGGACTTCGGCCGGGGACATAATTTATCACTCCGGTTCGCCTATTTAAACGTCAGAGATCGGCGACAAGTGGCGACAAGAAACGGCTCGAGCTCGAGGCAGCCTTGATACATTTCGCCTACACGCATTAGGAGAACGGCTTTTCCATCTTCCGCGTGTCGTACACCTACGACACGTTGGACCGCGTCTCGCTCAAGGACAAGCCCCCTTTTGCCCCATCATCGTCCTCTCGCTCGCTCGCACGTAGTGCAGGAAGGTGGCAGGCACGCGCGTGGATGACTCGCGCTCTCGCTTTCGCTTACCTTTTCTTGGGTAAACATCCTCCTCCGCTCGTTCTCGTTTCTTTCTCGGATACAAAAACAAAACAATGAAAAAAATTCAACGGACGGCGCGCGCACGCTCGACCTTCCCATCTTCCCGTCTTGCATCACGCGAGAACGCTCTTCCACGCCTCTTTCCACCATCATTTTCGATAAAACGCAAACATATTTTATCGATACACCGTCGTCCTAAACTCCATCGGATTCGTCCGACTCGAGTGAGTCACGAAGATGCTCGTTAAATATTTAACATATGTCGTCCAATCGAGAAAAGCGCTGAAAGGCGATTCGCTCGTTCGGTAAATTGAAGAAGGAATAAACATCGAATTACGTCACGCTCAACGGCGATGCATTTTAGAGTTGCCACTCGTACACTTCTTATGGGATTTTCATAATCTCGCATTGCTAAATTGCGACACGAAACGAGAGGAAGATGAAGGATACCGAAGGAATATGTTTACGAACGCGATTCGATGCCGGGATTATCACAATTTTATGCGACTCGCGTAATCCGCTCGGGGAGGACTGGAAAATACGTTCGTAATTTCTACAAGGCTGAAGCCGAGATTTATGGATTTACAGATGCTAAGATTTCAGTCGACCGAGTGGGTTATGCACGCGAGTTATTAAAAAGGAGTCACATTGGCGTAGTCGGCGAATCGCGTCGCTTTATCTCGCCCTTTATCTTTAATTATCTTATTTCAAACGCAGCGATCCTGTCTTCTTGCCTCAGCTCGCCTCGGGACTTCCTTGAAAATCGTGAAATTCGCACGAGCATGGTTTTTCACGGTTACATAAGTTACGAGGGATTTAGATGCTCGCGAGAAAGCACGTGGACGTCTTCCAAGTTCTCTCGAGCCGGACGCTGGGCTCTGCCGCACGTGGGCAGCGAGCCGCGGTCGGCCCGGTGCTCGGTCTGCGTGGGCCAAAACAATTCCCACTTAATTAAGATAATCGCTTGTTTATGACGCCAGGCTCCGGCTTATCTGTCGCCACTCAATGAAATTCGTTTATTTCTTTCGCGAAAGGGTGTCTCGCTCGCGTGGCGATTTATAAAGAGATCTCTCCCCGTTTTCTCTTCCGACGCTGCAATCGACGAGTCTTATCGTTGACACCGAAGAAATTCGAATAAGCGGACGATCGGATAAAATGGAGTTCGCGCCTCGAGGAAACGGAGAGCGTTTAACGGGCGAGCTTGAATTTGGAAAAAAATCGGGAGATTTAAATCACCGCGGGTCTCTCGTACCTCTTACCGGCACTCACGGCTATGCGCGAAGATATTAGCGCGGAAATTACGAGAATAAAGGGTACGACGAAAGGCGAGGCGCGATTCTCGAAGCGCTCGCGGCTTCCAAAGGCTCGCAGCACGCGAGCGCATGCCGGGTGGTCGCGTCCATTGTGGGTCAGTGGGTCTAATTAGGTAATTAGCAATTTGTATCTCGCCTCAATCAAAGCCCTTCCCTTCTTTCGTAATTCTACCTCTCTCTCTCTCTCTCTCTCTCTCTTTCTTTTTCCCGCTCACTCTTTTCTCGAAGCTCGCATCGGTAGGTTCGAAGAGCTCGCAACGGCACCGATCGCGAAACTTGCGAGAAAGTGTCGAGAAGGTAGAGAGAAGGGGGAGAGGGGAGAAAAGAAATTATCGAACGTCATTGCGCGCCGCTCGATTAACGTTCCTTCGTCCCTTTTGACTGGCTCGTAATTATCCGCCAAGGCGGTAATTATTATCGTCTCTTTATTCGTCGCGTATACGCGCGATAATTCTGCCACGGGCGGGTGAGAAGCGACCGAGACGCGAACAGGACGCGGACAGGATGCTAGCGAGACACCGGCGAAACGTGGCCCAAGAACCTAACGTCTCCTCGATCGAAAAGATCCTATTTCTTCGATTCGTTCTCGCTCGCTCGAGTCCGTAATTAAATCTGTCGTTCGACTTTTCCATAGACCGCTATAATTTTCTTGTCTCCCATCGGAGACGACGGCGTTGACGCCCCACCGAAAGTCGAGTATTCGGTGCATCCTCCTCGGCGCGAAGACAGCGGTTAAATTAAAAACAAGTATGGCGCTTTCACCGCGCTTCGGAATTCACGTCGTCGCGTTCCAGAGCGTCGGTCGTCGCGGCATCCCACTGGAGCGAGCTCCTCTCTCTCTCTCTCTCTTTCTCTTCCTCTTTCTTATTCTCCCTCTCGCTCTCTCATCTTTCTCGCCAGCAATGATTTCCCACATTAGTCGCGTAATGACGCCGGCGGTTTCGTCCGGAGTCGCAACGTTGTTATTACCATTTCATTACGTCGCGGCGAAAACGTAGCGAGCGCCGCGTAAATTATGCGCCGTGACATAAAGTACGGCCAATTTACCTTCGTACGATATCGCGGAGAGCAGGTAGCGGTGTAACCCGATGTCCGAGAACGAAATTTTCGCGAGGGTCGCGATTAATCGCTTCCAATTCTCTCCCACCTTCTTGCTCTTTCTCTCTGTCACGGTGTTCTCTTCCTTCTTGCTTGGGAGGACGAACGATGAAAAATAATTACAACCTTGCGCGTGATTGCGATTCCGTTCTCGCGAGTATTCGCAAGTGAATTTAATCGATCTCGAACGGTACCGAGAAAAAGAAAAAAAAAGAGAGAGAGAGAGAGAAGCGACTCGTTTCTCCTTCGTGGATATTAGAAATGGTTGCTACTAAAATACCGAGCCACGACGATCCTAATAACGTTTTGAATCCATTGGAACGTCGGTGGTTAGCGGAGAAATCATAAGCTCCGAGACAGTCGGTTCAAAAGGCGAAGGACTCGAAGGGGGACCGCAAGGCTGAGGAAGGAGTCAACGAGTCTATGGTAACGATCGTTGCATCCTCGGTTTACTAAATACCGTTGCTCAATCTCTTTCTGACCACTAATCGGAAACCATATGTGGCCTTTTCCATTGCAGTGCGTTATAAATAACGCGCGCGTAATAAACATGGAGATGGATGACGAACGAGAAAAATCGACTCTCCCGCATAAAGAACTACGCGAGGAAACGAGAATGAAAGTCGGCTCCTGAAATCTCGTATTAACGATATAAATGTGTGTACATTTATCGTTACATTCTTTTTTTAGATTAATCAGATAGTAGAACGCGTAGACGGATAGATTACATCGAGATACCTGCGTTAATTGTTTTATCAAGTATTAAATTTGAACAAAGACACTGGTTTCATACATTTTTTATGAAGTCGAGCTTGGCAAAAGTACAAGCAATAACGCTTTCCGTTATCGTACAAGGATACGTTTTCTTGCAGGACGTACGGACAACAATAGTATACGCGTAGTACAGTCCATTGTCCAAAGTCGACATTTTTCTCAGATTATCTGTCGTCTATCGAGATCGCGATATGACGTTAAATCTCGAGGGAGGGGGAGCTAGAAATAAATTTTATTCTCAGGCAACAAGGACGAAGTGGAACGAACGCGCGTTTCGAGAGAGAGAGAGAAAAAATAATGGAAACCGTTAAGGATCGCGGAAAAAATTGAAATTTTATGGACTCTGATTATTTCGAAGCTTCCGCGATTCGTTCACGGAACAAAGCGTCTCACGTGGCACCGATGGTAGTTCCCGTTAATATGCTCGCGCGTCCTTGTAATCGAGTTTCCGATAAGGAAAAATTACTTCGAGATGAATTTTCTTCCGATTTAATCGATCTCGCCCGTCTTTATACGGCTCCCTTTATAGTTGCCGCCTGAATTTAGTTTGGAGAATTTCACAGAGAGATTATTGGCGTCGCCGTCTTTAAAAAGTACCTACGGCAGAAATGGTTTAATAGCGCGGTAATCGCCGAGCGATAGAATTATTTTAACGACTTAATTGCGACACGTTGGGCGACCCTGATACGCGACGTATCGTAAAAATCCTTTCTACTTGAGCGTAACGAGGGGGATCGAGAAAGTATGAAGAAAGGAGACGATTAAGGAGACCATTATATACCTCGTATAATTATTAAAAAGGTCCAAGAAAGTGAATAAAAAATCGTACGATTTTCGTAGATGATAAAAGATCGGAATTTCGAACGAAACGAAGAGTCGCGATCTCGAGGATTCGTTTCTTGTCGCAATAATGAAAACAGCTCGGCGAGTTTAAAACATAAGGACGTTCTTGGCAATAAAAGATTGGCCGATTATGGTGATCTCTAATAATAATAACGGTGTCGGTAGTGCCGGATCGAAGCGTCCTTGTCGGTCGTGTTGGTTCTTTACGCATAAGGAGACACGCGTCTGAGAATGAAATTTTTCTCGCGATCGGCCGGCTGTGTGACTCGCCGAGTTCGAGGATCGAGGAGAAGGAAGGACAGCGTCACCAGGTGGCCGACCGATTTGCAGCGACCACAATGGCGCGTGGGCCATGGAATTGTCCCAGGCTAGCCTGTCTGCGAACCTTTTAGCTCCTAGTCTCGTTGTTGCGCCGTCTCTCTCTCTCTTTGCGAAGTTCATTTTGACTCGAGGAATTCCACTCTCGTCTGCCTCCGCTCCTCGCTTCCATAATCACCGGGGTGTTACGGAATCGATTATTCGATTATTCGACGCGCCGCCGGTTTGCGTAACCAGTTTGCAAGTTTTTTCGTCTTCCCAAAAGAATGCGATTGAAGTAAAAGAAGAATAAATTCCGACAGCTAGATGGCCGTAAGGCCTTGGGATCGTGGCGAACGATCGATGGCGAACGAACGGCATTGGTTGTCGATCGGTAACGAAGACACCGACGCGCAAAGGCTCGAATTAGGAGTCTCCGAGCACGAACGCTCGCGGAAGGAAGAGAGGATGTCCCGTTTAATTTGCTACGCGTGGGCGTCGCGCAAGAAAACGATGCTAGGTAGTCGCTAACGTTAGCGGCGGACTCGGTCATCGGAGTTCTTTGGCTCTCGGAGATCCCTCTCTTTCTTTCTTTTCTTCTTTCGCGCCGAACTCTACGTTCTCTTCCTTCTCCTCGTTCGGCCTCTTCTCTTCGACCTCTCTCTCTCTCTCTCTCTCTCTCTGCCTCTCTCTCTCCTCCTTCACCGCCGCCCTTCTCGCGCCACGCTTTCGATCGATCGGTCAGCCTTGAATACCAACTAACGTCACTTCCTTCCTCTCCGTCAATGTTTTCCGTCGCCGACGCCGCTGAATTTCAATTTGCCGCCTCCTTTCGATGCACGCATTCCTCCTCCTTGTTCGAGCGAACACCCTCGGCTCTCGACTTCTTTTCGCGATTCTTTAAACGACCGCGTACGACGTCGTCTCCCACGGGAGGGTTACTTATTTATCGAAATTTATCTTCCCACTCGAGGTGTCGTTAGCGGGTACCTACGGTCGAGCCTGTACCTTCCACGTTATAAAAGATTCTCTTTCGAAAATCGACTCGCGTTCATATTCCATAAATCTCTCCCTTACATAAAGACGTCTCTACGATGCGATATATCGATAATTTCAGCCGATTCGCCGTTACACTAATGAGTCATCCACGGCGACCCGTCCGCCGGGAGATAAATCAAGTTTCGCGCGTTACGTTGAAACGGACGGAAGAAAGTCACGCGGTCCTTCGGGGAGAGAGATAAAAAAAAATAAATAAATAAAACGAAGTAAAAGAAAGGAAAGTGGAGTCGCGAGGGAAAGCCGTCGCGAAGGAAACGATCGTTGAGATTGCGTCTGGAGGGCACGTGGCACGTCTCGAGCGAGCGAGCGAGCGAGCAAGCGGAGAGGCACTATAAAACAGCATGTTACGTGCGTGGGTAGGCTGCGCCGAGAGGCGATTTAAGCCGCCGCTGCTGCCGCCGCCGCCGAACGTGTGCGTTCTTTTTTTCGCGCGTGCACGCACGCCGCGCGCGGATTTTGCACGCGCACACGCAAACGCGGAGACGACGGAGACGACGACGACGACGACGTCGACGAGGACCGGCATGCGCACCCGATTTCAATGCGATACTTTCCGGGCGCGAGAGAGCGCGCGCAAGTGGCCACTTTGATTCGACATATCTCGAGCCGGTTCGCCCACAGGAACCCGGAGCACGTCGATGCGTATGAATATGCAACGATAACGCGCGATTTATTTATAAGCGTGACGCAGAAATCGATCCCTCGCGATCACCGCGCACGGTTGACATAATACTATCAATGTAGAAACGATCGCGCATGCGCCTATTTGTTGCATGCGTGTTTATGTGTGTAAGAGAGAGAGAGAGAGAGAGAGAGTCTATCGTTAGTAATATCTAAAATTATGAAAACGTAACAGACGGTAAAGCAATGAAGTTAAATAGTAATAAGATAAGTAAAATGTAAGGCGTTATAACATTAAGGATAATCTTGAGAGATAAGTTAATACGACAAGTGTATGTATGTATGTGTGTGTGCGTGAGAGAGAGAGAAAGGAAGAGGAAAACTGAAATAAAATTGGTAAAGCTCGATTTATCGACATTTATGTATCCACAAATTTACCACGAATCTCATAATATCGTTAAATGATTTCAGGAAAGTCGATTCCGAGTTAATAAAACTTCGGAGGTCGAAGGAGGTGCTTTTGATTACCCCTTCAAAGAGAATGACGAGGAGGAGGAGGAGGAGGAAGAAGAAAAAGGCGCTTTTCGTCTCGCCGCGAAACACCGTGTAATTGGAGACCGGTGGATTTTTCAAAGTGGGCCCTATGTTACGCGCGCCGTATAATTAGGACCGGTAAAGAAGGCACGCGGAACGCGCGGACCATTGCCGAACGTAACAATGCGACCGAGAGAGAAAGAGAGGAAGAGGGAGAGAGAGCGCGATTATCGGCTTTCTCGTTGAATTAGAAGCAAAAACACGATCGCGAGTGAAACTTTCTTCTGCCGTTTCGTGCAGCATCCCATCGTTTCGTGATTTCGTCCTTTCCTCGAGTCCGGCGAAGTCTCCAGGCTCTCGTACGAGGGAGTCTCGAGTTCGTTCTAAGCCCGGGATGATTAATGACGTCCTCGTGACGCCTTCGTTAGAGCGAGAAGCCCGTCGTAAAGCGTATCGTCACTCGATAAGCATAACGGCACGAAGGTCGAGGCCGAGAGAGTAAGTACCGAGAATAAAGCGCTGGCTTGGAAGCTGCCCGGACTTTCGACGAGCGTCGACGCGTCTCTAGAAATCTCTTCGTACTTTAGATCCTAAGGATAAGGATTTGAAGGCCGCGACAGGAGGAGCCAGCCGGAAGACGGGCGCGGTGTTTCTTCTTAATTGCCGAGTCTCTCGGAATCTCGAGCGTTTTATCGCGCCCGCCAATTAGCCGACCATTACGAAATTCGTTTCCACGCGAGCCGAGGATACTGTTTCTCTCTCTCTCTCTCTCTCTCTTTCTCTCTATCTCTCGTTCTCTCTTACTTCAGGTACTTCCTCGCATGCTGGAAGAAGGGCCATCTTCCGCTGGCGTCATCGCCTTTCGTGGTTTGTTATGGAAAACGAGCGTGTCGCGTGGGACGTTTCATTAACGATGACGTCTCGTTAAACGCGAGCTGATGCGAGATCCGTTCGAGGTTATCGCCTTTATGGCACCGAAAGGAGGTCCCTCCGTTATAACACGGCATTCCGACATAATTTTCTCGTTACGAAATACAACCGCGATAACACGAGACCGTCCTCGTAATAATATTTCGGCTACGAACAATTAATCGTTCGAGTGTTTTCTTCTCAATCGCAACGTCTCTTTCTCTTCCTTTCTTCTTTCCCTCCTCCTCTATTAAAAAGGTCACGCTAATACGAAGGGGCGAATTACTCAGCGAGGAAAAGACTCGAGCGTCGTTGGAAAGATCTCTGCGATACTTCGAAGGTGAAAGTTTTACGCGAACCGATACCGCGTCGTCCGCGGACTTTGTCCGTCGCTGAAAAACCGACGAACGGGAGGAGCTCGATTTATTACCGGTCGTCGTAGCATTTCGTACATCTTGACCGCGTCTCGAGTTCGTCGCTTTTATCTCTCGAATAGTACCTACCTACTCGTCGATTCGATACCTCGAGATAAAGAAGCAATTTGGTTCGACCGTCGACGAGGAGTATTCTTGGCAGAATTTCTCTCTCGCTTCCCAAAAAACTCGAGATAGAAAGAAAGATTTTATCGAAAACTCGTGTGCCTACACCGAATCTTAAGTTATTCGAATCTACGTTTCTCTCGTCCCGAAACTTTGACTCACGTTTTGGAAAGAGGGAAAAAAGAGCGAGGAAGATATAAAGAAGAAAAAATAGGAAGTAAGACAACGGCGCTCGATATTCCGTAAAGTTTCTCAAACCGGCCCGCACCCTTCTGCGAGCGACGGAATTTACGATTGTCCACGCGAAAGCGTAGGTAATCGTCGATGATATCACCGTTATAAATAGGCACGCCTCCTCTCTCTCTCTCTCTCTCTCTCGTTCTTTCCCGTCTCTATACTTATATTTCTCTACTTATACCACTCTGAAACCACGCGCACCTTACCCGTGCTCCGTCTTTCAGCGTAAGCTAGATATCGTGCGCGCTCGAGTGCTCGTTACGCACACGCGTACACAGGTGCTCGTCAACCGTACTGCCTCGAGTGCGTGTAGGTATACGAGTAACTTGTCCTCGGACAGTGGCGTCAGAATTTAGATCGCATGGGGAGGCTGCGTACCGAACTCGCCCCACTACTTTCTTCTCTCCTACACGCGAGTCCGCTCCTGTCACGATACTAAATCGCAAACTTTGCCGCACGCGTCTCGTCTATTACTCGTTTCGTTACGCTAGAGAAGTAAGCTAACGATAATATAATACGTACAATCTATAGAAAACAAAAAAAATATATATATCCAGCTCTCGATATAAAAGACAGCGATCTCGTGAAGAAAATTTCAAGGAAATTAGTGCTTCGGAAAAGTTTAAAAAAAAAACGATGCCGGCGCCACTGGTGGTACCCACACCGAACATAAGTGGTACACACATACGATTAAAGATACTCGCGAGGGAAGTACTCTCGCTTCGCCAGCTGCCGGTAGATCCGCAGGAGACTCTCCTCTGGATCCTGCGATCGCAAAAAGTAATTACAGAAAAAGACGGTCGATAAACGCGACAAAATGACGTTCTAAAGACTACAGGCGGTGGTGGTCCGCAGGTTTAATGAGGAGAACTCTGCTCCGGACTCGGTGAATCGATATACGTACGCAACGGAATTTGCTGACGGATAAAAGCTTGCTACCTCTTCGCTCACCGTTCCTGTCCTCGCGAAACGCGTCGGAGTAATCTTTCTTTTATCTCCTCGCTTCGTTCCCATTTCGAAGATCGGTGGAAAAGGTTCGCACGGTCGATGAAAAAGAAAAGTAGATTTTCCAGGAGAAAGAAAAGCATAGTTCGGCAAATGGAGTCGGAGAGGTGCACTTTACGCGGCGATAAAAACGCTCCGGGAGTTTTTATTGGATAAAAAATGCTTGGATTCCAAATCGATAATCGGGAGCATCATCGGGGGGGCTGGCGTTATGCCGAATAACGAGCGGATGATTATAGTCGCCGTGAGCATAATAGCAAGGCCCGTGGACGTTAAAAGAGCTGAGCCGTGGTAGCTGGAGGAGGGACGATACGCGAGGCTGCTTCGATTATAGGCGCCTTCGCGCGGAACGCGAAAGCGCGTAACAGAAGTAAGCATAACCGCAAGGATGGTGCATCGTGTTCGGTGCGCGAGCGAGTAAAACACGAGCGGCCTGCATAATAAATGGCCTCCCTCGTGGATCGATCGATCGATCGATCGGAAGCGATCGTCGCCGTTCCGAGAGGACCGTTAGGTCTTTTCATCGCTTATTCCGGACGGAGGAACGACACTTCCTCCTTCGCGACACGCTGAACGTGGATACGGTCGGATCGACCTACGAATAGAATATCGTATACGTTTGCTTTCGCCGAGCTTTTCTGCTCGACGATATAAACGTCGGGAGCGTTGCGAAATTAAAATTTAACGACCGATAGAAGGATTCGTTGGAAAAGTAGATACCTACCTTTAAAATATTTCACATAGACGGTATAACTTTAGTAATAATTAACAAAGTAGAGATACGATCCCGTCGAAAAGAGAAACTACGTATAAATTTGTAAATGATAGATCTTCCTGTTCGATCGTTTAATGGCATACGGGCAAACGAGAAAATCTACGCGAGCGATCGGCAATTCGTTAAGAGTTGCCACGCAAAGGAGGCGGTCTAATGACGGTCGGTCGAGCATGTAGTCCATCGTTCGTGCTTTCGAGTACCTGGAGATTATTGCTAGAGAGACGATCAGAGAGAAAAGGTAAGGTAAAAGCGTACTCACACTCCTTGTTGCGATCCATGGCATGCTGAAGGGGTGAGTCGTCGACCTCCGCCTTCGGCGGCGACTGATTGCCTTCGGCCATCTCTGCTCCTGATACTGGAACACCCGCGGTCTTCCTTCCTGCCACGTCCGCCGCTTTATCTTGCTGCGGCGAAGCCTTCGTCGTACTTTTCTTACCGTTCCCAGCGTCCCTGCAGGTCCAAAGGGATCGGACCGAAACAAGCAAAGGGCCAAGTTTTGCGAATTAATCTTTCATACGTCGCTTTCGAGAAGAGATCGAAGGAAGAAAGAAAGGAAGGAAGGAAGGAAGGAAAGAAGGAAGAACGCATAGGAACGCCGGCAAAACAGAGTGTCCCTTTCGATCTGGGATCCTTCCTCCTCGAAGAGGTACCTTCGTGCTTTTTGTATTCCAGCGAGCAACGAATGACGAATCAATCGACACTCGAAACTCACGAAAGTTCCTCTTCCTTCT
>JAIFRP010004357.1:568215-591449 GCA_032403825.1 Odynerus spinipes
GCCCTGCCTTCGTGATCGAGAATCGAACGACGAGACGGACCCAAAAGGTAGAGAAAGAAGAAGAGGGGTGATGCGCGGGCTCCCGCGGGACTTTTGGATAGTCGCGAGTTCGGAATCGGCAGAAAACACGATGCCTTCGCGATAACTCAAACTTCTACCGGCGAGGACGAGTATCGATAAAAGTCTCACTATTTTGCCTCCGAATCCCTCTCCGGCCCCTCCGTACGCGCGGCTATCGTCGTGTCTCGCGAAGAGGAGCGAGGATTTATGAGGACGCGGATCACGACGATAGTTTGCATGATTCATGAGTCA
This sequence comes from Odynerus spinipes, assembly GCA_032403825.1. Classification (NCBI taxonomy): domain Eukaryota; kingdom Metazoa; phylum Arthropoda; class Insecta; order Hymenoptera; family Vespidae; genus Odynerus; species Odynerus spinipes. The sequence goes on from JAIFRP010004357.1 coordinate 568,528, forward strand.
AAGTTCGTTGCAGCGCGTCCAAAAGTGCAGATACGTTTTCGATCTTCCAAAAGAAGCGGAAGAGAGCGGCGCGTGCAGAAGAGCGCGTCGGTGTCTTCGAGCGAAAGCGAAGAGGGGCCTAAAGAACGGTGGCTGAGGGGGAGGAAGACGAGAGGAAGAAGAAGAAGAAGAAGGAGAAGAAGAAGAAGAAGAAGGAGAAAAAGGAGGGAAGGATTTCACCTTAACCCAATAAATGATTAGTGGTTCCGTGGCTACGCGGTGTAGAAAGGAGAAACGGAATAAACGGTCCAATCAGTATGCAAGCGCCGGACAATCCGCTGTAAATCACGCCGTGAATCATTCGCCGACATAAATCTAGTCTGGCCGATCAATACGCGCCTAACCGGTCGGACACATTAGTTAAGCCCGGTACATCGTCGTTTACAGGGTGCACGCGTCGATCTCCTGGTTAACGCACAAAAACTCTCGGACGACGCCAATGGCCTAATAGCGCCGATTCGAGAGTCCACGACGAGGTCGATACATCACCCGATGATCCGCGGCCCGATCGTAGATCCGAGATATCGTCGCGATACATTCACCGTGTCCTCGGGTTAACGACACCCGCGCCCGCTCTAGCCAGACTCTTCTACCAGGATCCTCTCTCCCCCTCATCCTACTTTTGCGTAATTATCCCGACTCGTAGGATCTCGCCTGCCTGTCTGCCCGCTCGTCTTTCGTCACTCCGAGCAGTTACGCTCTCTTATCGTCGATCGATGTCCTTTAACTCGCATCGTTAGCCGTTCGATCGTTTTTTCTTGACATTTTCCGAAGATCCTCCTCGGCTCTTTTTCGGGTCAACGAATCGGGGGCCGAGGAAGTGGTATGAGAGAAAGAAGAAGAAGAAGAAGAAGAAGAGAGAGAGAAAGAAAGAAGCATCGCGCGATAAAAAAATATCGGCGGCGCACGAAAACAATAACAAACCTTTCCGGCCGGTTTTACAGAAAGCTGGGACTAGAATGATCGGGAGAAGGAGTAGGGAGAGAGAGAGAGAGAGAGAGGATCCCCTGGCTCCCTCTCGGAGGACATATTCCCTGGAAGATACCGAATGCGAAATGCATTCCTCGGAAGCGGGCACGGCGCATCGACCGCCCGTCGAAATTCGGGCAAATAAATCTCGCGCTCTTCCCTCTCTCTCTCTCTCTCTCTCTCTCTCTCTTTCTTTCCTCTCCCTGCCTGCACCTTTTTCTTTCCTCTCGCGATCTTCCGATCTTCGATCCGCTCGCACAGGCGTATCCTGAGTCTCGACTCTGGTGAAATTCAAGGAGGCATAGATGGGGAAGACGCGCGCGTACGCCCTTGCGTCTGGCCCAGAAGCGGCTCTCTGAGTCACTCTCTCTCGTCAGGCCCTCTCTCTCTCTCTTTCTCCTTTCCTCTTCCCTCTACTTCCCTCTCTTTACTTCGCTGCCTTGCCCTGCCTGACTGCTTGCTTGCCTGCCTGCCTGCCTGCCTGCCTGCCTGCCTGCCTTGCCTTGCCTTGCGCGCTCGGTAGCCGCGAAAAACTGCGCGCTGCACTTCGGGAATGTCGTTGGCATGTACTGGGTGTTCCCCTTTGCCGCCGTCTCCGCGACCGACAAGAACGGCGACGGCGAGCTTCGGCTCTCCCCTCCGCGCTCCTTTCTTCGCGGCCTTTTTTTTTAAAGGCCCCTCGTTTTCGAGGAATCGCCGCCCGGACTCGGGATCTTCCTGCCGTTCCGTCTCTCTTCGACACGCTAGATCGGCGAATTTTCGTCAAACCTTTCGAGCCGGTCTACGTACGGTGAGAGACGATAATAACGCTCGATTGGAGGGGGTTGATATCATTTTTTTTGCTTCAATTTCCCTTCCGCGCGTCTTACGTTTATCTATTTTTTTTTCTTGCATAATAATCGGTACGAACACGCGTGTATGCAACAACATGTGATATATATATATATATATATATTGACGCATGTATTAGAGTACACGAGTACTCGTCAAACGCGGAGTAAATCCATCTACTCTAAATATAAATTAATTATAACGAAATTACAAATACTACGAGTTAGATTATTTAAGAGACCGATGGTAGCAACGGTAGCAGTATTTCTCATTTCGTAGTTAAAATCGAAATTCCGAGTAAACACCGAGACGACGATGATCTAACGCTCGAAATCGGACGTTTAACATCTAATCTTGAAGAAACACTAATCTTCCGCGGCGCCAACACAAAAGTACCGTTCGCACGCGCGCGCTCGCCCACGCAACGATAAGATCGGTCGATCGTCGAAATGTCAGAAGTGTCGTGGGATTATTTAGCATTTTTCGACGTCGGCGAGCCTGCCAGATTACAGGGTACCGAAATCGATCGAGTTGGGATCGAAAGCTCTCACTTTTTCTTTCTCCCCCCTCCCTCTCACTCTGACTCTTTCATCTCGAGAAATAAACTATCCTCGACGACGACGAACGCGGGCGTAACCAAGGCGGGTTGCTCGCGCCGTCCGTTGTCGACGCTTATTAATATTCATCGATCGGCCGGGTCGGCCAATAATTTCGATTTTAAAGTCGAGTAAGAGATATTCGTGTTTCCGTCGTCGTCCTCGCCGGTCGACGTATGAATAACAAACTTGTTAATCGTCCTACGCTCTCTTGCAAGAGGGAGAATCGCATTATTAGCAAGTATACGAAGAAGAAGAAGAAGAAGAAGAAGAAGAAGAGAAAAAAGATGAAAATATCGTAAAACATTTATTCGGTGATTATTAATCGCGGGCCAGTTCGGACGATGCTCGCGAAGGGATGCGAGCGACGCAGAGAAAATGGAGGAGGTCCCGAGGAGGACTAAGAGAAGGTGTTCTCACAATAGCCGTGCTTTGCCGCTCATTAGAGACGGGGTCAAGGGTCACGGGATACCGGCGCTTTGTGTTTTGGCCCGTATGTAGGTACGTTACGTATGTACAATGTCCACGCACGAGCCTCGCCGTTCCTCGGCGTTCCTCCCTGCGCGCTGCTACACGGCACCGCGAACTCGTCCTCTTTGTCCGAAAGTCAATAGCGTTAATGAATGAACTCCGCGTGATATATAATGCCCGTCCGACTTGTTCCCTCTCTCGCTCTCTCTCTCTCTCTCTTTTTCTTTCTCTCACACATCCCCCTTCTCTATCGTTTTTAATCGATCCTTTTCTGCCAATAAAATACCCTACGCGCTTCGACGTTGCATCGTGAAAAATGACTCTCTTAATGAAACACCGCGGGCTCGTCCCACGGCCGATTCGTTTCACCGCGATACGATTCCATGTAATTATTCAAATTTCCAATGACGATGTCGTGATTTCGTTCCTACGATTACCCTCGATGATGTCACTCTTCGATATGGGGAAAATTTATGAGCGGAACGGAAATTCGAAGGACGAGTAAGAAACTTTCGTCGGCTTAATTTCGAGGGGTAGGGGGAGAGAATCTTTCATCTCGAGAGAAGGGTGGAGGCCGTGAAAGCAGGGTGCTCCTTTGTTCTCGTTCGTTCTCCTACCAAAAGTACGATTATAAATCGCGAGAGCTCCACGAAAGCGCACGGCCTTCGAAGGATCGTGCGCTCTCTCTCTCTCTCTCTCTCGCTATTTCTCTCGTACGAGAGCGTTACACACCGACGCGCGCTCAAAACGAGCGCAACACGGACGAGCACGAGAGCGGTGTAGCGTTTTCTCGTTGAAGGTACGGGCTCCACTTAACCCGTAACCCCCAGCTTCGTATATCTTGTCGACAATGCGTACCGATGAATTCAATACTTCCCGCCACACCCTCCGAACTTCCTCAATAAAGTCGGCCCTGAGAAATACACCGTTGCGGAGGCCGGCTATATCGGTTCCCGTCTTTACGAGTACCAGCCTATACCGCTAACGGTGGGACTTTAAATATTTGTAGAAAGCGAGAGCGCCGATAGCTTCCGAGCCTTTTTTTTTATGTCCGCTAGCCCGTTTCTCACGGATCGTTTAATATCTCGAACTCTCGGCATTCGATGGATTCCGCAACAAAAATTTGATCGATTCGTAAACGTCGACGATTTAAAAGCAACAGGTAATTTAAATATAACAGGAACCAAAAAGAAGCACTCGAGATTCGCTATGCGAGACAATTCATATCCTACACCGAGTTACGCTGTACTACCTGTGTACTACCTACTCGAGCGGCGACGACAAGACAACGGCAACAGCAGGGATTTCGTAGCTCCGACAACGACAACGACGACGACGACGACAACGGCGGCGTTGTAACGATCGGTGAAAGTCTTGCGCGTTCGGACCAGGATGATTGATGTCGCGGACGCAGCTCGATCCGATGGCAGAACAAACTTCCCTTCACTTCGATGTTCGCTCGAATTCCGTGTTTATAGAAGCCGAATTACCGATTCGATAGCGGGAGCGATTATTTGTTGTGCGTTTACGGCCTAACTGCTGATTTCGATTAAATTTTATAGAAACGACCAAGGATTCCAACTCGATCCCGTTCGAAATGTTCTCCGACGAGAAGAAACGTTCTCTACGCTCAAGGATCCAGCCGCAATTTAGACGATCTTTTCTCTAAAAGCTATACTCGCTGGCGATACAACCTCGTTCACGAGATTTACATAATCGATTCAGATAATTTTTCCTACTCTTCGATTATCGATCGAAAAAAAAAAATGCAATTTCTCGATCGCTTAACGAGTTATCGCGAATCGTGAGATAACGTATGGTAAGAAAGGAATTACAGAGTGGCACGAGCAGCAATGGTGGAGTATCTTGCACTTGGCGGCGACTTATAGTTGGAAATGACATCATCGACGATCTTCGGCGTACACCTAACGCGCGTAATCGGTGGACGAAGGCGTATCAGCTGTGTCGTATCTTATTTCCGTCTTATTCCCCTGTACTATACCGCGTGCTCTCTCGAGCGTTCGAGAGAAAGAGAGAGTCGGAGAGACTCGCGAGAGGAGGAAAGAGAACGAAAGGGAAGTGCGTTGGCGTAGGCCTAGAGAGTGAGTGAATAAGAAAGAGAAAGAGAAAGAGAGAGAGAGAGAGAGAGAGAGAAGGAGTCGCGCGCGCGTCGCGTGTGTGGGTCGCGTGTCGGTAACGTTAAGTTAGGCCTACCTGGGCATATAACTAGCCAACCGTGCGATGACGAACAGCCTCTCGACGGCGCACTCTCGCTCGCGATTCGCTACTGTCGCGCGTCGTTCCAGAACTTTCCTCTCGAATATTCGGACGTACACCGACGCAAAAGGCGCCTACTCGAAAGGACTTTACGTGGGATTGAGATAACGAAGGACGAACGTAGCTCGTCTCATTCTCTCGATTTCTCGAATTCATTTACCACGGCCGAAGATTTCGAGTTCCCCTGCGCCAGCAGCTGCGGTAGCTGCTTCCTCTACGCGAGAGGATCGCAACGGAGCCGGTAGCGTTTACGACACCTTTTTTTTTCCTCCTCATTTTCTTCCTCTATTTTCGATTACACGTTGCGTATGATAAATGGGCAGGATGCCCGTTCGAAGTAGTAAAAGTCGGCTGGTATGGTATGCAGAGAGCCCCGACCGAGTCCGAGCGTTCCGCTGGCAATTTGCTAACGGCCTCGCCTTCTCGTCTTTCTCATTAAACTTCCGAAACGCCGCTAATACTCGCGATTATTATCTCGTATAACAGTGCTGTAATCGGTGAGGGTAGTATTGAAAGAAAAAACGGGATCGGGGGAACGAAGACGACGATGCTCCAATTGTTTATTATTTTCATCATGAAAAAAATACTCTTCTCGCGTTACGTCGATGAGGATAACAAAAAAAAACTTGGTTTATAAGAAAGCAGCGAATTTTCTGAGACAACGTATATATCTACACGGAATGATTTTTTCGGGAACACCCGTTACCGGCGCGTGTCAGGCCATTGCACGGCGGAGCCTACGGGGGTGGCGCGTGTATGCTGTTGACCCGCCGAGGACCGGTTCGGGTCATTCCTTCTTTCCTCCTTCATCGAGACCTCTTTTCTCCTCTCTTCCTCGAGAGTTCCTCCTCCTTGTCCCCTCCACCCGTTCCTCTACCCTCTAGGAGATATAGCCAGGTGTGACGTCACGCGTGGAGGCGTGATAGCTCGTACACGCGTGCGTGCGTAGGTCGACGCAGGCTCCAGGTGTGTACCTGCGAGTCTCATCAGCCTTTCTTCTTGATTGCGCGAAACATCGTGAGCGAACTTCGGAGAAAATAAATTTCTCCTACTCTCCCCCGCCGTGTTTCTCTAAGCGCCGTTCGCATCGGTGAATCGAAAGTCGGATGGAAGATAATTTGTGGGCGATTACGTAATCGCTTCGCTCTTTGGAAGGTAATTAGATGCGATAGGGGGAAAAAAAAGGGGATGCTCGTCGATCGGCGCGAATATGAAACATGGAGGAACGTGGAGGGGAAAAAAAGGAGAAGAAAATGAGAACGACGAAATAATCGATGATCGTGGCATCTCGACGATGTAAATAAGTTGCTAATTTTATACATCCAGAGTCCTCGCGGCCCTCTTTCTCCTCGCCGATCGTGGATAAAGAAAGAACTAATTAATAATTCCATGGTATTCCTCGGATTCGTCGTCAAATCGAGGAGAAACTTTTTTCCCAGGCGCATCGTTTCCACGAAGTGCTGCCTCTTCGGATATTTATCGAGAGAGAGAGAGAGAGAGAGAGAGAGAGAGAGACGGCAGGACGATGATCGACCGTGAAAAGAAAGAGAAAAGGCGAGAGTAAGAGACCGCGATGCGTTCCCTTCGCGTCTTCTCTATTGACGATAGAAGAAATGTAGGAATGCGCGCGCGCGGAACGATCATTTCTCTTCTCGGAAAGTCCGAAGAGTTAACGAGGGCGCGAAACGCGCGAGAATCTTTCTCTCCCTCCCAAGACTTTCTCCCTTTAACTCTCTCCCCTCTTCTTTACCCAACGCGATCGATTTAAAAAATTGCGCGTAACGCTTTTCCGAGATAAGAGAACGCGCTGATAAAGATCTCAAAAATTTCGAAGGATTAACAAGACGTCATTTTAATCACGAGCAGTCACCACTTTCGCGTTATTTTTACACCGCGAATGACGATTACGAAAGAGAGGACCGTTACGACGAAGAGGTCCTTGATACGTTCGAAGAAGCTCGAGGATGCGGCTCGACCGCCTCGTAACTAACGGTCATGTTAATTACCTCGTAACTTACACCCACGAAACCGCGAGGATCTTAGCCGAGCCCAACGGGTGGTTCTTCGATTAAACCGTCGTACAATCGAGTATTTATATTTAGTGCGACCCCGTATACGAGAGAGCCGGGCTCTCGAGTTTTAACCGATTCTTAACAACGAGGAAAGCATCCTGGCGAACGAGAGACGTGGAAGTTTACGTAGCTAATCCTTTTGTAAAAGCCGATCGCCGGTGTTCTCGAAGTTCGAAAGACCGACTCGCGTTACGTTTTCTTGGAGATCGATGGATCGGGAGTAGGTACGGGGGAACGGGGGTAGGAGGATAGATTTTTCGAAGAGATCGAGGAGGAAGAAGATGGACGTCTCAATCGAGTCGCGGAACGTTCACGGTGGTCGACAATGCCGGGGCAATCGCGTATATATCCCTCATGAGTCGGTGTTCACGCCTGCTAATCACCCAGAGTTCAGAGCTCGTACGAGGGTGATTAATGAATCAAGACCGTCCCGGGTACCGCGGGACAAAGTTACGAGCGAACCTACCGCAGCCCTATATCAATCCTGATTTCCTGAGACTGGACTCACAAAGGAGCCCTTCTTCTTCTTCTCCTCCTCCTCTTTCCATTCCTTTTCCTCCTCCACCTCCACCTCCACCTCCACCATCTCATTCTCTCTTCTCTTCTTTTCTCCACCTCCTTCACCATCACGGATTCTCGTAGTACAATACAACGAGGAACGTTCCAGCATGCATCAAGCTGTCCCGATAATTCGTTCACCCGACGGAGAATCAAATTATATCGCGATGCATGCGAGAGAAAAAGGACAAGAATTTTGTCAGCTGAATCATTGGGTTTCCCCGATTCCAAAATATAGTATCTAGTATCAGATATGAGAGAAGTCGATGCGAGATCTACTCGTGGAATCCTGTGGATTTATCCTGGAATCTTCGTGGCGAGGAACGAGCGAAGAAAGAAGCGAAGGGAAGTGCGTCACAATTTTTCACGCTCTTGGTAGTCGAGTTACGAGTTCCCTCTCTCTCCCTCTCACTCTTACGTTCTCGCACGCATACATGGCGTACCTTCGAGAAGAAGATCGAATGCCGGCGGTTTCTCTGATTCACTTAAACGTGACGAACGTGGCGAGCGCCTAATTTACAGCTTTTATTCGGAGAGGCACGCGCCTCGATGACCCCCGAACACAGAATCCGAAGATCCCTCGAGCGCCCGCATAATGTCTCCCGAGCCTCTCTCTCTCTCTCTTTCCCCCCCTCTCTTCCTCTATCTCTCTCTCATTCGTTTCCTCTTCCCTCGGGTAATTACTCGACATTATCGCGATACGCTGCATAACGACGGACTTTAATTCCTTCGCTTTATCCGAGGCCTCTCTCCTCCCTCGAGAATTCTCCTTTTTATTTCCTGCCAAAATACGAAGAAAAAGAGAGAAAGGGGAACTAATTATGCACCGTACAAAAGAAGATTTATCGCGCTAGTATGTTTTCCCCGTAGCGTGCGGTTCACCTACGTTTACCCCTTTGCCTTCTCTTTGGCCCTCCTTCTCGACGAGGCTCCCGCCTCCCTCGGCACGCGTGGGCGTTCCCTGACGACTCAATATTACAACCGCAAAAACACACAAGCTTGCGTATGGGAACGCGATAAGACGGCACGGCGGCGGCGGCGGAAGCAGCAGCCGTGACTCGTAGACGATGAGAGAGAAAGAGAGAGAAGATGAAAGGAGACAACGAGAACGTGAGACAGTGCGAACGAAAGTACGCGGACGAAGAGAGAAAAGAGAAAAAAAGGAGAAAAAGGGAGAGGAAAGGACGACGCGAGCCTCCGAGAGTCCTGGTGGATAGCTTAACCTCGCAAAATTACGAGCCAGTAAACTCTCGACGTCGAGATTCAGGAATACCGAGTCGAGCCGACAAGATAAACAATCTCTCCCACGCCGCGATCACCGATCGATGCTAATGAAGGTCTTTTCGAAAGAGAAAACGATTAAGGGAAGAGAATAGGTCCCTCTTCGAGTACGAGTCTCGAAATTCTTCATTTCCGTTCTTTCCTGGATCAATTTATTATAAATACGCATACCTGCATCGTGTTTTTGAGTAATGCAGAAATGTTCTAAAAAATGAGCTCCCTTTCTTTCCTCGACGTTTACGCTCCTCATTGTTCCATCTTTTCGCGGACGACGACGTAAGGAGAGAAGACGATTCGTCGAGCGTACAAAGCCGAAGAAAAATAATCGCCTTGAGAAGGAGAGAAGGAGAAAAATTACCTCGACCCGGTCATGATCTCTTACGGTGGTTATGCGACTGGAAATAAATCGCTTCGCGGCGAGGGAGAAAGGTGCGCGCGTGCGAAACGGTGGCGCTGAATGCACCGAGATGAATATAAAATTACTAATGATATCGATAACGATGATGTATCTCCCTCTCTTTCTATCTCTTCCTTCACATCCTCCGTTACCTTCGAAGAACTCGAATCCCCTTCGTTCGCACGAATTTATCGAACGATCGAGCTGAACGTTTAAATGCATTTCTTACGATAGCTCGGGAGCTCGAGAAAATTTGATAAATCAATCACGAAACGCTTTGTCCAGAGAGAAAAGTCTCCTAGAGAGCGGACAAAGGTAGTAGACTGTGTTGAATTTAAACGTTCCTAGTCCGGATGATACATTGAAAGAGATATCTCTGATAAAGGCGCGAAGTATCCGTTAGACGTCCGCTCGTAGGATAGCCTAGTTAGATATCGCTCGATTGCTCGATCGAGAACGAGAAAGAAAGAGAGAGAGAGAGAGAGAGAGAGAGAAAGAGAGAGGAGAGATAGAAAAGGAGGAAGAGAAGGATAGAGAAACGCAACGCGAGCATCACCGCGTGTTTACTCTCGGACGTCTGTTAGACGCCGATTGAGCTGTCACACCGTAGATTACATTTGTCATAAGCCATAAGTGTCTTTCGACTTTTAATCTTTGATCACCTGCGTTCTAACGTGCAGAGAGAAAGAGAGAGAGAGAGAGGGACAAAGAGGAACTACATATATCTTACCACGTCTCACGTTCCACAATCTATGCCTCGAATAATCATCCAATCGCCCGAACGAAATTTAATTAAATCGAGATCTTTTTCGCGCTCGGAGATCGAATTTCGGATCGGATCGTTGAATTTCGACGTATCGCTCGAACGACACGACGATTTACGAAATCCCCGAACGTAAGCGCGTCGCCATCGAGTGGCATCGAAAGACCGACGAGTGTCGGACACGCGAGGGAAGTTTAACGGTCGGCTCGAGAAGTGTCGCAAGCGAATTCTTCCTCCTCGTCGTGAACGGCGTTCGTTACGCGGTGACATCTAAATAAATGAGTCTCTTTGGAAACGGCAACGGGAAATTATCGGTAGGTATATTTTGAAATCTCGTCGTCGTGCGCCACGACAATGGAACGCGCGGTTTACTTTGATCATTTATAGTTCGTTCGACACGACGATTTTTCGGGAGAAAACGAGTTCGGAGTTCCAGCCGTATCCATCGTAGATCTCGATCGTCGCGGATCGTCATCGTGAATTAGTAGGACGCCTCGCTGGCGTGTCTTAATCAACGTCTTCGTCCCGTCGGCGCCTCGCGTAGCCCTATTGTTCGCGCTTCCGTCAACCGCTTCTAATTGCGAAGTATAATTAATGATCGCGTGTCACGAACTCGATCTCTCTTCTCTCTCTCCACGCAAAGTGACTTAAATGAATAATCGATTTTAGCGAGGGTAAAATTAAGTAATTAAGTCTATCGAGCACTTTTTTCGCGCGAACAAACGGCCAGAAAATTCGACTTTCCCATATACACGCGCCTATATGTATGTATATGCCTCTATATAATATGTTTAGTTATTTTTATCAGAATACACGCGTACGCGTATATGCAGAAGTTAAGTAAAATTCGAACGACGTGCGTTTGAATCGCGAGATACTCACATAAATCTGTAGAAACGTTCGTCGCCCACGATCGTTCGCCACGATTACGAATAAACGACCAATGGTGGATCGCCGATCGATCTTCCGCCACCTTGCCGCCATCGCTATCGCCATTGTGAGGTATGTTGGAAACGAAGAGGGAAAAACGAATCGATGGGCGTTTCGCTTCTCATCGACGAGATCCCCGCTTTTCGCGATCCTTCCTTCCTTCCGCCTACGAAACTCGATCGTGATTCGCTATCGCCGAAGAGTCGAGTCGTTTCGAGTCACTCCTCGAACGTATTCGATCGGATCTTGATCATTATTAATGCGTCTCGATCGCATCTCTAATTCGTTCTTCCTCCGTTCGCGTAAAACACGAATCTCGTAAGTTTATATCGACTTTTCGAGTCGAATAATCAAGAAGAAACGAACGTCGCTCGTTCGATTACTTTTGCGAGTGATTTATGTTTCTGATTTTATTTCATCGCTTTTTCTTCACCGTGGAGTCTGAGATATGAGATCGAAAAACGATATCTAACATTCTGGGTAAACGAAATCGCGGAGAACCCGAGAAATAAAGAAAAAGAGGAAAAGAATGAAGTGGAGGATGAAGAAAAAAAAAAGATAAAACCGAGTCTCGTTACCGACTCGTTAGTACGACGATAATTCTCTCGAGACAGAGTCGCGACGCTACAAAAGGAGCAGTCTCCGGATAAGAAGACGGATAAGCGACGTACCGAGAGTTGCTTTATTTTTAATTCGTATTTCTAAAACAATGCTCCAACTTGTTCACACGATTCCGTTCGATAATCCGAAGAGTACAAAGATTTCGCCGAACTGGTACGAATCGAAATGTACTGATTGTAAGAAAGAGAGATGAGAGAAAGAAAGAGAGAGAGGGAGAGAGAGAGAGAGAGAAAGCTATAACGAAATATCGTTTTCACGGCTGGAGCCGTCAAGAGGTGGCAAATTACGTCGGACGATTTCACGGCGGCGATCTCTTAAATGTCGGTCGCCGACTGACAGCCTAACGATCACGTGGCCGAATTGATGACTACCGTTACCTTAATCACAGATCGGCGATCCTGGCTAACAAGTTAAAGATCAGAGGCCCGTATGGTTATTCGTCGCGATGAGCGGGCCATCGATCAGGTCATCCTCCTCGAGGCTCTTTCTTTCTCGAGCTTCTGGTTACGCCGATCGAGCAATCGAACTTTTTACAAAAGCGTCGAGTTTCGAATATTACATAAATACAATACAATATTAAATAACATAAAAAGAGATAGATAGATAGAAACTTTTATTACGTCTATGGGCAAATGCCCGTAGAGACATTGGCTTTCAGATAGGATGATGTGTCTAAATTCTAATAATAAATAATCCTTCCGATAAAAACTTTTGCATAATGGACCCTCTTAAATTTCCCCGCTAGCTTAAAATTCACTTTCCAAGATAGGTAGGTACGGCGAGAGATCGCATCGCGCGTCGTCCTCACCAAGCATAGAATCGCGTATTACGCTTTCTCGATCGCGTTTGTTCGACGTGATCGGCGCAAACGAGGAGATGTTCCTGTCGACTCGGAGGCTTATCTTCGATCTGCCAAACGAGCGAGCGAGCGAGCGAGCGAGCGCGCCTTTCTTCCGTCTTCTTTCTACTCTCCCGCCAAAGTGGGAAGAAGTTTTCCAATCGGAAACAGGTTCATACGCGGTAACTTACCGACACGATATCTCCCAAGTATAAAGAAGACACTTTCGCTACCGATATTCTCGAGCTTTAAACGGTTCGCGCCGCATTTACCGAACACGGTACAAGTAAACAAGGAAAATCGATTTAAAAAAAGGATTGTCTCTTTTTCTTTTTTAAACGAAGGAGAAAACAAAATATATTAAAAACACGAAGGCTTCTGTTTCTCGAGCGACGTGCAATCACTCTGACAATTTCTACCCAAAGGACGTGTTAGCACTCGGTTGCACAACGAGGAGGACAACGTCGAGGAGAACGACGCGCCAACGTCCGACTACGAAAACGTTGACGCGAGGAGATCCATCAATCGGATGCCAGTGAAACGTATCGTCCGGGACGAACGAGCGCTATCGATCGTATCGCTCCCTCGTCCTCTCTCTCTCTCTCTCTCTCTCTCTCTCGCTCTCTTCTGTTCTCCAGCCGCAGTTGACTTTACGCGGAATTCTCGACGAAAGTATCGAGATTTCTGTCTTCTCTTCTCACCGGCCCACACCGAAGCCAATCGCTCGTCCTTTTCCACGTCCATAGAATTCACGCGCGTTCGATTTTCCCACGACGCTTTTTTCCAATTTCGCATTGACATCTTAACGCGGTATAGGTATACACCAAAGTATGCGTAACCGTAAAAGATGGAAATCTGTGTTGCTTACGAGTTCGTTACCTTACGATACCGGCTACTTCGACTTTTGAGGGATTAATAAAAGAAAGAAGACACGAGGACTCGAGGCGAGCATCTTTCTCCGCTCGAAAACGTCTTTTTGCCCCGTCGCTAGAGCGGACTCCGAATGCCGAGAAGGCCCACCGCGAAAGCTTTGGAACGCGAGAGAAAACTATTCCGTTCCAGAGAGGAGAATATGAAGTCATGGATTATTCCGTCGGTCGGCTGCTTTTTCGTCCTACCGACGCGATCCCTCTTCTGGAGTATGCGTGCGCGCGTGTATACGTGCATATTCGTGTGTAGGGAGAGAAAGAAAGAGAGTGAGGAGGAGNNNNGAGAGAGAGAGAGAGAAAGAGAGAGGAAACATGATCAAAGTTTCGTCGGGCTACTCGGGCAGGAACCACCGATATTAACCCATTAACGTTTATAAATCGTCGCCGATCGGGGCGTGAGCGGCGTGCAGAACGCGTTTCGCGTCTTGCATTTCCAATGCCAAATATCACGTGGTTCGGAAAAAAAAAGAGAGAGAGGTAGAAGAAGGTCGAGGAAGAGAAGAGCGAAAGAGAAAAAGAGAGAGAGAGAGAGAGAGAGAGAGAGAAAGAGAGAAGGAAAGAAGGTAGAAGAGGAGAGACCGTGTCACGTATGACTCGAACGCTGCGGAAATGCCTGCTCGTGACACGTCGAATCACGTGCCACGATACCGTGGCTCGAGACGATGACGATTATTTCCCTTTCGCCTTCTTATTATACTTACGCGTGACGCCTTCGATAGATTTTTCAAATTACAAGCTACCGCGCGACGGCGAAAAATCGCGCACGCGATTACTGTTATTTGCGGGCGATGCACCTGCGTGCGTGGCTTTGTAAGATCGCGAGGCTCAATTTCGTGCTTTTGGGTCTTCCTTGTCCCGGAGCGACGATTACGTTGACACCCGCCGAAAATTTTCTTCGTAAATTTACGCGTAGATAGGCAGGTAGGCATTTATATACGTTAGCACGTAAGAGGGTCGTGGCACGAAAGCGCGAAGAAAATCGATTGATTCACGCGGAGAGTAGATGCGAGAAACACTTACCGTTAATGTGTGTATATATAAAATTGGCGGTCGGTCGCGGTAATTAATGCGTTGCACGATAATATACATCCAGCCTTTTCGGACGAAATGAATTATCACTGACAATTATTACCGAGCGAAATATACGATGGAAAGGGTCAGCCGGGTGAGCCGCGTGACAGCCGACAATTATTTCTAATGCGAGAGCTTCTCTCTCTCTCTCTCTCTCTCTCTCTCTTTCCCCTCCCTCTTTCTCTTTCTAAGCACCGACGCCGGCTAAAAGAAGACGCGACTAACGGAAAGAGAGAAAGACCATAATTATCGTCCTACTAGACGAGTTTTCAATCGGGAATTGTTTGCCGAAAGGCGTACCACCTTGAGCTCTTACGAATCGTCAGAAAGACTCTCTCTCTCTCTCTCTCTCTCTTTCTCTCTTTCCATCTTGACCTTTTCCACTCGCCACGATGTAATAATAGTAGACGAGAAAGTCGAGACTCGGGAGAGCCGACGATAGAGGGCTTCTCGTACGCACGACACAACGGAGACGCGTGATTAATTATTACGAGCATCCGCATAGATTAATTAGTGGATTCGACGAACGACAAGCAGTCGATCGCCAAGTCGAGACATACTCGAGCGGAGAGATGCGAGAGGCGACGTTATTAATTGCTCGCGGACAGCTACTAATCGCGTTTTCGTTCGCTCTGAAAGCGATCCCTTTCTTAGATTTGCACAGAGTGCTTAGAGTATCGTCGATTTATACGTTTTCAAATTCTACCGGGATGGGTAATAAAAATGTCGAAAAGAAAAGAAAAAATCGCCGAGAGAAAAATGGTACGGACGATCGCGTACGCTTTCTTCCGAAGAGCCTTCTCGATAGCGCCAACGAAATTACAAAATAACGCACGGGAGTCGAAACGTTGTACGTAATCGTCGAAGGGCGACGCTTTCGCGCGTATACCTATATCTCTCGTTCTCCTGTGTTACCGATCTTCTGCTTTTTCTTCTTCTCCTCCTCCTCCTTCTTCTTCTTCTTCCTTCACCTCCTCCTCATTCTCCTCCTCCTCCTTCTTCTTCTCTTCCTCTCCTCCTGTAACGAGTAAAGGCCGCGCCGTTTGTAACGCCGCTCTTAAAGATAATGAGCGTCATGATTGATCGTAAAGGTAATTACCATCGAAGCTCCGACCGGCTCGCGCTCTCCGAGTGCTTCCTTTCGAAGGCCGCGACGGAAGGGAAAAGGAGCCACGGAAGGTGCCCGCCTTACGATTTTCGAAAGCGCACTGACTCTTTCCATATCATTTTTTTACGATAAAAACGAACGGTTGATTCTTCTCCCGGAATTTACCATGAGAAATATTATCGCGGGGATAATACCTGGTGGTTCTCGTTATTCTTGTTGTTGCTGTTACGGAATTTTTTAAGGAGTATCTATTCTAACTTGTAGAATCGACAAAATGGACGACGTTTAATTTTCGAAATCACCTCTCTACTTCCGTCTCAACGTTTTGCATCTTATTTATTAAATCAAGATATCACAGGGTATACGAAGTTCATATTTGAAGAAAGTATAAAATCAAGAATTCCGATACTTTCGATCCCATAAACTAGAATATTCCCTTAATACGCACCTTCCGATCGTCGAAAGCGTAGCGTTCCAGTTTCCACTGGGGAACATAGTTCCGAGGCGATTACGCGTTCGTAAGTGGCGATAATGGGTGAGAGCCGGTAGAAGCAGGAAGGGCAACGCGACGATAATCGTTTCGATGGCTGACTATTAGAGGTGGAAAAAAAAGGGCGGCTTCTTTTTGAGGATCGGAAGCACTCCGCTCGAGAGACACTGTTTATACGGGCGAGGCGGATTATTAAATACGAGAGGAATCGAGCGCGAGAGAGCTCCACCACGGTATCTGGAGCAGGGATCGAAAGATCGATGGGATCGAGAGAGCTCGAGAGAGCGCAGGACTAATCGGAATTAATTTCCATCATAGAGTCTCGGACTGGACGTCGCTAATTCGCTTTTTATCGTTCGACCATGAGACACGAGGAACGAAACGTTAGAAAAACGTCGATGGCCCGGAGGCCGTTTAACTCGTTCGTTCGTTTAGAGGAGCGGCTACGACGACGAGAGTGACGATCCTCTGAAAATAGAACGGTGATTAAATTGAAATTACGTACGACCAATCGATGACTTTTCCCGATGAAATAACAGCCGATAGTAGGTACTTAGGCACGTTGGTGCGTATGAATCGATGCTCGAGGAAGAAAAAAAGGAGAGAAGAAAGGACGAAGGGGAAGGAGGGGGGGGAGTAGGACGTCAGGCAACACAAGAAGTCGCTGACTATAACGTAGGTGATTTCAGAAGAATTCATGGCTGCTTGATTACGAGTAATAAAGCAAACGTTAGGACAAGATTTATGAGAGTCTTCGGACACCTATAGTTCCAGATACAGCGACCAGAGTAAGGCCCCCCATCCTTGCCGTTCAAAGAGTCTCCTCCCTCCCTCTTTTCCTCGACGAGCACGAATCGAACGGGGACTCGTCTTAACGAAAAAATTCGATGATTTCTTCGAAAGCTGCATCATTCGTTAACGACACCCGAGCGAACGCGTTCGATTTATTTCGCCGTCCTAGCGTGACAAATACGATTAGAGCACGAAGAGTTCTCGCGTGGTGCATGGAGAGACGCGTTTCGGTGCTCGTGTGGTCGTCGGGGCGATTATTTTTCGAAGGAGTCTAGCTTCGACGCCCATACCTACCCAGGGCTCACCATACGTTAGGGAAGTCGAGAAGATCGGTCCATCGTCTTTCTCTACCTCTTCTTGTCTCTCTCTCTCTCTCTCTTTCTCTCTCTTTCTTTTTCTCTTCTCTTCTCTCCACCCGCCCATCTCCAAGCCTCGTTAGTAATGAGAACATCGATAAATTATTTCACCGTCTTAAAACGACCGCTTCGACTACCGATCTCAAACGAGAGCCCGGCAAACTGCTAACTTTCGGCGATTATCGATGGCGAGTACGAAGATTCTAATTAACGAGGAAAGTTTTGTAACGAGTTCCGTTGTTCCGTGCGGCAAGGATATAAAATTCTTTAGCCGTCCGTACGCGTCGCGTTAACGTTACGACGGAAATCAGGATAATATAGTACGCACGCATGGACTATGAATTCCCGATGAAATATCGCCCATATTTTAAGTAAAAAGATAGCAATTTCAAAATGATATCGCTTGGTAACACGAACAGGCCATTTCGATCCTTCTCTCGCTACGAACGAGTTCGAGTCCTTGGGTGGTCTTTGCGCGAGCAAGGTCGAGGGCGAGTTCTCTCTTTAATAAACGATTACGCCTTCGCGAGGGCACGACTCTCCGTCTTTCCTTCTTTCTCTCTTTCTCTTTCCAAAGCACGAAGAGTTTAGTGGAAGCCTCACCGAGCCGTCCGATCTCATTACCAACGATTATATTCCCATTATTTTCCCTCCGCACGACGTCCTACTCTTTTCTCGAAAAGATGCCAATTTTTTATCTTTTCTATCTACGAACTCGAAACGTTAAATCTTATACCCGATGAAACGTTCTTTTCTTCGCGTTAATAGTCCAGAATCTATAGGATATTAAACGTTTAACTTTTGTTCAAAAGAGGAAACGATTCCCGTGGCGTGTTATCGAGGATAAGAGAAAAGGAATGGTTCCACACGACGTGGCAGGTAGATCTCGAGAAACTCGCCCAGCCTGAAACGTCCTCTGGCACTCTCCTGTTAACCAGGAGAGTGCCGCTCGTGTTGCGCAACACTGGCGCCAGGCCGCAGTGCCGCGGGGCTCCAGGGCCCCAAGAATGACTCACCGAGAGACGAACGACGCGGAGCAAAGAGAAATGCCCGGCCACCCTGCACCTCCCTGCTCCCCTCCGCCCCTATACAAGCACGAGAGGACCCAGCGTCGTCATCATCGTCACTTTTTTTCGCGGGACGATTCGCGAACGTCATCATAATGACCTATTTTTTCCATTCTGTTCTTTCATCTCCCTCCTTCTCTCTCTCTCTCTCTCTCTCTCTCTCTCTCTCTCTCTGCATCAGCAACCAGTCTACCTTTTCTTTTTGCCACTGCTCTCCTTTCGAACTCTTCGAGGTACCTTCGGGGAAAGTGCGAGGTGCGACCTTCGAAGATTCTTGACCTGAGACACTCGCGATCGACGAATATTTTTCAACGGCGGTTTCGCGCGTTACATCACTCTCTCTCTCTCTCTTTACTCCGACTCTCGATGCTCTACTCTACTCTTCAACGTTACGTCGTTCTCGTCCTTTCTCTTTTTCGAATTTATTTCGAAGAGATTTTGTCGAGATTCCGGATGGTATCGTGGAAAAAATGTTCGCCGAATTTAGGAGCGGTATGCGCGTTCCGTGTGCGAAGTATTTTCAAGAACAGAAACGCAACGAAAGGCGAATAACCAGAGCAACAGAGGTCGACGCACACGGGAGCCGAAATGCCGCTCTGGGCTTTTATTGCACCAGTCGAGATATAAAAGTCCGGGTTACAAGCACGAGCTCCGAGCGAATCGACTCGGCTCATCTCCGTTTCGATACTTCGTTCGACACTTATAAAATAGATATACTATATGTGTAGGTACACTTGTAAATCCGATGTAAAGTAAATAAAAAAGACGAATATCGGTCAACGCGAGAACGAGAAAGGGGAGAAGTCGCAATAACGATGTTTGCACGCCGATCGTGCTTTAAAACGCGTTCGAGGCCGAAAGGTGTATCGAGTAACGCCGGTGGGTGAGATAATATTAATCACTCGATTTTTCTCACAAAAGGGCATATCATTACGAAGACGAAGAGAAGACCGCTCGGCCGAGTTTCTCTCTTGGTCGAGCACACGCGTCAACAATAGCGCACCATCCGTTACTATCAATCATCCACCGCGGCAGAAATACCATTGTCGTGCATGACTAATTGCCAGTGTGACCGAGGACCATGCTTGCCAATTATAATTAAGCGTAGCCTCGAGGAGGAGAGACGGAAAAAGTACTCGGAGGAGTTTTCTCTCTCTCTCTCTCTCGAAACTCGAAACTCGAAACTCGTCGATCCTCGCCGAAGTTTGCGCGAAACTAAAAACTCGCGAGAGCACGAGCCTCGAGATTACGTTGAAAAAGCTATCGCGAACTTTGAGATTTCGTGCAGCTGTCACGGGCTTCTCTCGGAGAGACCTCGCACGTAGGAAAGTATTACGATAGATGGAGATTACGTGACAACTGGGATGGGGCTAGGAAGGTCAGACGTAATACCTCAGGTGTCTATTTTATCTAACAAGAAAAAAATAGGCAGAAAATAGAAACGATCCCTACGAGTCTTCCTCTCGACCCTTTCGATCCAACGACGACTTCGATACGACTTCGCGAACGACGATCCTCTTCGAGAGTCTCGTCGGGCGTCAAAGAAGCTCGTACAAAGCGCGAACGTGGAAAATTCCAAAAATCGTTCGCGTCGTTGCGAGATCGGATCGAAGAAGGCCGCGTCGTCGACGTACGTGTCAAACAAAAACCAACAAACGAGTTAGCCCGGCTCTCTCGCGACCTCCCGTGCTTTTTCGACCAACTCTCTCGCTCTCTCTTTCTCTCTCTTCTTCTTCTTCTTTCGGCGTTATCCAAGAAGTCGCGTCTCTGGGCGAGTTTTCGAGGAGTACACGAGATAGTGAGAGAGAAAGAAAGAGAAACAGAAAGAGAGAGAGAGAGAGAGAGAGAGAGAGAGACGACGACGACGACGACGAAGAGGCTATTCGTAAGCGATTCTCGTACGTACCGTTCATCGCCGGCGGCCAGATCGTCCCGAAAATACGTTCTCCACCGGCACGATCGATATATAAACTCGTTCCATCCGACCTTCTGCAGGCAAGTCTTCCGGGCTTCCACGCAGAGAGACAGAGAAAAAGAAAGAGAAAGAGAGAGAGAGAGAGAGAAAGAGAAAGAGAGAGAGAGAAGTCGATAAGGATCTGCCACGGTGGCCAATGCCCGCGGAATGTGTGGCAGTTCTCAACAACGATCGTACGTCACGCGCATCCCGCGACAAAACAAAACCGCATTGATATTCCAGCTTCTTTACTTTTTTCTCGTCATCTGTTTCTCTCTCTCTCTCTCTCTCATTCTCTCTGTTTCTTTCTCGCTCCTTAGCAGAGCCAGCATCAGGAGATCGTCAGAAGTTCCCCGAAGGAGGTCGACGCGATAGAAATTAATTGCAAGCGTGAGCGTAATACCTTCAGTGGGACAGGCCGTTATGACTCTGCGTGATGCGACGTCGAGGGAACACTGTTGGATGTCAAACGTTTACAGAAGATAGTTACGTTTTTGTCCGTTGCCTGTGCAGCGAACGGGCGTGTATGCGATTTCGCTACGGTAGAACATCGATCGCGCGTAAACGTTTGCCTAAAAAAAAAATCGCCATTATGTTCTACGAAAGAACCGAACAAGCAAATGCAGTTTGCGTTCCTGACTCTCTCCGCGTTAGACTATTCCGTGAATAGATGTCGAGTGAAAGCGCGGAAGAGGAAAAAGGACGAGTTCGCGAGAGGGTTAAGGAAGATCCGGATCCAGGAACCCGATGAGCGTATACAGGGGACACGTCGAAGCGGCTAGGATATCGAAAGGCAGTAAAACGTCAGCTAGAAAGGGTTACCTACGGGCTGCCCGTAAGCAGTGGCATAACGAACGTCAGATAAAACATGAGAACTCGCTTGAAAGACGATGCTCCGTACGAGCGCACGCGCATCGACGGACGAGCTCCGTCCTATTTAACTTTAGGATTCGATTTGCAAGTGAAACTCGATGGAACGGACCGCGTTGTCGTCGACCCAGCGATCCTTCGTCGTTATGCGAGTGCATCTTTCTTTTTCTCTTCCGTCTATGAGAAAAATATCCCCCCTACTCTGTAGTCCTTTTTTATATTCATCTATCTATCTATTTCTATCTCCATCTCTCTCTCTCTCTCTCTCTCTCTCTCTCTTTCTTTCTTTCTCTCTCTTTACTCCCTCTGAATTTACGATCCGGGAGACGAAGCGAGGATGGCCGACCGATACCCGTCGAGATCTCATCTAACGGGTGTCGCCGAGCGAAGGTGACTTACGAACTGACGCGCCGACCGACAAGGGAGACCGCTACCGTCCTCACCGACCCTCCTCCTCTTCTTCCTCCTCCTTCTCCACCTCCACCTCTTTCTCCTCCTCCTACCTCGATCCTGTAGCTCCTGAGTAACGATCTTGCGCGAGGCCGCAAAAAGAGCGAGCCGCATGAAAAGAATAAATTGCGTTAACCGATAGGACTCGAAGAAGCCGACGACGACGACCACAACGAGGACGGCAACGACGAAAGGGATATTTTGCGGGCTGAATTATTGTATCGCGAGTATCCTTCAAAAGGATGTAGGAAAAAATTAACGTTGTCGATGCGTCTCTTTCCGTCACTCCTTTTTTCTCGAAATATATCTAATCGCGAGCTATTTGATTTACAATCGGGCACGCGAGAGAACGAGTTTCTTGCGTCTTTTACGAACGTTCATGCTATTTGTAATCGATCAAAAGTCTTACGGTAATATATCTTTCATATCAGACCCCATTTCTCTTTCCATAAAAATGAGCTGAAAATCCTGCAAGCGATTTAAATAAAGTCACCAAAATTGAGTAACGGTAACTGCTCGTAGCAGTCGACGCATTGAAAAAAATAAAAAACTAAAAAAGATTCGAGGTAGCTGACCGTCCCGGGCATGCTCGTGCCATTTTGAAGAACGACCTGAATTCGTTTATCCGCTATCGGGAGGACCCAAAGCCGTACGTACCATTTATCGAGACGGCGCTTAAAAATGTCCGAACGAATTAACGAACCTTCGCTCGGCAGCACCGATAAGATAAGCGATACGTGCGCGGTTTTAAGGTACGGGGAGCGCGATTTCTCTTTCGCGAGTTAAGCCAAAGTAAACGAAGGAAACACGAAAGCGCTAGAATTAATCGAATCGATTAATTAATTCGCGTGCTTCCGAAAGATCAAAGCGAGAAAAAGATCGTCGCTTGGAGAGGGTGAAAAATAGTATCTATGGTTTTGCATCAAAACTAACGACACGCGAGATTCGCTCGATTCCCGGGAGACCCGCTCGAGGGCAAGCGAGGCCAGGGAGCCACCTTGGTTATCGATACGAGGACGAGGAACGAGTCATCGAGGTAGTCCGGACGATTCCTGGTAGACCCGGCTAAAACGTGCTCCGAGAGACAACTAACCGGCAGTGCTATGTCGTCTGGACCAGCTCCTCCTCGATAACGCTTTGTGCCAACTCTTTCTTTATCTCTCTTACTCTCTTTTTCTTTCGCTCTCTCTCT
>JAIFRP010004357.1:604180-630118 GCA_032403825.1 Odynerus spinipes
AAAACATATTTAAACGACAATGATAAGTTTTTGTCGCGTTAATTCTTAATAATAAAAAGAGATCGGTAATTACAACTCCGACTCGAGATTTATCGTTGAAAATACTCTCGAACTATCGCAAGGTAGCTTTCTCGATAGCGCGAGCGCCGAGAATAACGAAATCGATGGAAAACAGTGTAGCTTGTCACCTTGAACGGAGATCCGGAGTAGGTTGAATGTAGGTAGCACGATCCCCACCAAGTATCTTCGACAGATCCTTCCGATTGGATGCTCCTGATCAGAACCACCTCTCTCTCTCTCTCTCTCTCTCTCTCTCTCTCTCTCTCTTTCTCCCTTTATCTCTTCCCCTCTCCCCTTGGCTCGACGATCTCACACTGTCATCCGCGAGAGTCTCGAAAATCGACGAAACAGTGGTGGAAGGAAATTCGCGAAATTGGTATACGCGAACACGTTCGAAAGACGAGCACGAGAAGATCGTCCCGGCGGCGCATGATCGGTTCGCGCGCGCGAAATCGAGGACGCTCGAAAGGAAGCGACGATCCGGTGATCTTCGTGTGTTGCCTCTCGCGAGAAGGACCGAGACTCCTCTCGTTTTCTTCCGATACCGGGAAGGGCGGACCGACCTCTACGCGACCCACGCGACGAGTTCTGCCTCCGCGTTCGATCCGCGAGTTAGCTTTCTACCGGGTATCTTATAAACCGTTCCCTCCGCGCGACGCCTTACGATTCGGCGAATTTGTCGTGAAAAATGTTCAATCTTCACCCGATCGGTGATCTCGAATTATCGAGAATTCCACCGAACTTATTTCTTCCATTCGAAATAACGCGTCGCGATAACGAAAAAAAAGGAAAAAAAAGGAAAGATGGAAATTCGCGTCACCCGTTAGCGAGTAATATTCCTCCTCGGTGTATCCGCGCAAGGATACCTGTTTATAAGGCGGCAAACTGTGGCTAAGCCGCGACTCCGGAGCCAATACGCCGACGCATTCACCTGTATGACGTAGTCCTCCGGATCGAATAGGATCGGACGCGTGGAGCCACCGAGATTGCCGATTAACGATCGTGGGCGCGATCGTTGGATTCATGGAGGTGGAAAGAGTGCCTTGTAAAAATCGCACGACTCGAGTAAAACCAGTTGATGACGTGGTACACCTCCGAGACTTCTCCTTTCAAAGCCGTTAATAACGATATTATTTTAAGCTCGGCTGATGTTACGGACCCGGAAGGGGCCACTTTTTCCTACGAAATTTCGAGTCACGACGTTAGATCGTATAGAGATATCGATCGGTACGATGGCGTCATCGAGTTTCTCGCTCGACGAGTGCTCGATACTCGTTGTCGACTCGTAACATTCGTACGAATCGATCGATAAAAATGGAACTAATGGAAGGATATATAATTTTTCTTTTCTAAGTCTAAGTTTAAACAAATTTTATTTTATTTTAAGTTTGCAAGCATCGACCAGTGTCATTCCGAAACGCTTACGTAAGTCTCCCCCTTGTTAAACGATAAGCTTTGGTTTCTCGTGCGACTTGAATTATGGTTGCAACGAAAATGTCGCGGTAAGTGGATCGAGCGCCTCGACAGCTTATCATTTCTTTTCAATCGAATGAGTAATGACGAATAAACCCGATTAATCTCCCCCTTTCGCGTTTCCTTCCGTGCTCGGTCGAAAGTGCTCATCCAACCTCGTTTCCGACAATGTGTGCATCTACCATCGATTTAGGAACGTACGGGATGAGCGTAACAAATTTGACGTATCTTCGTAAATTTCCATTTAGCAGGAAGAAAAGTGGCCAGCTCGAATTCGAGAAAATGAGAAATGCCACGGAAATTATCGCATAGCGGTGGCAGCGGCAAGGGTAACGGCTTTTCGATCGGCTCCAGCGATGATAAATTTGCCCGATTAATCTCGGCGCATTCCTTGCACTCATTTGTCCGTGTCCCCGTACGATAATAATCGATCATTTTTCGCCCGATTGTCGTACTGCGTCTGATATGCGGAAAAAGGCGAACAACGTGTCAACGATAAACTAGGTAAATATTTGTGTTCGATATGTAAAACAAATGGAGAACGCAACGTTTGTAAAATTATCGACTGCATAAATATCTTTACGGGCAGAGTTATTCCAAAAATATATCAAAGAAATAAAAACTATAAAAAATCAAAGAAAAATATTTCGCAAAAAGTATCGAAAATGTCTGCCACACCAGCTACAGGAATCGCATCGCTCGCACACGATTAGTTCGCGGTCGCGCGGGACCCCTAATGATTTATTCGCGAATTAAGATTCGGGCGTGATAGCTGGAAGCGGATCAACGCCGAATGCGAGCCAAGCAAAATGATATACACACGATGCACGGTACGCGGTGCGGCTATCATGCTCCCGCGAAACCAAAAGTCGACGCCATTAATAATTCATCGATTGGACCGTATCGAGGCTTACGTATATACCCCGTATATCCGTATGGGTGCGTATCGAGACGCGTTTGATATATCGTCAACGTCTCGATACGCGGGAAAAAAGGTGAGCGATAACGGGGGAAAACGACGGAGAAGGAGAAAAAAAAATGTAAGTTAGATCAAAATGGTGGATATCGAAAGAAAAATTCCGACTTGTTCGTTTTTTAACTCTGAAATTTCGAAATCGTCGAATTTATGAAATTCGATCGGATCCAAGGAGGGGTCCTTTCCGACGGCCATTGCGCGTTCTTCTCAAAAACGCTCGGCTCTCTTCTATCTACTAAATACTCGGGGCTATAAATCAAACGGGCGAAACGAAACGGATCGTACATCATCCCGATACCATGGTGGATCACTCGGCGAACGTCGTTCTCTGAAAGAAGAAAAAGAAGAAGAAGAAGAAGAAGAGAGGGAGGAGAAGAAGTAAGAGGAAGATGAAGAAGAAGAAGAAAAAGAAGAAGAAGAAGAAGCAGGAGAAAGGGCGAAAGTATAAAAAGGACTAAAAGAGCGGACACGATAACTCGCGGCGTTGTCGGTAACTATATTTAACTATAATATACAGCTTAGACCGTGTTCTCGAGCGAGCTTCCTTTTCCTGTTCATTTTTTTCTCGTACTCGCGAGCGTACAAGAGAAAAAGAGAGAGAGAGAGAGAGAGAGAGAGAAGTATCTTTCGATGGAGGAAGGAGCGAGAGTCGATCGCCGGTTATCAGAGAGAAAAACGGCAAAAAGGAGCGCGTGTCTCGAGAGCGAGGATTTATCGGCGACGATCACGCAGTCAACGGAGCGTGCACGCGGTCGAAACGCAGCGGCGATGCGGTCGTGGACGACGACGACGACAACGACGACGACGACGACGACGACGACGACTGCGGCAACGGAAAGCGACGGAACGCCGAACGCGTACGAGTAAACACGTGTTAAGGTGCTGTATCCGACACCATAAAACTGGAGCACTTGATTTTACTGCCTGTCACGCGCACGGCCTCCTTCCGATAAAATACTTTTGCTGGCTGGCTGGCTGTTCACTCGGCTAGCTATGTAGCTGGCTGACTGGTTGGTTTGCTGGCTGGCTGACTGATTGGTTGGCCGGCTGGGTGTTTACTCGTTCGGTTGCTTCGCAGCCAAAGTCTCTACTTCGTCTGCTCGATCGACTCGCGAAATCGAGCGTGATCGAGTACTGCCGTGGCCTTGCTTCGACAAAAACTACGATCGTAAACTTTGTTGCTTCGGCGAAGATGACTTGGAGCTTTGTAAATACAAAAAATAAACGGAGGACCTTTTCTGGCTACGAGATGCGAGTAAAAAAGTTGGAGAATATAATTACGACGATATTTTGTGTAATTATTTCAAATATTCATTTTGTTACGCGCGACGGAAATGTAAATGCGTCCCTGTAACAATACAGTTACGTGCGAAGGCCCGTTTCGCTTTCTCTCTCTCTCTCTCTCTCTCTCTCTCTCTCTCTCTCTTTTTATTATCGATATTTCGTGGCTTTCATCGTCCTGCGCCCTTTCGCGATTCAACACCGCCTATAAAATCTTCGATATTTACGAGCGGGCCGGCACAATTTCGACAACGCTCGCACGTATCTTCGATTATAGTTCTTCCCTTTCTTAACACTCGGCTCTGTTTTCTTGAGGAAAAAAGCAAAAAAAGAAAGAGGAAGAAAAAAGAAATCGCGATTGAATAACGATCGTGAAGTATAAATGTTAATACGTTCGTCGTTTCGCGAGAGAAAGAGAGAGAGAAATATATATATACATATGCTATATGCATCGTGGACGGTAATTTCTTGACTGTCGATAACGCGCGCGCACATGGGCTTCCGAGTGACGAAATTACAGTGCGCCGAGCGTGTAATTTGATTAGAAGATATAAATCGACGTGAAATCGGAATACAGACGTACCACCTTGCCGACTTTGCGTGCACGAACTACCATAGGATTATAGGTTCCAAAGGAGGAGAGAAAGAGAGTGAGAGAGAGAGAGAGAGAGGGAGATAAGGAGTGACATTCTTCGCTATAATTATGGAGCGCCAGGAATTCCAAAAATAAGCAAGGCGGGACTTAACTCGCACCCTTATCGTATTCGCATTTCGTCACGCTAAGATGCTTGTGCTTGTATCTGCATGCCCGCGCACGAGTACACGGAAAAAACACTAATGTTCGTAGGTGTTCGATCAAATAATTCGACGTAGGTGCATATCTTCTCGATCGAGCAGACGTTACAATTGCGCGTTCTCGATGAAATAATAATAAATTACGTTAAGTAGTTCCTTAATGTTGATCGAGGAAATATTTGTTGAGAGAAGCGGGTGAGTATCGGAGAGTGCGACACGCATACCGCACTTTTCACCTGTGTCTTAAGAGTTCGATCGCTTTCCTTTGGCGGTTCGAGGGCTACGCGGTGCATCTGTCATCGACGCCGCATGATCGGACGTCTCAGAATTCGCACAGCTGTAAGAAAGCGAAGAAGAGAAAAGAGGGAAAAAGAGACACGATGTACGCGATCGATCGATTTGCTTGGTTTTTATCTCGAACGCGCAACTCGCGCCACGTGAAAGTTGTTCGGACGATTAATCGGCTCATTAAATTCTCTCGCGTCATAGTTCTCTACGTTTGTTACAAGGCGACGACATCGGCTAAAGGAATATCGTTGTTTCCCGATATTCACGGTGGGCGCGCAAAAAGGAACGCCTCACGGGCGTGCCGCTTTTAATCGATTTCACGCAATTACCCTTCATCTTCCTCGCCTCTATTCTCGTTTCTCTATTCTCTCCTGTCTGCTTCTCTCTCTCTCTCTCTCTCTCTCTTTCTCTCTCTTATTCGAGAAGGGAGAACCGTTCAGGATAAGGCGAAAGCGAACGTTTCCACGAAAGTTTTGTCATCGCGCGAGCCTTTTCGTTTTTCCAACTAATTTCCCAACGTTTTACCCGTATACCGGAATAGTCGAGTTAAAGAGCGAGGGACGAAGAAAGAGAAAGAGAGAGAGAGAGAGAGAGAGAGAGAGAGAGAGAGAGGGTTCTCCCTTGCAACCGTGAGATTCAACGATCGCGCGAGATTCCTTAACGCGGCGCGACTCGTGCGCGGCTCTTATGCAACGGCCATGCGCGACAGCTGTCGGCGAAAAGAACGCGACTTCTAAGAACACGAGACGCGCCAATTATCGCGCTCGCGCGCACGTACCATGCGCACGTACCCCGGCCACCCCGGGTATACTATACGTACGAGCGAGAAGCCGCTACGATAATCGGGTCACGGGGAAGCTCCTCCTCGTCTACGTTTTTTCTTTTCTTTCCCTTCTCGGCCGGCTCCTCTTTCCTGCTTTTTTGTTTTTTTTTTTTTTTGTTTTTTTTTGTCGGTTTGCGCTATATCGCGCTATACATCGCACTATACATCACGCTACAATATCGCGGCATTACGAAACGGCACGATTTCGTAATCCGCGCGTGGAATTCGGCTCTAATTAAAGTCGGGTCAATTCGTGCGACTCGCGACGACCTTCGCAGGAGGATCCTCGCAAAAATGTAGCGTAGGCTCGTATGCCCTCCGCTTTCGAGAGCGCGTGCGGGAGTTAAATGTCGGCCGGGATTTCGCCACGGTAATAAAATGAAATGGATCGATAAAGGAGGAGAGTCAAAAGGTGTCCGTTTGACTGTCCATCGAGAGGTCCGCGCTCTGTAATAAAGGCGGCTTCCTCCTTTGCCGGGCTCCATTGTCTTGCCTATACTCCTCTTTTTCTCCGTGACTCGTTAACCTGTCGTCTTACCTCTCTACTCCTCCTTCTCCTCTCTTTCCTTCTGCTTCTTTCCATCCGCCTCGCTCTCTTTCTTTCTTCTTTTATCTCTTTTTGATTGCCCTTCGGCATGATGGCGCTCCTCCGCTCCGCGCGTCTTCTCACGACTCGCGAGCGTAACCGAGAGCGAGAAAAGATGCATACGTATGTTCGAAGGAACGATCGTTCCCTTTCGAACGATAAAAACGATGTAAGACGATCCATAAACGTTTATTTCGAGAATCGACTTTCGATTCGGAAGGACGGAGCTTCTCGTCGGTGCTACCGTCTCCGCGACATATCAAGATTGAGCCGTCGTCGCGAGAAAAGACCTCTCGACTTATTATGATAATCCCACGAAAGGAGCACGCCCGATAAATTATGGATACCTGGTTCGCGATAGGAACGACGACGACGACGACGACGAAATTATTAAGAGAAGCTTTTCGGACGAGAAAGCTTCCCGTCTAGAGAAAGATTCATTTTGGATCTCCGCGATGGAGAAACTCGGGGAAGAAGAATTCTATTATCACAAATCACCGATACGTTTTAACGGTTCGCGACTGGGAACACGTACGCGGCGTGTCCTGCTCGTGCCGTCCTCCCTTCCACCCTCTCGCTCCCTCTCTCTTTTTTCGCTCGCAACGAAGAAAAAGTATTCTGCTCGAGCATTCGGTGGTAGCCGGACTCTCTCGCGCGATTCTGGTTTCTGGTTACTGGCCCGCGCCCGTTCGACGGGGCCCCCCGATTAAAATGGAAACAAATGAAGCTGGACGTAATGAGGTCCTGCAGTGAGGGAGAACCCGTTCTTTAATTTATTCCCCCTCCCTGTCGCTGAGAACCGCCTTCTCGTCTTCCCTCCTCCCCCCTTCCTCCTTCTACTCCTATCCCGTCCTCTTTCTCTTCCGTAGAGTAGCCGTCGTCGCGACAAGGGCACCGAATAGAGTAACATTTTTTACGAGAAACTAGACGTCGCATCCTCGAACCATCTTCTTCTCTTTAAGTTTACATCGTACGTGTAATTTCGAAGATTCCGAGAATTAAGAGCATCGAACGAGATAATATTATCGATGTAAACGTTTATTTCCAATTAGATGTAGACTTATTTTTATTTTTAAAAAAATTGGCCTTTCCGCTTATATCCGAAGTGGGTGCATCTTGAAAATGACGAAGACGATATTTTCGAAATAAAAATATTCGTCCTATCCAGAGCTGCATTAATTTTTATCCGATTTTCATAAGTCAGAATTCTTTCTCGTTACTTTTGGACTTTCGGACGTGTCCCGTGTTCGTCTTTACGAGAAGAGCACCATCGATGCACGTACATACACATACGTAAATATGTATCACGTGTCTACATACATACGTACGTGCTTACGAAGAAACGAAATTTACACGCCCACGAGTCCGCTACCGGTCGATCGTTTCCTATGCACGCGAAACCGTAACCGATCGTCTCGATCCCTCGACAATGGCGGATATCCCGAGTGCCGTCCACTCGAGATTATAAATTGCAATCAGCGCGGACCGCCGAGTAAACGTGCGAGCGCAGAGCGAAGAAGAAAAAGAAAGAAGAGAGCAAGAGGAGAGGAAGGGTGAGGTGAGAGAAAGGACGAGAAAGATAAGTGAGAATAAGATAGGAGGAGTGAAAAGGAAAGAGAAAGAGAAAGGGAGAGGGGGGGAGAGAGAAACGAGGTTTTAAAGGGCATTATGTAACCCCGCAACCAAGTGCGCGTGCGCGCTCGCTTATAAACGAGCAGGATCGAGGGACAACTTTACGAGGGCGTTAAGAAAGGGATACACCTTCGGTGTTCGTAATTAAGTGTCGCTCTTCTTTCTCCCACCCTTCGAAGAATGCGGATCATCTTCCGAGATAATTTGCTCGATCGGTGGCCCGAAGCCCTCGAATTAATTCCGCTTTTCTGCGCGATCGATAGTTAGGTAGGTCGTAAAGATCTTCCTTTCGTCTTTTTTCTACACGTCCGAGGAGAAGAGCTTTTTAAACGATCGATGTTATCACGGGCTTACTTACGCGCCTGGATTTCCATGTTTTCCGAAGAGTTCGTCGACCCCCCTCGTTCGGAGATCGTACGCGAAAAGTGCAATTATATGGGAAATCGTCGATCCTGATAAATAAAGATCGATCGTCGGAAGTAAGGATGAGAGGAGACACGCTCGAAGAAATTACGTTAATAACAAGGCAGCTGGCCGAGAACAAGGACGGAGAGTCCCCCTCGATAGAAACAAGAACGCGAATCGATTTCTCTTGGAAAATGCGCGAGCTCGGGCAGCACGCGCGTGCAGTCGATACGAGGAGACACGATAGTCGCAGTGAATCAGACTCACCGCTTCTTGGAATCCACCGGTGTTTCTCTTATAGAAAGAGAGGATGCTTACCTGAAACAAGAACAAAAAAAAGCGTGCTTGATTAACGAGCCATACATTTTCATTAATGAAAAAAGAAGAAAAATAACCGGGAGCGATTCTCTTTTCTCCTTTTTTTTTCTATTTCCACGCGAGGGAAAATAGAGAAAGAAAAAAAATACGTCGTCTCCCCCGCGCAAGTTTAAAGAGGAACGCGTCGTTCTCGCGCTTTGGCACGGCCGATTGGAATTCCACCAAAGCGGTTAGCACGCACGGCAATCTCGCACGTGCCCTCTTTGTTCATCCCGTAAAACGGGACGGACGAGCGGGAACTCGCGTATTACGTTCGTGCGAATCGCCGTTTCTGCCGACCGAAGTGGCTGGTATTCCGAATTCTCTCTCTCTCTCTCTCTCTCTCTCTCTCTCTCTTTCTATCCTCTCTTCTAACGTTCGCTCGTAAAATACACCTATCGTGCCGTAAGAAAAATACACGGTGGCCGCGCGAATCAATTTTCATCTTTCGAGTAAATAAAACAAATCGTTCCGAAGCGACTCGCTCGACGGCCGAGCGCTCGTTACGTTGCGAGATCGTCGCACCGATAGAGATCGATCGATCCAGATGATTCTCGCGGACATCTCGATAGGTTGTCGCGAGTGTTTCTATCGCGTCGTAACATAACACCGTATTATTATTACATTATTACATATCCATTTATAATCCAAGCGGGTAATGTATTTTAAATTGCAGTACGATCGTAACGTGGTACACAGAGAAGGGAGAGATGAAAAATCGGATGTTGATTTTTAAATCCTCCAGCAACGGATGTAGATATCAGACGCGTAACGTAATATAATGTAATAGGGAGAGTCGAGCCGTCGGAAGACTTTAGCCAGCACCCACTTAAATCGCGCTTTCTGCCTACAAACAATCATGACGCCTACCAAGAAGAAGATGAAGAAGAAGGCGAGGAAGAAGGAGGAGAATAAGAAGAAGAAAAAGGTAAGCTCGTAGTATGCGCGCATGCTCGCGTACGTGCGCGTAACCGTCATCTCCGCGAGATTACAGGGCCACGATGCCGCTCGATGAAGAAAAAGGAGAAGGAAGAAAGGTAGCCGGAGTATTTGGAGGCCGGTACTACCGGATCGCTATTCGCCCATCTCGCTTCGAGTTCGCGTCGACGACGGGTAACAAAAAGTCAACGAGAAGAAAAAATCGCGCCACTTAACGACTCGAGATCGGCACGAAAACAAACAGCCGCTTATCGAGTCCGGTACGATCGATCGGAGAGAAAATCCCAAGGAGGTTCTTCACCTCGGCGAAAACGAACGATCAACGAGGATGCTGCTGCTGCTGCTGCTGCTGCTGCTGCTCTTGTTCTTTTTCTTCGATTACGAGAGGAATGACGGCTCGTGAAGCGAAAATCAATCGCGTTGGAAAAACGAGACTCCCGGCGAGTCGACCGTCGCGAACGTAATAAGGGCTGTCTCTTCGCGAGAGATTAGATACTTTCGATCGTCGAGAGCACGAAAATCCTTTCGAATCTTTTATAGAGGGGGTTGCTTTCGCGGCTCTCTTAAAATTATGTAAAGCCGTTTACGATGAAGTCGCCGGCGTACGTTCACGCCCAACCGAGCGGGAAATGGGTATAAGATAAGATGCCGGGTGATCTTGTCGCTCTCTTACGCAAGCCAACTAATTATATTTATTAGACGGTCCGTGAAATCGAAGATAGACCATCTAAATCTACTCCCAACGTTTCTTTTATCCTTTAGTCCTGTTACAACGAACTTTAGAATATTTACGTTAATAATCCAGCGTGATCGAGCGCAAAACAATACTCGAAGTTCTTTTATATCTTTTATGGAACCAAAAAAGTTAAATCAGCACGATCGTCGTATCAAAAAGTAGATTTTTTTTGTTCTGTAAATAAATATAACAACTTGGTAGTATCGATAATAATCGTGGCCGACTGAGCATACATATATCATAGTACGATCGAAACGTACGCGATCTGAAAAGATAGGTACATACGCTACGCGTTGACTTCGTTACGCAACTCTCGGCGACTCGGCCTCTAACGTGCGCGCGCGCGAGCACGAGAGCGAGAGTACGTATCCGATTCGCACGTGCGTGCGAAAAGATAGACGGAGATCCGCGAGGAGATCGAGCTTCTTACGACGCAGATGGCGCACGGACTCTACGATAGTAATGATCGAGTGAATTTTCCGCCTTAAATAGCCAAGACGATCCGTCCCGCTATGGCGAAAAACGAAAGGTGAGCGAGCTCTAACCTTCGGGCTCACCTTCCAACGATCGATCTTCTTTTTCTTCTCTTTTCTCTCTCTCTCTCTCTCTTTTTTTCTTTTTTCTCTCATTCTCCCCCTTCATCTTCTTCATAGGCGACGCGAGAAGTCCTTTCGGCCCGTCCGTCCTATAAATCCTTCATCGTCCTTTATCGAAAATGTTATACGAAGCTGGTCGAGACCGGCTCTCTTCTTACGCAATCGTCTCTCTCTCTCTCTCTCTCTCTCTCTGCTTTACTCTTACTTCCTCGGTGCTTCTCTCGTCGTGCGTGTACGTCCCGGTACGCGCGCGTCATAACGCGTCTTCGATCGATGTTAAATGAGTTACGGTGCTACCGAAAGATCTCGTATCGACGTTCGAAAATTAATAACTATCAATCATTCTCCCCCCACGCTCGTCCTACCTCGTACTTGAAATCTATCTCCGTCGA
Organism: Odynerus spinipes; assembly: GCA_032403825.1. NCBI lineage: Eukaryota > Metazoa > Arthropoda > Insecta > Hymenoptera > Vespidae > Odynerus > Odynerus spinipes. The sequence goes on from JAIFRP010004357.1 coordinate 615,520, forward strand.
ATTATGTCCGCGAGCGTAACCTCCGAACGAAAAACGCCCACGCTTTCGATCGATCGATTTGCCCTCGAATATTTATCATTTTTTTTGCCTAGAACGTATTTCAAGAATATTGTCAGATCGAGGAGGATAATTATCTAAGCAGGGACGAGCGGACGAGAGGATATCTATCGGAGATTATCATCGGCTTACCTGAACTAATCGAGTACAAGATACGTTTATGGATGTAAATAAGAGTTCGGCGCGTTTAATGGAAACGCATGTAAGAGAATCGTGTCGCGTAATATCGGTGCACTTAAAGTCGCCTCCGAGTGTCGCCGCGCTCGATCCACAAAAAATTACAAACGTTTAAACCTTGCGTCTGATTAAGACGGCAACGAGCGAGAGAGAGAGAGAGAGAGAGAGAGAGAGAGAGAGAGTACCTACGCAACCGGTTAGGAGTATCTTCCTTTCAAATTATTTAAATCCTCGTGGTATGTAAGTGCCGACAATTAACGATCGTGGAGCGCTCGTCGGGAAATTTATGCTACCCCGCGTCTTACACGTTTATTCGCAAATTACTCCGTACACGTAACATCTCTCCGAAGGATGAAAGCCGGATAATTAGTCTCTCCTCTTATCTCTTTTTTCGCTTTTTCAAAATGCGACGCTCCGTAGCGAAAAGCGCAAAAGAAAACGTGCTCGTATTAATTTCGTTCGACGAGACGAACGATCGATGCGCGTTGATATTTCAAATTGATACTAAAATCAGTGCTAAAAATGAGAACGTTCGGTTTCCCGTAATTCTTTCGGCATAAAATGAGCAACGGATATTAAAAGAGATGTAACGCGAGAAAAGTGTAAGCGGTATTCTTTCTCGCGTAAAATCGTGCGATGATATTCGTCGATTATGCAGAAATACCTTCCGATCGAGTCGTGGAAAAAAAGAGCCATTCAAGAGGGACTTAAAAGCACGAGAATTTGAAAGTGCTCGCGGCCGACATTTCGCTACCGTCTCGTTAGTCAGGATTAATTACGAACCGTTCTGCTAACGACCACTATTTTCAACGCCTCTTTCTCTCGCTCGTTCGCAACTCGTTCGTTCGCGTGAACGAACTGTCACTCTTCCTCCCCCTCGTCCCTCGTATGTCACGCTGTTCTTTCCTCCCCCTAGTCCTACTCCCTCCTCTCACTCTCACTCTCTCTCTCTCTTTCTCTTTCTCTCTCGGTCTCTACGTTCTCGAAAGCATAGAGCCTCGAATCGTTGCTGTTGGCCTCGATTTGTCAATCCATTGGACAAATCCTAAGTAGGAGAGCTCCGTAACTGTCATTACGCGCCTCCGATTCGACTTTATACTTTGATTTCTGCATTTTCGGGGAATTCTAACTTAGAGCCGTCGACATCGATACTCCCGTACTATATATTCTATGCATCGATATTAGTAATATTATTTTATAAGGTAAAAAATTGATAAAACACTATACAAGTAGATTTTGTATTATTACTTAAACGAATAAAAGACCGAAAGCAATAAAAGCACGGTGATATAATTTATAATGAAAAATACGGAAGCGGTGCCGGTCGACGAACGAAAGACGACGCGAGTAAGTAATAAAATTCTCTTTGCGAGAGGAGTGCTCGTCGAAAGCGGTAACGTGCGAGACACGCGCGCGCGCGCGCGCGCCCGCCTGACGACGAAGCGAGTGAAGGGTAGGTGGACGTCCACGGCGTGCTCGTTTTACCGTTTCTCAAGTGCATAACACGCTTCGACTTCCAAGAAACTTCCAAGAGTGGCGACTTGCGCAACGACCCACCTTCGAGAGGTGCGTCGATTTTCTCGCGTTCGGCCTTTCTCGCTTTTTTCGACTCTCCTTTGGATCTGTATTCCTTTCGATACGTTCAAAAAGAATGGGAGTTCTTTTAAATCCAGACGCGATGAACCAATCGTCCAACTTCGTCTCAAAGCGACCTAGACCAAACTCGGCCAAGTTGACATCGCTCGAGTTCGAAGATAAAACCGAACGAAAGCCGAGCGCGTAAATTTTTCTACGCGAGGGACGCGCGTCGCGTATCGTTAGGTAACTAAACGTTATCTATCAATTTATAAAATAATTATCTATACTCGGAAGATTCTATTCGGCAGCGCGTGAATTTAATTAGACGCGCGTAATTAATTACCCGCTGTGGTAATTATACGGAGACTTCGCGTAATCCGTGGTACGTGAAAGCGACGAAAGCGTGATAAAAGTAAGGCCGCCTAAGAGGAGAGAATAATTATCGCGATCGGCGTAGAAAATTAACGCCGAGCAACACCTTTGTCGTCGTCGTCGTCGTCGTCGTCGTCGTCGTCGTATCGGCAGCAGCACCAGCGGCAGCACCAGCAACGGCAACTGCGACTAACGTCGAAGCACACGTAGAGCGTAAACATAATCTCGGGGCAAGATCTCTTTGCAATCTTGGTAGTAAATCACTTCGTAGACACGCTCGTTACACAAGCAGAGGCGTGTAAATCGAAACGCGCCGTTTCATTCATACGCCACTGACTAATTATAATTCGAAAGGCACCGATCTCGACGAGTTCCCTCTTCTCTTTCTCTCTCCTTTTTTCTTCTCTCTCTCTCTCACTTTCTCGTCTTCTCGTTCTTCTCTCATCTTCCTCCCTTTCTTTTTTCCTCTCCTCGAAACGATATCGAACTTTACGATGTTCCCTCTTGCGACTATCGATGCTTAAACGACCGAAAGATTTATGCCGTTTGCGCGACAGGGACCTGTATACGCGACGCGGACACGTTTACATAAATACTTCTCTTACACCTGTGTGCGTGTCACAGCCCATCGATGCCCGCTCTTTACCAGAGCGAAAGAGAGAGAGAGAGAGAGAGAGAGAGAGAGAGAGAAAGATATATGGAATTCGTAGTTTATAGTTCCTCGTTATCGCGTGCATTGCTTTTTTTGAGAAGCTTATGCAAGAAATTGGTTATTTAAGCGATAGAAATCGATCGATGTCGTCGTTACGAGCGGAGAAAGATAATTATGAAAATCGGCATGTTCGGTTCGATGAACGGGTGCATCGTTAATCCCGACGACGATTCCACGTCGATTCGAGAGAGAAATTAATTTCGCAGGAGCAATTAAGTTGTCCGATGTTTCGAAGAGTCGTTGCTCGATGTATTCCCCGAATACTTTGAAGAAAAAGCGGGCCAGATGCTTCGCGAGCGGGAGATCGAACGGTAGAGTCCTTAAATTTGAAGAGCGACATTGTTCGCCGAACATATCGTACAAGTAACTCGGTCATCAAGTTAGTAAATACGATTAATGAGTTTCGACAAATTAGAAAGCGAGTTACGAGGATCGAGGTTGCTGGAAGAAAAGGAAAAAAAATTAAAAAAAAGGGAAGAGGGAAAGAGAGAGAGAGAGAGAGAGAGAGAGAGAGAAGAAGGAAGAAAGAAGATGAGATGAGCAGGAACCAAGAGAAGAGCCAAAATAAACGAGAGAGAAAGAGAGAGACGAATAGAGAAAAGAGAAGAACCGAGGACAGGTGGTTTGCATACGCGTGCTCCGCTCGACTTGCACGTAAAACGTGGACTGAATTTTAATTTTCACTCAGCGGACCTAAGGCTGGTCGTTCCGCTTTCTGTGAGAGCCCACGTAGGTACATATACGCATTTTTTTTTCTTTGGTGAAACGAGTGCCGCGAAAAATAAATATTCTGCTTCCTTCGACTATTTTCAAAAGAGAAAAAGAGAGATTTGATCTTCGGAGGTTCCCGTAATCGAGCCATCGCGAATTTAACATCGAAGATACTCCTCCCGCTTATACGAAGTGAACGCGAGGCCGCTTTAGAACGTTCGCGTGCCGCTTCGTTGCGTTCGGTTACGCATCGGTTAGCGAGCTATCAATGAACGCGCCCACGCGCCAAAGATCGACAGGCACCGTGCGTGCTCTTCTTTCTCTCTCTCTCTCTCTCTCTTTTCCACGGGAACTGCCGGTTCCGCAAGGTCGTTTCGTTCCTTCGAAGCCTTCGATAAATAGGCTTTATGGACACAAATACGGAGAGAAGGGCGTACAGAAGGAAGATAATCTCGATCGTACGTTATCTCGACGTCTATCTCGATTTCTCCGAGACGATTACGAAGCCTGCGTCGTACTCGTGAGTCTTAATTGAACGGAACCTAGATGCTATTTTAAATCTTAATACGAGGAATACGTCGAGATATCCGTGAATAAATCCACGACTTCCCTTCTCCTCTCTGCTTTTCCTGTACGTTAAATAACTTCATTTTCATTCATAAAACAGGTGGAGTGGCAGCGATTCTTAAACGAAAGCCGAGCGGCCGGCTTTGACACGCGCGATTACGTTTAGTTACGCATCCGCCGTCGTCTCGAAGCTATCAATGAAAACGCCCACGTGTCCGCGATCGACAGCAGTCGTTGCTGCCGCTACTCTCTCTTTCCTCCTCCTTTTCATCGTTTTTCTCTTCTTCGCTTCCTCGCGAAGTGTCTTCTTAGCTCGACGAACGCCAGCCCGATCGCTTAGCAATTACCTGTGAATCGCTCGTAATCGTTAAACGCGCGCGTGAGAGAGAAAGAGACGTAGACGGATGGACAAAGACGGAGAAACGAAGAGAGAGAGAGAGAGAGAGAGAGAGAGAGAGAGAGAAGCATTCGTGCGCCGGGAAAGCTTCCTCGATTCTTTTCGCCCACGCGTGGAAACTGCCCGTAGGAGAGAGGCGGAGAAGATTGTAAAACGAGAATGAGAAATGTGCTTGAGAAAAAGAGAGAGAGAGAGAGAGAAGTATTAAAAAGTACACGACTCTGTTACCGCGTAAAAATTACTTTTGTCGGTGTTTCTCGTTCTCAAGAAATGGAGGACGAAAGTTATTCGCGAAACTGGAGGCTATTTGCTATCGATGCAAAAAGTTGTTACGTATGTGTGCATAAATGTTATATAACGATTCGTAAGTCGATCTATCCATAAAACAGCACACTTTACGCTTCGTCCCTTATCTCGTGCGGATCACATAAATTTCGTTCGACTTCGATCTTCTCTTCCGCTTCTCCTCTTTATCTTGGAAAGAATACGTCGCTCTTCGGATCGAACTTTTATTTTTATCGAGAAAAGACGAGCGGTCGTACGCGAACAATTGGATTAGCTATGAACATAATTATCAATTGCCAGAGTGAACATTCGAGAAAAAGAGAGAGAGAAAGAGAGAGAGAGAGAGAGAAAAGACGAGAGCCAGTGAACGATAAAAAAGGTCGTAAATGCTCGGTTGAAAATGCGCTAAACGATATTGCCAAGACACTCCTGTAGCGAGGCCAATGTCCCGATGCATAATTAATTCTGCAATCCCGCCTCTGCAAACTCAAAGAGGTGGAGGCGACTGAGAGGTTGTGCCGCACACGTTACTTTCGCGGGAATACGCGCGCATATATGTATGTACGAATCAAGTACCAACACGGAAACCGGCCCTGACCTTTTCTCACCCGACGCTGGACATGGCGCCAGCTTTTGATATCGTCCTTTTAATCTATTCTCTTCTTCTTTCCAAGGTGCAAAAGTCTCGTGGGATGTCGCGCGCGCGGTCTAGAAAAATTGTTGATACCAAAAAACATACTTTTCGTGCAGCGAGAACGAAGAAAGTGAAAATAAATTGATCGTCGATATTTTTTATTTATTTATTTTTTTTTTAATTTAATTTATCTTTTTAAGCTAACGACGGATGGAGCAAAGTACACATAGAACGCGATCGATCGAGATAGCGAGCACGCTCGACGTATAACGTATCCTATACACAAGTTCGGGTTATGAGATAAGATCGATGATGCTCGATCGAGAGAGGAAGGCAAAGAAAGGATCTCGAGAGTACGCTTCTTCCCTCCCACGCGTCTAACCTTTCTCTAAGCGGTCGTTAGTCTCTTTCTTGCGCAAATTAGATCCTTCCCTTCTTCGTGACACACGAGAATACTCCATAATGTATCTCCTTAAAAAAAAGCTAAGTAATTCAATCGGGAGACGCAACAACGACGATGTTGGAATATAAAAATTGAAGAAAAAAAAAAGTCGGGATCGTGGAACGTTATCGATCCAAAGTTCAAAGTTATATTCGAAGGAGCTCGCGCGATTATCTTCGAAGCAAAACCGATGTAGGATAGACGGCTTCCTCGGCACGGTGATAGTCGCGGTGAATCAGCCTCCTTTGCTGCAGGGTTACGTAATCAGGTGAACACGGCGTGCACACACAATATCTTCGTCGGATATCACTTTGTAGTCCGGCCGCGAAGAGCTCGCTCTGCCCTATCTGATCTCTCTCTGATGCCTTTGTGAAAGAGAGTAGAGAGTGCGCGCGAGCGGCTACAGGAGGAAGTTTCCTCGAGTTCCTTTTTCCTTCTTCTCCTCTATTCCGTTTCGCTCTATCCTCGACCTGTGATTTTTTAAATATATTTCAACGTCGTATTTTTTAAAACAATTTACGTTAATTACGTTATTTCTAACTAACTTCTAACTAATTATTTCTTCCAACTACGCTGACTTCTCTATCTCAAAATGGCCTCGCTCGGCAAGCATTAAATATTGTCTCAAAACTTCATCTATTTGTCTATTCATTCATTCAAATTTATTTATTATATAGGTTCCATGTTTTTATTTATATTGTTTTGTATTTCCATTAGAGTTATATTCTGTGTATTTTTATATTCATTGTATTCTTAATAATACAAACGACTCCTCTTTTTTCGGTGTTTCGTACACGATTTCGCAGGATTCGAAACCGATTCACGATCGACGCGATCGATAAATAATTTCATCGAAGAGGGCGATACATCAAGCTTTTCTTCCCACCCTGGCACCCATTACTCCCGGACGTACGTCGATTTAACCGGCACCTATCGGCACTCGATCTTTACGCCGAATGACGTGCGCGTCTGTACATACAGTCTACTAGCTTGAAAAATGAATTCGGACTCGTCGATTTGCATAAGAGCTCGATTTCCGCGTGATATTCGATTTCGCGTCGTTGTGCTCGCGTCCGAGAGTGATTTCTGCCTCCTATACGTATCTCCGATATGTATGAAAAAAAAAACGAAAGAAACGAGATACGCTATACGGGGTGTTAAAGAAGAGTTTGATTTCTGCTGAGTATGTAATGCTCCATGAAGCGTCGATAAAAAAAAATAAACAAAAAAATGAATGGTACCATTAATCCACTCGTCAATATTAGTAGCTACTTATCGATACTAAGCACCTCCTAGATCTCGAAATTCGTTGTTTCTTAACACCCTATATATCGGTGAAACGTCGACGGAAAGCAGGCGAGAGTTTCGCGTCTCGGAGATTCGTCCGATTATGATCTCAAAGGAAGATATTACCTCGCGTCCGCGGATTCGCTGCTTCTGCCAACGCGTAACACGGTGTACGCTCGTTTCCTCATAAATCAAAGTCGTCGCTCGAGCGTTACAACGTTATCCGCGAGAGCGGAGTAAGTAGGAGTGCGCGTCGTAAGGAGAGGCGGTGGAAGGGAAGATGAAGAAGAAGAAGAAGAAGAAGAAGGTGGAGGAGGGGCGAGGGGAGAAGAGGAGAGACGACGAGGACGACGAGGACGACGAGAGGCTGCAGAGGATGTTGAGAGAGAGAATGACCCGACTGTCTTCGATCTTACCAACGCGAGCCCGCATGCTCTCACCGATGATGCCGTTCCTACTTACTGCCCCGCTCTCCTCTCTACTCTCGTATACAAACGTTTCAAAGGCCGCGTCGCTAAAAGATCGCTGACAAACGCACGACGTCCGGCAACCGCGATTTCTACGCGAGCGAGAGACGCCGACTTGCACTGGATGCCGCCTGTGTTCTCTCGCTGAACCACTTTTAGCCCCGACAATACCAACACGCCATTTTTATGAGTACTTAATACTTTTATCATCCTCTCCTTGATCGTGACTCGTGTTCGCGTCGTTCGCTCCGTCTTAACCGACTCTCGTGTTTCTTTTAACTGTAAAAAAGAGTCTCTCGATGAAATCGAAGATTACACGCTGAAAACGTACAACCGTACGCTCGAATTCGATGTCTCTAATTGAAGATATACGACTATATCTATAGATCGGTAAAAGGGAAAACGATTCGAGGTCGATCCGTGGGTAGATACGTTCGAAGCCGACGCTACCTTCGTGCTGCTCTCTCGCGTAGGAGTAAGGATGACGTCAGTCAACCAGCTGGTTCTTCCGAGGAGAAGGGTTAAAAGCAAGATTCGTAAGTGCTTGCATCGAGAGATTATTGGTAATGCCGATAGGGTTGCGCGAACTGTGCCGCAAGAAGAATCTAAATCGTTTTAAACAAGAAACCAAGAATTTAGGACAAGAAAATCGAAAAGCAGAGACGGCGACGATGATAAACGAATTTCGTAAGGTGTCGGAGATAATAATTTCCAAGACAAGTCGGTCGATCTAAGGTATTATTTAGCCGAGCGCGGGAACAACTTCGCACTTTGGTAGACGACTTTGATGCCTCGGCAGTCATTACGAGGTGTAAATGGTGACTGGACTCTGCCGCGGCACGACAAAGAAAACATAAACAACGAGACGCGAAAGGAAGAGGAAGAAAGGGAGGGGGGAGAGAGGGAGACAGTCGCAAATGAGACGCAGTTGCACGCGAAAGGATCGTCTCTAGGTCACTGCCCAACGAAAGTTACGTCAGGTTTGGATATGGTAATACCGCATTCCAAGCATCACACCTTCGTGTATGCGCGAGTTCTTAGTTTTCTCTCACTCTCTCTCTCTCTCTCTCTCTCTCTCTCTCTCTCTCTCTCTCTCTCTTTCTCTACCTCCCTCCCCTGGTATCATCTTCTCGTTCTTCCCTCATTGAATCGAAGCGAGCCTTAGAAATAGCCGCAGTTACTTCAAAAACCAATCATTATATCAGCAGTTTCGGTCGCCTGATGAAATCTCATTAATAACGTCCCTCTTTAATAACTGTAATCGATATAATCGCTGCTCACTTCCTTCTCTCTCTCTCTCTCTCTCTCTCTTATTCTTTTCTCTGTCGGGTTATACAAGAGGGTTGAAGAATCTTGGAATATGGGTCAAGTGCAGGCTCGAAGATCGGTATTTTAAGACTACCGTCCACCTTTTTCGAAATTCAGATACAATCTGAAATACTCGTTGTCGGAGGTATGGAAATTCGAAGAGATCTCTTCGAGCGAAGAAAGAAACGTTTCGCAAGATGATTTCGCGCGCGTGCCATCGGTCGCTGCCGTTTCGTTATGTAAGAACGAATGGTTACTTTGTAAAAAGCTCTCGCACTCTTCCTCCGTTAGTGGATAGATATTCCGTCGTAGGTTCGTGAAGCGGATAAACATCGTTTGAATAACGACTTCGCGGGAGTTTAGTTGGAGTAGGTACTAAGTCGTGAGCGCGATAATCGAGTGCCTCGAACTTTTCTTTAACTCACAATTTTCGAGATAGTCTTTAAATTTAGCGATAAATGTGCGGAGAAGGGTAAGTACAGCCGTATCTATCCGCAAAAACGTTTCCTTATGTCCAACGATGCGTTAGCCTTTCCTGAAAGCCTTGATATTGGAGAGAAAGAGAATGAGAGAGAAAGAGAGAGAGAGAGAGAGAGGAGTCGTTGAAATACTCCGAGTAAGTTGGAAACGTCTTCCCTATCGTTTTACCTTTCTTCCGACGATAATCCTCTCACGAGTTCCTCTCGAAGATCATAGAATGCTTACACACGCGTCCGAAAGAAAATGCCGCCGCTTGCCGGCGTTTCCCGTGGGAAAAAAGGGCCGCTAAGTTCGGGCCGCACGGAACGGGATGAAAAATCGCTGTCGAATCAGTTTTCGAAAGTGCCGGTAGTCGGTGGCCTTCGCGAAGAGACTCGTAAAGAGCAATCGATAAGGTCGGCAGCTAATTGCAACCGAGTTACATCAGCTTTATATCTCAAATTAAACTAATAACCAGCGAAAGCGGCCTCGCCAAAAATGGCGTGCAAATGAAAGCGCGCACCGACAAAAGGCCGGGCTCTCTCGACACGCGCTGGATTTCGGCTGAGAACCGAACGAAATCGTTGGAAAAGAAAGAGAAAGAAAAAAAAAGAGCCGGATAAAAAGTGTGTATAAGAATGGACTTACGGACGCGAGCGAGTCGATCTATCGACGCCAACGATTTGCGCGGATCAATACGCTCGTCGAAGATTCTTCTCGCTTTTCTTTCGACTTTAATTCTCGACTCGGCGTTACGTCTCCTCCCGACCTCGTGACAAGCATAAAAAGCACGCGGGTCTTTGGAGCTACCCACGAAATTATCGGTATACGTTGCTGTAAGAGAAGAAAGAAAGAAAGAAAAAAAAACAAGAAAAAAGGAAAAGAAATGCCACGGTAGTCGTACGAGGAGTTTCGTTTGCTCTCGTTACGCACCGAACACTTTCGCAGAGCACTATCGCGGTAAAGACGATAAAACGCGCGGATACGCTTCTTCTCGGTGCATAAACTCGCATATAAACGCGAATACGCCTCCGACGAGCAGTAGTTTAAAATTTTTAAATATGATAACGTTCGCGATCGTGAATCCTACCGTGCGTTTAACGGCCCCCTGTTTCTATCTGGTTCTCCTTGCCTACCGTTCGCGTCGCTCTTGCAAAACATAAAAGGGGGAATCGCGCGGAGGCACGTAATTATTTAAATGCGACGTTACCGATAATCGAAATACGCGGTGACGCGGTGACGGTGACGATGATGTGGCGTTGGTAAAGTAATGGTCGCTTCTAAATGGGCGTGACCGAAGTTGAAGCTCGTTAGAGAAACGTTAGAATAAAGGCCGAGGCTTCTTTTCTTACGCGACGGATCGGTCGATGTGTCGATCGATATCACCGTGTATAATTATATTCCTCGACGGGGCCGTTTGCGTAAATCAGCTCGCTCGATCCTTCGAGTAGCCGCGCGCTCTTCGAGCGAAAGAGAGATCCTGTCGAGATAACGCCTCGAAGATAATGGAGACGGGAGAGAGAGAGAGAGAGAGAGAAAGAGAAAGAGAGAGACAGCGCGCGCTCGAGCTACGAATCCGTTTTCTGCCGACTGAAAGACTCGCTTTATCGACTATCAAAAATTAAAGCGTCGCTGCGATGAAATTAATGAATTAATTAAAAACGAGTATACGCGTCACCGTTCAAACCCGATCCCATTAGTTCACATTAATTTTAGCGAAGTTTTTTCTTCGATATTAAGTCTCGACTAATCGATTCTAAAAGAAATTATGAAACGATTTTATTTAAACCTCTATCGTTACTCTCGCGTCCCTTTACGCGCAAGCATCAACGCGCGAACGTGTCAAATAAGTAACTGATTTATGGGAACGTGTTCCGCGTAAAACTAATTGCCACGGTATCTGGATTGACTTAAGTTTATACGATGAGTAGCTCGATCTCTTTTTTCTTCCTTTCTCTCTCTTTCTCTCACTTCCTTTAGAGAAGAACGTGAAATTTACTCGGAGATTTAAGAAGACTTGAAATTTGATCTTATCGATCGAGCTATCCCGATGAAGACGTAACCTGTACTTAAAAGCAACATTTTCACTCGCCATAAATATCGCCAATCCCTCTCTCTCTCTCTCTCTCTCTCTCTTCCTCACTACCGTAACGAAATCTTCGATCGCAATTCAACTCAGGATATTTACGACAAAGGCTTGGCGGAACTCGAGTCGCGATTCGTAAACGGCCGAAATTGAGCGGGCTCGATTAAACGGAGCTTTTGTCGGCTTAGTTGCACGGTCATAATGTCGATCCCGTGTCGAAAGAATTAAGCGCGATAATAACGAAGGTAGATACTACGTGGAACTTGCACACGGTAGAACGCCGATCGAGTTTTGATTAATCGAGTACTGGCTGCCACCAATACGACGCTAATTTGTCTTGTCGAGGCTCCTCAAAAAATTCGAAGATTATAAATGGCTCGGGGGGAAAAGGAACGAAGTAAACGCGTGAACCCTGGATGCCTAGTCGAGAACTTTTCGATCTAACGGGAACTCCGAAAGAAAATATTACGAACTCGCAAAATTCTAAGTAAAATTTGAAAGAAAATTCTCTGATCGTTTTATTTTATACATATTATTCCAAATATTCAAAGATCTGTGTAAGAGAAACTTAAAAAATTTTACATCCACATACATACGTACGTGCTATAGCAACAATGATAAAAGAATATACATATATATAGAGGTATATAGACCCAAGTGGAGGAATCGCGTCGGACATCTTTCTCGAGACATGAAAGTCCGAAATCATCCGACTGTTTACAGTTCCGTCCGATAAATTTCCACTTTCCACGAGAGATATCGCCGATGCGAGTGAGCGAGCGAGCGTGCGCGTGCACTTGAAGTCCCGATAATCCACGTGGGGGTTCCGACGACGAACACGGACGTTTAGTAAAATAGTAAAATATCGCCGACACGAATTTTTATCGTCGTTTTATGACTCTCCAAAGTTCTCGAACGAAGAAAGGGTGAGAGGGGGAGGATGAGAGAGAAAAATCGAACTATACCGGCGCAATCTTACGCGCGGACATTTAAATCGTGACAAACGTCAGCTGCCCACGCGCATCGAAGATAACCCTCTCGTCTCTCTCTCTCTCTCTCTCTCTTTCTCTCTCGCACTTTCTTGAACAATTTAGAAATGCGAATAAATTCCCCTATTTACAATCCCACGGATGAAGCATAAATTTCGAGAGCCCCGAGCGCACGTTCGCGCGCGCTAAGATGATGACGCGCGGAGAGCGGAGGCGTCTTCCGTAAATCTAATCCTTTTATCGTATTTATATTACACCACTCGCCGCACCGAGATCCTTTTGTAGCATCGTACGAGTCGCTTATCTCGAATAAGAAAGAACGTTACGCGAAAAGTTTGCCTTTAACGAAACGTCGGACTGCCTTTTCAAAAAGGAATACAAAGATTATTGCCCGTTACAAAGGTATATTAAATTTGTTCATTTTCTCTCTTCCAGAAATCCATACCGAAAGCATAAATATTTTTTTTTCTTTTAAATTACCTTACAAACGCGCGTATTAGGATAGGTATGCTCGACAGAGATGGAAGAAGAGGAGGCGGAGTAGGAGGAGCAACAAAGTCGAGGTCGCGCGGCAAGGTGCGTGACAAATCGTTGCTCCTTGCGATGACTAATCGTCGCTTGCTAATTACTGGCGAACTTTCCTAATTAATTAGTCAGCCTCTAAAACAAGCAGTAGGGCCGCTCTCTCTCTCTCTCTCTCTCGCTCTCTCGCTCTCTTTCTCTCGGATTAGCCTCCCTGGCTGGTGCCACCTCCGCGGTACTCTGGATAATTAGCCTTGGCGATCGGGTCCGGTGACCAATGTCGGATAATTACTAATTATTACTAATTAAGCGGACCGCCTCGTAGCTCCCTGTAAATCGTCGGCTCTCGCCCCCGAGGGATGCTTCGGCCTGTCTTCTCCATCCTTCTTCTCGACCGAAACTAACGCCTACTACCGAAACACGCTCGCGCCGAGCTTAAAACGAGCCTCGCCCGAGGCTTCCTCGGAGGGCTCGAGAGATAAATAATTATCCTACCTTCCGCCTCGATTCCTTCGAACGAAGAACAATTAACGCGTAATCGTTCCTTTTCATTCGATAAATCAGAGACACGCTTTGAGACCGATCGACTTATCGAGACGAGGAGAAAGGAGGAAAGAAAGAAAGAAGGAAAGAGAGCGAGTGAGAAGGGGAGAATAACAAACGGTAGCAATGATTGCGTGTAATTAAATTAAAAGCGAGTTCTATCGATCGTAGTTTTCTTCGCACCCGTTGCACCACCCACGCGTAACTCGATTATCCACTGCACGATGTTTCCGAGATAAAGTCAGGCGGGAACGTTATCTGATTGGAATCGCGTAATAAGCGACGGCCACGCGTATATCCAATCTTGTCGCGAATAGCTTTCACCGTGAAGTACGTTCGCGAAGCGTTTCAATTAATAATGACTCGATCTATTGAATCGTCGATAGAAACAAAACATTTCATCGGGCACCTATCCATCGGACGGAATTGCCAGGAAAATTGAAAGTGGAAAAGAATTGGAAAGCGTCAGCGGGAATTAAAAGATTATTTTAATAGAACGAGACCTAAATTAAGATGTTAATTTCACGTTGAGATCCGGGTCGTCGATAGGTAACAGCCATCTTTATATTCGAAGACTCCGAGGCGCGTGTGTCCTTCTTGTTGCCGTTGTCTTTGTCGTAAGGGTCGAGAAATAAGAATCTCGCTTCGAATCTATAACGACGACCGGTCGTACAAATTTCTTCGACTTTGGCTTCGATGCTTCGGCCGCGATCGACTCGGTAGCTCGACCGATAAAGAGAGAGAATAAGAAAAGACTGCGAGAGTAAAAGGTGGATCGTTATCGAATCCGTGGAATCGAAGCGGACGAGAAAGAAAATCGAGCAGGATCTCCGGAAGGCCATTCAATGGGCCGCGTTATCGCACCTGGATAGTCTTAATAAATTGGAGAACTCTCCTTATACATATATCGTACGCCACGATCGAATTTTATATCCGCGAGGGTGGAGAAAACAGCTTCGAAGTAAGTATCGAACGAAACTAGGATAAATGTGATCCCGAAAACTTA
>JAIFRP010004357.1:678299-711955 GCA_032403825.1 Odynerus spinipes
CGCGGCACAAAACGACGTGGGCGAGACGCTCTCTCGATCCGCGTCGGCGATAACTCGTAAATCGCTTCCTTCGTCGCTTTTCGCGTAAATATCGATCGACGTTTGAATATTTACGCTCCTGAACAAGTCGACCTCGTACCGCGACGTACACCGCGCTGCGCAGAATTTGGATATATCACGGTAGAGATGTTTCTCGCATGAATCATAACGAAATTAAGAGCGAAGCTCGTATCTCGGTCTGCTTGCGAATCGCTCTTCTCGCGATTGAATATTTCAATTCGATGAATTACGAAAAAAAAGAAAGAAAGAAAAAACAGACGAAAAAATCGAATGCATCGCGAACACGTTCTAGGTACGCGCTCGTTTAGGATTCTAACGGCCGAATTCCAGCCGTCTCCGTTCGCTTCTCTCCCACGTCCAACGCTCGGCTCGTTTCGTCCACCCTTTTATACTAATCTCTGTTCGATCTCCGATCGACCTCCCTAATCAGAAGAAACGACGTTCTCCGAAGTTAAAAGCGTGAACGCGAAGTCAACGAAGACTATAAACACGTCGGATATGGTCTTTTACTGTACTGGTTTTCCAATAGGAAAAAGTCTTGCGTAAATCGTTACTGCCGCCGCCGCCGCCGCCGCCGCCGTCGTCGTAATCGTTGTTGGTTTTTCACGGCAACCCCTCCACGCGCGCGCGTACTCGCTCGCTCGCGTTATTGCACAACTGCCGGCAAATAAATAATCGGTATCACTTGCCAAGGTAGCCGTAGCGTAACGATTTGTCGTAGGTCCCCTGCATCGTCGTCGTTACCGAAGTTAACTAATGAAAAGACGAGCTAGAACCGGTCACCGATGCGACAGGTGTTACCTTAAGACCGGCGCCTACTACTTTTGCCAATAAACGCGTCTTTATACCTCAATGAAACCTGGCCTAACAATCTCGTTTAGACTCATGAAATCGTGCGACTTTCAACTCATCCATCGTCGTTATCTCTTCCTCGTAAACCTCGCATCCTGGAATCGCACTACTTTTTTTTACGCAATTTTCAAAGAGTACAGTATAAACCTTTTCAAACGCGATCGTTAACCTCGACGCACCTTCTCCTTCCCCCCAACCCGTATAGATATTTCTGTAAAGTATTCGAGTATAATAAAAAAAACAAAAAAATTTACCTTCGTAATAAAGTACCTTCGTAAATTAGGAATAAAGCCGAGCGCCTCGAATCCTCTTCGAATGGCATCTAAGAGCGACGTCGACAAAACGAACGCGACACGATCCTCCGTGAAGATTAGAAAGAGGAATTAGCGGTTTCCGGCGAGACGAGTGAGCGCACGCGCCACACCGCGTGCCGTGCTGCTAATCGTGAAATTGAGCGAACACCACGGGGCGTAGATTTTATCGTTGACAGAAGGACTCGGCTGTGCAGGTGTGAATGGGATCGCGTGGGCGAGCCTATGAATAAATGAATTCGATACGCGTACCGATCGATGTACAGTATGTACATGTGTACGTTCCTCCGTAAGCTCTTTCTATCTCTCTCTTTCTCTCTTTCTCTGTCTCTCTCTCTCTCTCTCTCTCTCTCTCTCTCTCTCTCTCTCTCTCTGCCCCCCTATCTGTTTCTCTTTCTCCGTCGACGAGGATCTCCCGTGGACTTATCGCAGCGACGAGATATTAAGCAAGAAACATCGCTCGCTGTCACGTGAACATCTTGGAAACGAGATAATACCGTGGCCACCCTCGTAATTTTCAAAGTTGGAAAGCTAATCGAAAATCATCCGAGAGCAATCTCAAGTCGCGTCGTCCCACGCATCGTTTATCCTCGAAAGCGTTCGATATCGAGGAATAAAAAAATATCGCGAGTTCGATGAGAGAGCGGGAGCTCCGTATTTCGAATTATTTCGCAGCCACGTGTGTGGTCCCGCAGGAGCACGTGTCTTCGAATCGAGTAGCTTTTTATCGGGGCGCAGACGCGCCGCCCGCTTTTTGGCGACGAATTCCGAAATTCCACACTCGGGATGCGATGTGGCACGGAAGGAATCCCCCCGGGATTGGCGAAAATCCTTCGACGAGGAAGGCAAGAAGCGCAATTGCGACAACCGTAAGAATCCCTCCGCTCCTTCCTTTCTTCTTCTTCGTCTTCTCTCGAGAGCCATCCGACTCTTCCCCCGTCTTCCTCTTCTTGCGAATTATGCTAATTCTCGGGCCACGCCAATAACGTAATTAACGGACGGGCTCGTTTCGCGGTAGCTCTCGAGTCCGATCGAAGGGAGTCTAATCGTGATGGAAATGAAAATCCGCTCGTTAAATCGAAGAACTCGATCCTACGAAGAACGTTTCATTTCGCGAAGCCGAATAATAATTGGGGAATATGGGACGAGCGGAATCTATTGTTGCTCGCGACGACTCTCCTCGTATCTCATCGTAACGAATACTAGTAGAGTGCGTGCCATAGAATTTCTGGCTTCGTGGAGAACGAACGGTAACAATAATTTGTCACGGAGAGGACTAATCCCAACCACGGTTTCCACACCCTCGCGAGAGAAACACCGCTCTCTTTATTCCCTACGTCAACCAATAATGTACAAAGCCACTTGGCGCGAAACATCGCTATTAATAAGAGTCACCATTTTCACGAACGTTGACTAATAATTCAAAAGTGCGGGTGCGGGACCGGGAGTTACACCTTCGAGCGTAATTTTGGCCGTGACGGAAGTTTTTCGAAACAACGATATATCGATATGTTCGCTCTCGTATATTCCATTAAAGCTTCGAAAAGTAAAGAATATTTATCGTTTTCGACCGAGGTCCAAGATTTTCTATCGGCTGCGTCTGCCTGCCTGATGATATTTTTATGTCGCACATTAAGTACCAAAATATAAGAGGGAACGCGATTTCTCGTGCAATATTTAATTCATCAAAAACGCTCGGTACGAATTCTCAAACCTATTTTTATAGAAATATCACAAATTGTTGTATATGTTGTTGAGTGTGCAAAGATAAAAAAATAAATAAAGGTCGTCGTAAAATAAGAAAAAATATACATTTATCGATTAATCGATGAGAAATCGCAAGAATGTATCGTAAAAAAAGCCTTATCGTACGAATGCATCACGCAAAATAAACTCGGGTGCTACGTTTGACAAGAACGCGTGGCGCCATCACAACGAACGGCAACGAAACGAAAGTAAGATAACGCGACTCCTCCTTTATCGACGATTTCAGCTCCTATTGGGAAACGATGTGGGAGGCCGAAAGAGAACTTAACCCCCAAAGATAACGTAAACATCTTTTCAAAATCACGCATACGATGCTTCAACGTTTACGCGTTCAACTAAGAGACGTTCAAATAGTTGAGCATAAAAGAGAATAATTATGTCGATCGAGAAATCATTCCAGTGACATAATCCGAACGAACGCGTGTTCCGGTTGCATTCGGGGCGTCTGTCAACATTATTACGTCGCACTCCCGTGTCTCCTGTCGCATAGACGCATTAGACAATGCTAAAAAAATATCGTAAAAGGAGGAAGTCGCGCGTATTTGCTGCGACGTTTCCTCGAAACAATGCAAAAAAAGATATAAAAAGGGAGGCTGCTGCCGAGAAAAGAGAAAGAGGAAGAGAGAAGGAGCGAGAGACGAGCAAGATTGAACCGCGACAGGGCGTCGATCGTTCGACTCGATAGGCGATTTGATTCGTAAAAATTCATGTACTCACCTTAAGTTCGAGGCCCAGCAGGGCCTACGTCGTTCGAACCAACCAACGCTGATCACCCTCTTTGACACCGATAAGTGAAAAAACACGGTCTTCGCTCCGCTTGTCACTAATTAAAGGCCTCGCGACGGCGGCCATACTGCCGTTTGACCGAACGTCTCCGCTATGTAACGCGAGATGGCATTGATCGAGTTCGAACTGTTTAATCTTCCCGCGCTTCGATCAGCCATCTTCCTTTCAAATTTTCTCTTCGAAAAAATGACAAAACTATTATTTTCTATAAAAATCAAAAAATAATGCAAATGTCGGTTCTTCGGCGATGTAATATCCGTATTATAAAGACACAATGATCGGTCATCATGAACTTAAGACATTTGTTATTATTTTTGAATTCGTTATGCAATGAATAATATTTCACATGCTATTTTATGGTTTTACTTTCGGCACGGTTGCTGCATTTGGAATTTAAATAACATGAACATTCGAGTCCGAGAATAAAATAATCGCGACAAATGAAACTTTTCTTATCCGCATATACCTTTTTTTGTATTTATTCTGTTATTTATCAACGTATTTTATGATATAGATCCATCTTCCCCGAATCTTCTTTTGAAACTGAAAATTTACTAGACATTAAGATGGCGATAGTGTATTCGTTGTGATGGCGCTGCGATAGCCCATCGGAAAATGTTTAGCATTTGCGCTCTTGTCAGTATCGATCGAAGTATTTTGATTGAGGGACGTAGTTTGCGAAAAAATGCAGTTCGTTAAAATCAATGAAATTCGAAGATTATTAGCTCCACATCATGGAAAAAGCGTTTGTATGTTGTTTTATACAAATAAATTCAAAGAGCATAATAATTTGGTAATGATATTTTA
Source organism: Odynerus spinipes (assembly GCA_032403825.1). Taxonomy (NCBI): domain Eukaryota; kingdom Metazoa; phylum Arthropoda; class Insecta; order Hymenoptera; family Vespidae; genus Odynerus; species Odynerus spinipes. The sequence goes on from JAIFRP010004357.1 coordinate 682,883, forward strand.
GTTGAGAAAATCAAGATTCTTTGGTCGGACGGATGGAAGGCTAACCCTGCGGTAGTTATAACCGTAGCATTTATGCCCATTATGGTTGTACACGGTCTCTACGAATACTACTTTCACGATACGAGATATCACGTAAAGAAATATCAAAAGGAAATTATAAGTAAGTATTGAATCAGTTGCTTAGAGGTTATGTTTGATATTGCACAGATATATTGTCTTTGCTTATGCAATCAAGGATACATAATACACTCAAACGTGTTTTTGCGCAGTCCTTTTTTGTGCGCGATTCTCTATTCACTGCATAAAAACATTTTGTAAATGTGGTGCGAACAATATTTTTTTATAGCTATTTATGAAGTATTGGTATATTTTTTTGTGGATTTTCTATTATGCAGTCCCTGTCCCCTGCACAAAAACAAGTTTGGGTGTATATTATATGACTTTTAGATAGATATCAGATTTCGTATAACTTTCTTATGACATTTTTTAATAACCATAGTTTGACAATAGAAACTCTAGAAAGTTACATACTTTTACAAGTATTTTAGCATATCATGTATATGCTAAATATTCAAAGCACGTAATTAACGGTTGACTCTGTGAATGGTGTAATATAAAGAAACTAATAATTTCTACCAAAGGATCTTTAACTCTTGCGACATAACGATTAACATTTTTGATCTTAGAAATTATTTTTTAATGTAAAGCATACAATAAAAAAATATCAGGATAAATGGAAACTGTTATAGAGAAATAATAAATTTTGCATATGTTTATATGGCAACTTAAGATGATCGTTACTACATTCGTAAAATAATTGGTACTTTTATGAACAGTTTACAGGCCTGGCGATCCAAGGATTGCAGAAATTCAACATTATTCAATACTAGATAAGTAAATAAAATCGGAAAAGTAAAAGAACATTGTTATATTAGATTATAGAAATAATAAGGAAATAAAGTGTTTGCGTAGAGTTGATATTCTATACTTTGCTTTTGTATTTATCAATTAGCCACTTCTATTATCGAAGAACGTAGGGCAATGGTACTTTAGAAAGTACATGATAATTTGGCAATCTCTTGTTATTTCACAATCGTAAATTTAAAGGTAAAAAATGAGAAAGTCTATGTTTTCCATAACCGTATCGTATAATTAATTTCTCCGTTCTCAAACGGCAAACAATTTGGTCAAATCTATGTAACGTGTGCGACGAAGTTTGCGGCGATCTTTGATTTTTTTTATTCAGTCGTTTTCGATCTTGCTTTATAGCCCGACGTCGGGTTATATTACGAAGATATAGGGATAGTTGAGCGTTCACGCTACGTTCACTCGGCAGGAGGTAGAGTGTTTTGCAGAGGGAATATTTTGCGATGAAACGGAGCTCGGGGTAAGGTGAAAGAGCATAAATGTCTTTAGTTTGTAAGTCTCCGAGGGGAGTTTTACTTATCGGTGACTATACATACGTCACGCGATTTAAATCCCTACCACATAAAAAGTACATTTCGGTGGCACCTACGCGATACATCATTTTGTGCTCATAAACCATTAGTGTTCTTCGCTCTTAGGCAACCATTCAACCATCTTTCGAATGATCTCTATAATGCGGCATATTTATTTTTGAAACGAAAGGGAGGTAAACGAAATTTCATTCTAGATGAAATTTTGAATAGCTCGAATTAAAAGAACGTAAAAAAGGGTAGGTTGAGAAGAAAATAATCTTCGGTGTAATATTTGGTTGGGGGCAGTTACGTCTTCTCATAAATCATAATTAAAGAAACGAAATCATAAAGGAACACTAGCCATTGAACGATATTCAGACAAATACATATCACAGAGGGATTATGAAAGTATTTGGTTCTTTGATCCGGCCACGCCACGATTTTATTTTTCGTTGCCCCGAGCAAACAGGCAAAGCACGTTGGTAAACACCGGTGCGGAGTATAACGATGGTCTTTACCGGAGTCGGAACGCACGGCTCCCGACGAGCAAGTTTATGGTCCTTCAACCTTCGAAACCCTCGTGTAATTCCATCGAGGGTAGACTCGAGAGGGAGGAAGCGAAAGCGAAGGAGGGTAAGAGACCGCTTCAACGAGCCCTTGCTTCGCGTTTTGCTGTGTTTATTTATGGGGCATTCAAACCCGTCAACGTTCCGCGATTAAAAACAAAAGCGATCGAGAGGCGAACAATCTTATCCGTAAATAATTCACATAAATCGAAAGCGGGAGTTCCGAAAGGGGTGAACGTATTTATCGTAGTCAGAAAAATATACATTCCAAGCATAGCAACTTTCTTGATCGAGGGCAGATCAATTTCTCCCGAATCCCGGTTCTCCGCATTCTACATTTTTCCAATCCGTCGACGATAGAAGAAACTTCGTAACATTCTCCCGCCAGTGGTCCTGACCATTGTGTGCATGCTCGCGGATCGACGAGTTTCTGGACTCTTCGCGAGTTCCATATCTCGCATGGACGGTGACGTACGAGATGCGTTTTTTCGTGAAAGCCCGCCGACAAAGCGGAGAAAAATGATCGCTATTAATGGTCTGGGACGAGCGGACCCGCTCGTCCGACCAGCCGTCGATTTAAACAACGCAGCGAAATATCTATGGTAACTATACGAAGGGAATGGACAGTAATCGATACGTCGGCCACCCAGAACGCAATTCGTTTTTGGAGAGATTAATCTCGTAACTTTTCAGCGAGTCACGCGCCGTGAAAAAATTCGATGGCCAAATTAAAATATAAATTCGATCCACGTAGCCTTTAAATTTCCCCTTCAAAGTAGCCCATCGCTCACTATTTCTTTCATCCCCCTTTTTCCTTTTCGAGAGCACAATCTTTCATTGCGGACAGTCCACGGAAAGAAGTTTACGCGATATTCGGGGAAGTTGAGCGCGTTATTTCACTCGGATTTCACTTCACCGATTTCTTGCCGGAGTATCGCACCCTCGAGAGGGATGTGGGAGAAGAGATTGGTCAGATTCATTTCCGCGACATTAGACGGACGTGACACCGCCGTTAGCCTCTTTCGGCGGTCCCCATACTCTGACTTTGTTCGCTAGGAGAGGTTGGGCCTTCGCCTAATGATCATACTTTCCCAACTTCGATATAGTATAACGCGTATCGCGTTGCTAGTTCGCTCATAAATTTCAGACGGGAACGGTAAGACTAGACCTTAATGGAGATAAATACAGGTTTAATTGTGAAAAAAATAGACAAGGGCGGAAGGGTATCCAGTTTCGCTTAACGAGCAATAGCATTGTTACTCCCGATGACGGGCAATGTGTCTATGTAGGTGGTATGTGCGCTAAAAGATCTAAAGCTCCTACCTTTCATCGCTATTAATATCGCGGGCTGATCGAAATGAGGATAACGAGTTCGGTCGTAACAAGATCGATCAAGCTGCGATAAAATTTCTTTTTTCACTTCTATATTTTTTCCTTTCCTTTTTTTTTTTTTTTTTTTTTTTTTTTTTTTTTTTAATAACGAGGACTGAAAAAGCGGCTCGCTAGTTGGGACAAATCGAGTACATCGGCGGAAGGCTTTAGCGTTGCGAGGGTGGCTTAAACCGTACTCTCGAGCTCGCTCGTCGACCGCGCGCAGGATCGTAGGATCGTTGCCGGTGCCTCCTTGCGTGGCGTGTGTACGCGAAGCTAGATGGAGGGAAAGAAGGGGTGAGAGGAAGAGAGAGAGAGAGACAGAAGAGGGAAAGGTGGGAGAAAGCTCGGAGCACCCCTCGCTTTCGCTTCTCCTTGGCCAGTGGTTCAGTCAGCGTTTCGCACCGGCGTCGCGTCGTCATTTTCTGTGACAGCTCGACGACAGTTTCCACATTCGTGCGTACTATTACTACTACTGCTACTATTATTACTACTACGACTACTATTGTTACTACTGCTACTACTACTACTACTACGACAGTTACTACTACTGCTACCGTGACTAATACCATTACTACTATTACTACTGGTAACAATAATACATCTCTTGCCCTCGGTGTATTCCGTGTCGTGAAAACTTACGTATCTCTTCTCAAGAAGACGGTTGCGGTTAATGAAGGGAACAAGTTCGGTTCAACAGGAAAGTCGACGAGTCCGGGAAAAGGACGAACGCTCGTCGATGCTCCTTTAAAGGGAAAGCGCATCCTACGACGGTGTGTGCATTGTACGCGTGTGGGTCTGTGTGTGCGCACGCGTGCGCGCGTGCGTGTGTGTGTGCGTGTGTGCGTGTGCGCATACGGAAAGGACGAAAGAAAAAAAAAGAGTACGAAAAAAAGAAAGAGAGAGAGAGAGAGAGAGAGAGAGAGAGAGAGAGAGAGAGTAAGAAAGCTCTGACGGAGGACCTTCCACGGGTCCTTGAACGTCAGGCGTGCATGTCTCGGGCCGCGCTCAAACGTTTTTCTTCGTCCTGCTACGCTCTGTCAACGTTCCTGAGGTAAATAACAATCTTGATGTATTTTATGTAGGAAATTCTCGGGACAAACAGCAAGCACTCGAAAGACCAGGATCATCGTAGCGCATACGGTAAAGTTCGCGCTCGTACATTCAATGAATTCGATATTTCCACGAAACCGTAAAAAGTTTAGTTTTTTGATCAATCATTTTTGCAACGGTACTTAATCTTCGTATCACGTTCGTCAACTTGTTTACGTGTGTATTTACGAAGTGCCGTTAATACTCGCATCCTCTTTCCTGGCGTGTTCTTTCGAATGCTTTCTTTAAACTTGTTTACGGTAATGGTACATCGTATAAACTTGTATGTATTTAAACTTCGTAAAAGTACGAAAGCTTCTTTCGCGAAGAATCGTATCTACGTGGACGCTCGAAATAGAACAGTTGAAAAATTACCAAATCCACCACTGGATGGCTTCTCGTGATTATCGCGAGACGATGAAAGATCGTTTCTCCTAACGGCCGTGAGAAAACTCTTTCTACGGTCGTTAACGAGTTTTCGTAGCGCAATTTCACCGCGGTGGCCTAGAACTAAAACCGATGCACGTTCTTTACCGTGAAACAATCTCGTTGTCCGAGCGTGCTCGATCGTATCTTCGTTTCAATCGAATCGCCTTTGGGCGATTCGCGTAGCTGCTAATAAGAGGATCTGGAAGAACACTTTGTTCGGAACGAATTATTCTAAATAGCGATCGGACGATTCTAGCATTTTATTTTACCGCTAATACACTCTCGGTCGAACGAAATCGGCCGAAGAAGATAAAAGCTTTCGCGGTGAGTGCATCATTCAACGATTAAGAACTCTCGTCCGATGAATCCTTTTTTATCACGAGTGCAGCCTTCTTTCGCTTAGCTTTCCATCGAACACGATATAAACTCGCCGGAAACCGATTTACGAGAAAACGATTTACACTTTGCAAAAGTCACGATTCTCGTCATCCTTATCCGACCGCCGATCATAATACGTTTCCGAGTTTATCTTGTGCACTTCCCCAGTTCAAATAAGATCCTTCAAACAAGTTGAAATAACATAAACGTTCTTACGGATAGCGCGAACTCCGGCGAAAACCGTTTATTAGATATTCAAACGAGATAGGATTTATGGTCGATATCGGTGGGAAGAAAAGAAGAAATAGCTGCTCGTTCGCGTTCTCGCGATCGCTCGAACGATTACAACCATCGTCGGCTTGGACGACCTTAACTTATTTGCCGCTATCGATCCTTCGTTAATCCAATCTGTCACGTGGATTCGGATTCGCACAATTTCATACACATTTGATACAAAAGCGACGCAAGAAGGGTTAGAGGAGTGAACGGATCACGACAATAAATGGCACGTACTCAAGTTACAGAATGTTCACGTAAGCATAGATTTAAAAATAGATAAAGTTATGATAGAAAGCTGGAATAAAAATTAATAAGAGAGAAACGATGCCATAGAAAATATGTTAAATACATAAAATAAAATACAAAGAGAATTAACTGTGTATCCTGATTGGACGACGGAGAACAGAGAATTCCGTAGTTCTATCTCGGATGGAGAGAAAGCGAGAGGAAGAAAGATGGAGTGCGGTGGATCCTCCTTTAAGCTCAGCTAGAAACGAGACATCCGATCGGACTTGAAATATCCGTTCGATGGTATCCTTACGGATGTCCTGCAGGGAGGGATCGTCGTCCTGTAATTCGATCTTCTACTTACTCAGCAGTACCGACAGGAGCAGCAGCAGCAGCAGCGGCAGGATATTTCGCACCGAAGCGATAAGTTTGCAATCCGATAGTTTCTCCGTCCGTATGCTTAAGTAAAACGCGTTCGTCACCCCTTGATCGCGTTATTGCCGCTCCTGAGGAAAGAGAAATACCGTCCGGAGACTCTCTACCTACCCTTTCTATTATTCTACTGGTCGGCGACACACACACAGAGAGAGAGAGAGAGAAAGGAGGGAATTTGAATTTTCGACGACGAGGACTTACGTTCGTAGAAGTCGACGAAATTGTTCTCTTTCTCTTCCTCCCTCTCCCTCGATAAAACGAATATATTCTTGAAGCTTTCCCACGAAAGATTCTTTTTTTATTATCCTGTACCTACATACATATGCGAAGCATATTTTTACGATGATCAATACGTATACGGATTGAAAAAAGCCCTTCAAGATACAGGATGGTTCATAGGTCGCCTTCCTATTTAAAAATTGTATAGCTTATACATAAAATTGGAAAATAAGTATAGTAAAATAATTATTCCCGACTACTGACATTCCGAAAGATTTAAAAAGAAGATCCGTTTTTTCGCATCGGATAAGTTAAAATTATTAAATAGATATCGTTCGATCGGTATCACCATTAAATGGACAACTCGTAAATATAGCGAGCAAACTCAACAGAAAGAGAAAACGAAAGATTCGAGTTGGACTTGTGCCAAATTGGAATGCCATATCAGCACGTTACCTATCTACCTATAACACCGCGCTCCGTTGGAACAGCTGTTAACCCGACTTGTTGCACGGCCGAACAAATGTAGTCACGTCGAGCTTCTGTGTCTATTTAGAATGCAGTTAACTATTTATCACCCTTCAAAGAAATGAGGAGCTCGTCGGAGTCACGCGATCGATGAGGGAACGTTATGCAGGGTAACTCGCTCAACGTTTCCATCGAATACTATTTCTCGTTTCGAACACTTCGAGAATAATTATTCTTACGCTGTTACGTGTATTTACGTTCATTACGTTATACTATATGAGTTTGCTAAAAATTATTATCATGAAGCGGTAGATAAATATTTCAAGAAGATACAAGCGTTTGATTATTCACTTTATACGTACATAAATATAGGTATTTACGTTGCTTTTTGTAATTCATTCTTTTTTGCATTTTTACGTTTTGCAGTAAATATTGAAAATAAAATGATGGACGATCGACGATATCCTCCGAATTCCGATGGGAAATTTTTCATGAATCGACGAACGAGCTCTCTCGCGAATCAATGCATCGGAAGCTATACGACCGAGAATTCGAATTTAGTTTGAACTAGTTCGAACGTACGTTAACGGGCACCTGCATTATCTTAAATCTTCGAGAAAACTGAATAAAGGGTATGTCGCGTGCACGGACACCACGGTCGAACGATATCGGATAGTTCGTTGGAACGTATTCACGAAAGGTGTTACCTTTTAGTTCAGGGAAGTTCCATGAATGAAACGTTATTTTTGTTATGTCGTAACAAACGCGTTACGTTAGATACTGTTACGTTACACCGAACGCGATAACTTTTCGAAAGCTGTGCATCTCTACGAAGTTACGCTCAGTGCGATTACGAACGAAAGGGAATAATTAATTCGTGGGGAAAAGACGTTTAAACGAAGTCTCCTTTGATCCTTCGTAACGACACGTCGCGTTGGTTGCGATTCATTATAAATAGCGAACGACGGCAAAGAGGCAATGTTGAAAGGTGATAATAGGATAATAGAGCGTAGTCTAAAAAGGTATACAAGCTATTCTCATAACCGAAGTGCTTTGATCTCTGCTAGGCTGGACATTCTTTGCGTGCCTTCCGGCCTGGCTAGCGGATTTCAAGGATGCACGAGCATGCGCGCACGTCGCATACCGTGTGTGCCATGTATCGTCCATATGTATGTATGTATATTTGTAAAAGGTATAAAGCAGATTGACTCTCGTTCGTCATAAATGGTACGAGAGCGGAACGCATCCGAAGCGTGCGTACGATTTCTTATTTTCACGAACGCTCGCGATTATTTCGAGCTTAACGCGTTCGCGCGAGATACGCATAACCATCGATCAACGAATAATATTGTACGTCTATTGGGGGGACGAACGAAAATTACGTTGACGAATTGGTCGCGATCGATCTAAATAAAACTCGAATTATATTGTACTTAAAAATTATATCGCATATCGTATATACTTACAGTTTATATATAGAATATCGATTACCCTTTTGCAAACAGTGATATGAGAAACTTCTATGGCCGAATATATCGCCTATATAGGGGTCTTTTTGAAACGTTCTCGCCCCTTCGAACGCGATCTCTTCGTTAACCCTCTTTCGGAAAAATATTCTCTCTCTTCTTCTTCGTCCCTTATCTTAAGCAATTCTATCTTCCAATGCTTTCTATAATCGTATTCTTCTACTAATCGATGGAAAATTTTCAACGTAGTACTTTTATTGAAGAACACGACTATCGAATTATACCTATCTTCCACAATTAACCCGAGAAATTCCTCTCCTTTTTTTATCTTCTCTTTTATTCTCTCTTTTACATGGCACGAATTCGCAAAATCGATCGCAACTGCTAGGTCGAGTTATAAGAACGTTCGTACAATACCTCGATACATTTTTATCGCGAGTTATCGGCTCAAAAATAGCAGAAATGAAAAGAATGGGACAGAGAAAAAGGGAAAGAGATATCGGGAACTCTAAAATCACTCGTACGATATCTGGAATTATTTTCATTCTACCGGACGACACACCGCGGGAGGGCAAATTTTCGAGCGCTTTGAGATGCGAGCGTACATCGTGACGGCAAATGAATTCGTGGCTCCCGAGATTGAAGATATCGTGCTAGAAGTTTAATGACAGCGTAGCGAGTCGAGGAGATTAACGACTTCGCCCTAAATTATTGCTCCACGAATTGTCTGAAATTATGGTTATTACTCGGCGTAATTATTTTAGCAATTTACTACGAGATACCCTTCGACACTTTTTCCGTAAGCGTATCGCAATCGGAATATCGTAATAAATGATATATATATATATATATATATATATATATATATATATATATATATATTGGAAAAAGCAAATTGTAACATTGGCGGAATGATCCAATAGCTTTTTGGAAGAGTGCACTTTAACTCGCGCTAGAGAGGCAAATATTTTCATATCAGTTAATCCATAGGCGTCAAATTTCTTTTGCTACATCGAGCAACTCTCTGCCGTTGGAACGTGCTTTGTGCATAGCTTCTCGACGATCGCGCTGTACGAAGTGCACAAGTTCTCGGTTGGAGTGACAATAATTTAATAGAGTGTAACGCTCTCTATCTATCTATCTATCTACCTACATATCTATGTATCTCTCCACCCATCCATCTATCTTTCTTCTTTCCTAAATACACCCCACGAGTGACGTCCGATCCGTAATTCTCTGACTTCCTCGCTCTCAATATTTGAAACTACTTCTCGAAGTCCAATTCGCTAGACGGTATTTTCACGCTTGTCACGAACCCTTCAAATCGGCTCATTCAAGTTCCCATCAAGTGTAATGCCGTCTATTAGATGTATAGTTCACGAAAGTCCATGGAAATTGTTTAGGCCGACTTTCGAAATCGAAATTGTACGCGTTTCACGGTAGAACAGTTTGACGTATGATCGGGTGCGTGTCAAGGTCAAAGTTGAACGCGACGTTCCACGATCGAACTCTCATTCTTTTTTGTCCCTTTCATGCGTGATCCATGGTGATCTTATTATCCCGCATGCGAAAGCGAAGATCCGTTTCGCGCAACTGGGAAAAGGGAAAATCGCGCGACGTGCGCGGTCCCTTTTCATCGCTATTTCCAATCAAGAAAGGCGACCAAGCGATTCGCCTAACTAACGAGACATGCCTTTCTCCGTCCCATCTTTTCGCTCCGCGGAGGAATTCGATAAGTATTTATTTATCCCGGCTGTTCTTCGAACCACCAAAATTTCTAATAATTTGTGTACTTATTAAAGAAAAAGTTTTTAAAAACTACGTGTTCTCTCGTCGTAGCAGCATAGAGTACGTCGCTTAAAAATTTGTAAGGAGAGTACCTACTCGAGCGGCAAGAAATTTCGAACGTACGTTTTTCTTTCCGCGTATAAGATAATGCGGGATTTGGGACTGAAAAGGATGGAAGAGAACGGGAAGTAGGGCGACTTAAAATCTCGCGTGTTCAATCTATTTGCTACATGGAGGCAGAAATAGATTATCTTCTCGAATGCAAGCGAGCAACGGCGATAGAGAAGAATATCGAACACAAATGTAGAGAAAGGAAAGAGAAAGAGAAAGAGAGAGAGAGAGACTGTATGCATCGAAACATTGAAAGTCTCGAGATGATTAAATAAAAATTGTGAAAGATCCGCTCGATATATTGAGTTTGGAATACCTCGAATTCTAGTGGAATACTCGACGTATAACGCTCCTCGTATTTCGGCATTCGTAAATTTGCCGCTAACGGTAACACTTCGCGTTTTTCTTTTCGACTTTCAACAATGTATATACATTTCTGTCATTGAATATTCTTTCGAAAAGATTTTCTCCCGGCGAACAACATCTTCACCAAAAGCACTCGCTATTGGGAAATTAACTAATGCATTCCTTTCAAGTTCTCTCTTCCTCTCTCTTCCCCTCCCCCTCTTTCTTTCTTCCTTTCTCCCTCGAAGGAGAAGACATTCTCATTATTCCCTTTCCATCTTTTTCAGTGCAACGCGATCGTTATCATTTAATGATTCTACGAGCGCTATATTATTCAAGGTACCACCGAATTACTTTTTTTTACGAAAAAGAATGTACACCGCGAATACATCGCGATACAAATTAATTAATCGGAATAACGATCAAACATTCAAATAGCTGAGAATAATGTAACGACGGCTTGATTTATAGCATCGCACGACGTCACCCGTTCTATTCGAGTATCGTTTCGTAATCGATAACATATTCCTCGAGAACGAAGAGGGATACTCGATGTATTAAGCCGGTTAAAATATCGATATCTGTGTGTGTACATGTGACTGTCATTGATTCGAGTTTACGCGTTCGAGTTAGAAAAGATCGATCGAGGGAGTTTCGTCGTAGCGGTTGGATAAAACGGTTGGTCGGTGCACTTTGCCTGACTTTTAGAACCATAGGAGTTTTTGTAACTTAGAAAACGCACAATCGTCTTTCATTATTTTTCAACAAAAAACACGAAAATCAAAAATTATTAAAAACCGGGTTTTCATTTCTCTCGGACTTCACTACGAAACGTTTAAAGGAAGTTATTCCGCTAGCATTTTTTTACAGCTTCGTAGTTATCGATAATCATCGGGTCGACGATAAAAGCGATGCAGTTTTCCACCCTGTTCGGGTTAGCAGCGCGTACTGACGTTATCGACCGTGAATAGTGTTTCCTTCATAATCGCATCCAGCTAATAAATTCGTAAATCGAACACTATTAGAGATTGCAGCTTGCATCGAAGGCTGTTGATGCGCATCAACTGCGGCGGCAGATAGTCCGAGCTAACTTCGAAGCGAAATAGCATCGGCCAGAGGACAATCAGATTATGACGCCAGCAAGCAAAAGCACTCGCGCTGGAAAGTGCGGATTGAGTGTTTTAGCTCGCTAAGCTGAACACCCGGATACCGTACTAAGAGAAAAAAAAAGAAAGGGAGAGTAAGAAAAAAAGTCTCATTAAGTTTTACGTTGATAACAGGTAGATCAAATTTCAAGATAAAACAGACCGTTGGTCCGAGTTTCTCGTTAAGAGGAATAAGCAGTTGAAAATTAATGTTTTCTATTTTATTTCTCTAAAGGGACTTACCGTATAAGCAGAGCAAATAAATTTTGAAAACATCCTTACTGGAGGGAAAAATGAAATGAAAAAAATGAAAAATGAAATGAAATGAAATAAAATACACGATAAAACATTTTTATTACCATGTCATACCTTATAACATATCTAATAATATCTATATCTAAAAAGTACATTTTCAACCTTTCCAACCACCACATTTCCTTAAATCAGGGAGGAGGATCAAACACGTTCCGCTTTTTCCAGCGCGTAGTCTTGCGGGATACGGAGTTAGAACTAATCGAAGGGTTTGGCGTACCTGATGCGAAAGTTAGCTAGTCCGGCGTAAAGTTAGTAATCCAGAAGCGTAGTAGGATCGACCATGCGTTGCTTCGTAAGGAGTACGGAAAAGTGTTAAACTCGTAGCGTCCTCTCACCCCGACGTTAACGGACTACAGCGTAAAAGCATCAGCCAGGACCACGCCGTACGGTTTCAGTAATTACCTCAACGATTAAAAAGCACGAAGCGCGTTGCTAAGTAGATACAAGAACCAGATAAATATGTATGTACGTAATTTTTCGATCCAGATAATCACCGACTTCAATTTCGATTTCGATTTCGATTTCGATCTCGATCTTCAGCGACTGTAGCTTCCTCTTCCTATACGAACTGTTCCCCTTGATAAATCGTTAACGACGAGATAAAAAAGTATTTATGGATCACGTTCGCGGTATGTATAAAGTCCCCTCTCTCGCACGACCCTTTGAAGCTTCCACCTTTGAACGCGACATACGCGTGAGTCCTACGTTACTTCATTAAATTATCAAAGGATCAACTGGCAAAAAAGAATTTCTCGCATACGTACAAGTAGATCGTAGATGGTTTTAATGAAATTGCCGCATTCGTCGGATATAGCGTTCATTTTAAATTGCACTCGTTAATAATTACCGAACGTCAATAAAGTACGGGTACGTTGGTTGGATGCACTTGTCGTTTTTTTTTGTTTTCGGCGTAAAGTACGTATTTAATCATATACGAAGATCGATCGTGGGATCGAGACCGAAAAGATAAAGTAAATTTCGCGGCTCGTATCTCGACCAAAAATATAAGCCTAATCGATCCATCTTCCTCGTCTTTCAAGCTGTCAGACAAGAGCGATCATTATTTCTCGTGTTTTCATAACCCCACTCGGCTGGAGTTATCTCGAAGGATACAATGACTTCGATACGACGTCGAAGTTACCCTTTGCCTTTTTTACTCAATAGAGAAGTGTCCCTATCTCCGCAGACTTCTCTTTTTCCACACGCTCCGCAGGACTTAAGTGATAAAGACCCTTCGTGATTATTATACCGTAGGACTCAGCCGATATTGCCGGTTATAAAAGTAAAATATCTATCGCCGCGTCAATCTTACGTTAACAACTTTTAACGTTAGACCTTTGGAAAACTCTCTACGCAATTCCAAGTTCCTTTTCTTTTTTCGTACATAATACATATGTACATGTGTATGTCGACGAATTCCTATTCGGTCTATAGGTATTTTGACGATGGCAATGCCCAGAATGCCCGAGAAACGCCTACATCGACACCGATCAATCGATCATCGAAGGCCACATCAAAAGTGCAACTTAATCGTATGCGGATATGTGTGCGCATATGTATATATTTCGACGTACATATATTTCGTACACAAGGATGGGAGGGAGAAAAAGCGAGAGTGAGTTACTTAACCGTTAGAAGGATGTAAATTCTGCGGAATTTAACCTGTTGGAAATATCGATTTTATCGAGTCTGCTCCAACGAAACAGAAACGAAATAAGGAAAAACAAGACGAAGAGAAAAGAGTGAGGGAGGGAACAGGAGGAAGAGAGAAGCGTTCAGCCTACGGGAATTTCTTCTCCCTTCCCGAACATCGACATCTATTTAATCGTACGAAGCCGTTCCGACGATATTGACGTGAATTGCCATCGGCAAAAGGGTTGAGAGTTCGAGCAGCCTAGGATTAAATAGGGTGGAACGATCGCTAGGTGTCTCATAATTATATACATTCGCGAAGCCGCCTTTCTCCGAACCACATAGCATGCAAAGCTCGAGGCAACTTGCTCCGATTTAACAAACACGATAATAAATTGAGAACCGATCGTGACAAAATTATCGATTATGTTAGTGAATATTTAAAAAGGCCTTTTTATCCGAGCATACTTTGCGAGAGTTCGCTCTTAGAATTCGCAACATGTTGAGTGGCAGATATTTTGGAAAGCAGCCTAGTAAATTAATAACAAACGAACGATCGTTAATACTTAATTAAATTCCATATTCCCCGCGGCACGATTTACGTGGGCACTTGACTTTTCGCGACTGACGTTGCTTTACTATTTAACCCATGGATGCCGGAGGTACGTAAATTTTTGTGCATATGTATACCTATATATATTTACCGTTATCGAAGCAACGGTGTAATTATGTAAGCCCGTCTCTCGGCACATAGAAAGAGAGCGGTTGCGTTGTTTCGTCGTTATATGCGCGTATTTAGGAAGAATTGACAGGTAAATCCGCTCAGTATGATTAAACGCTACATTATCGAGAGGATGCCAACCTGTGACATAACGACGGAAGACCGACCCTGTCAGTTCTACGTATGGTCAAGCACTCACGATTGCATATAATATAGACATACATAAGTGTATGTATGTACATCCATTATACATAGCGACACAATTGAACGATAATTACGCGGACTGAATAGTATTTCGATTCTCGTCCCCCTATCCCTTCTATCTCCTGTTTGCTCTTAATTTTAAAACGACGAGGGCTTCGCCCATCCACTAGCCGTCTTTTTCCTTCGAACATTCTTATCGTAAAATCGACCGTCGTCTCTCCACTCGCTTTTTTCTTCCCCCTTTCAGCCTTTTTTCTTCTTTTATATATCATTAGGTATATTGTTAGACGAGTAGCAGTCGCAACGTCTTCGTTTCGTTTACAACGCGTAAGGATGTAACGAGCACGAGTCTAAAAAAGTCGGCGAGAGAAGTTCGACGTTGTTGAAATCGTCCACCTCTACGTCAATGAAGAACTCGTTAGGAGGAAGCAACGAAGCTCACTAAGCAAGGCTGCGGACCCTTTGTCCGTTATAGATTTTACAACGTTCGAACGTGCACGCTCGTTACACGATCCACGGGGCGTTCGTGAGACAGGCCGAAGAGATCGATGTCGTTGCGCCAGTAACAGCAGCAGCAACAACGTTCCATCGAAATTCATCTGTGGTGTGAGGGTAATCGATAACCACGAATGGACGTGCCAAGGCATTTCCGTGGCTTACCAGAGCAACAGGTAAGGAACCGAATGGGAGCTCGTTTTGACGAGGAGACAAGATACGCATCCGGAACGATCGGGATAAATTTATCAAAGTTCAACGTCTGTAACGTTCTGCGAAGGAGTCAGCGATGCGAAGATAAAGCGAATGGAATAGTAGAAAGAGAGAGAGAGAGAAAGTGAAGAAATGTTTTTCCAATTCGGTAAGATAAGAATCGGGCGGTCCATTATAATCGAATAAGGAATCACGGAGCGCTCGTTAGCGTTCGTCCGAGTGGCCTACCGCTGATGCAAATCCTCCTCCGCTCTTTGGAAGACCATTCGCTGCTCGTTCGCCAGAAGGACGAGGAAAGATAAGAGATAAGTGTACCTTCCTCGGTAGTTTGCACGAGGCCTTCGGCAGACGCTTGCCCGCTCGCTCGCTGCTGTTTCCCATTACCATTTGCATATCGTTCCCGAGGCTGTACTACGTAGATACCTACATACCTACTACTCTTCGTATATATAACTTACGTTAGCTTTCCGAGTGCCTTTTCTGAAAACTAGCCAATCTCGGGCTTATCTACCGATTTTTTTTTTATCGAGGTTCAAACTACGCGGAGATCGGATCAAAATTTCGACACTTTTTTCGTCGGAGATCTTACGGACTTCGGATTCAGATTTCGTACGAATGATTTCGAACGTTAGTTAGTTTTTTTAATTCAATTATAAATCTTTCGTTCTCTCGCTGAAGTTATTGTGCCCGGAGGAAGAAACGCTCGGAATCGTGACGGGTCTATTTAATCCTGTTGGGGGATAACATTTAACTGGCCCTGCTAAATCCTCGTCCAACTGAAGCGAGGCACGCGATAGCAAGGAATTATAAATTTCGAAGACACAGATTACTCTCTGAATTTCGTAGCGGGAAAAAGTACAAAATTAGTAGATATATATTAGGAAGTATTTTTGTATTTAAGTTTAAAAAACATTGAACAATTTATTGCTACGTAATATCATGAATTCGCGATACATTTAACTCGTCGAAATTATTAAATTGGAACTAATTCGGTGGAAAACTTATATAGATTATTGATCGATATTCTCCAACTAATCGAAAAGTTATATTTTTGAATGGCTAAGAAAGTCCGACGTATTTTATTATTTACATCTACGCGTGAATTATTGTTTGTAAAATGCCTAACGGGTGTACTAAAATTCTAATAAAAAAAAAAAGGAAACACGCCAATCAAAGTAATGTACTTGCGACGCTATGGAAACGTCCCCTTTATTGAAGCCATTCGAGACAGTATTTTTCTTCTCCCTTTTTATATACCATAAATTCGCACTAGCCTGTGAGGCCATTTTTTCGCGAACCCTTGGTCGCGTTGATCATCCGGGAATGACTCTGGGGAGAAGCCAGAAGGACGTAGAAAAATGATCTCCAAAAGAAAACGAATTTTCCTGGCTGATTACGTTTCTGGGTCGTCGATTCGTCGATCGGCCGTTCGCAAATCTCGTCTAACGATGTTACCATATGGTAACGGGAATACACGCTGGCACATATGTATGCACGAGCAAAGAATTTTTGCATACGGTTCGAGCCTGGCTTAATTTGATGGTCCGAAGGTTCGTTCGAACGCCAATTAAATTGTCGGAACTAATAATACAAACGTTTCTTTTGTAATTATTAAACTCGCTCATTTTTCACACATTTCTCTTATCAGGCATAGCCATGTAAGATACATTTATTTTCACCCGCGTAACGTGGGTTTAAACGGTACGACGATAATCGCAGCTTCTCTCAACTTGTTAATATTTAATTACTGTTCCCCTTAACGCGCTGTCACGTCTCACACGGGTATACCTTCGCGAGGAACTTACACCGCGAGACGAATGTTAGGGTCGGCCTGTTTTGGTCCCGCAATCTACGCCGTATTTACCATGGTCGGCCACGAAATCGGTAGTAGGGATAATTATTAATGGTATTAGTTAAACCGATGATCCCAAACAGTGGATAAAATCCTATATAAGTAAAATTCCGATGGATTTAATACTTATTTAACTCTGTCCACGTAAAAATGTACGCGCAGCGGTTTATTCGTGATCACCAAGTACTCAAATGTGGATTGGTCGCGCGACAGCCATGTGCCGCTCGGATGACAACGGCGCGCTTATCATCCACGCGGTGTCACTCTCAGGCAGGTGTTGTGTCGGTCGCGTGCCTGCAGTGTGACTATGCAAGATCATTCTTAATATCATAAATTAGTAGGACTGCCTGTAAAATATCACGAATTCGAGTTAACGTGACATATGAATTCCTTACTCGTATAGTATCTGTAGCGAAAAAAGAGGAATTTTTTGAAAAAGTAAAATTTGATGGACAGAAAATATTGAGATGTCACAGCACTCATAATTTTTTCCTTTCAAATGTATCACTCACGATTGTTAATAATGTGTTATACGAAAATTCGATATTTCGTTACGATCTCGCGCGACCGAGATGTTTTAATTATTTCGAGCTGTCAGCGACACGTTTTTCGATACACGCCGCGTTGCATTTCGTCGAGGAAGGACACGGCAAGAAGAGGAGATGGCAAAATTTAATCAGCGGTTCAATTTATGAGTACACGCGCCGAGTCATAATCGAGTCACGTTTTCCCGACGCTCGATATCGAACGACCTTGGTAGAATCATGTAACGTTTCTTCGGTCAAATTGTTTAAACGCGGATGAAATCTCATTTCGATCTTAATCGTTCTTTAGTAAGCTACCTTCGCTTGAATTTATCCATGTTTTCTTGACACTGCTTGTGTCATATCTTCCTTCTCTCTTTTTTCAACTAAAAAGACGATAAATGTTGTATTCTCTTTCCTCTATTCTTACTCTCTTCTCATACCGTCATCAGAAACTTCTCGTCGGCTTATATGAGCGAACCGTCTGTCTTCAAACAATAAAATTCAATAAAACTCTCGCTACGACAACCTAAACACACCGTACAAAATTCCTCCCTTCTTCTTCTTCTTCTTNNNNTCCTTCTCTTCGAAGTCGCGCCGACGGTGTCCTTTTTCTTATATCAAATTTCCGAAGCGCTCTTCGAGAGGAAGAGCCAACGCCCCCTCAGCTGCGATTAGATCTTGCACGAGTGAATTTTCAAAGTTTAAGAGCTCCATCCACCTTGTTTATGCTCCATTTTTGAGATCAACGAGATACTTCAGGCTCTTTTTAAACTTCTTCCTTCTCGTTTCAAAGATCGTTTCCAGAACGAAAGATCGACGATCTTTCCAAGATCTTCGCGATCTTCCTCTTCATTTTTCAAACTCTTAACGATCTTCTCTCGCCCCTTCGTAATCTGCGCGAGCGAAAGATAATTGCTTAACGTATCTCGTTAAGCGTCCCAAAAGTTGCAAAGGTGCGCAGAGCTCGTGTAATATTAGTTTACCGATCGGAGGTTTAAAGTGAATCAGCGAAGATGATGATGAAAAAGAGGTAGAAGGGAGACAAGTTATGAGCGAAATCATAGCGATAAAACGAAACGTAGTCGGGTACAAAGGGGACGAAGTGTCCTAGCAAGCGAAATGGCCCGAAGGGGACTGTAACAGGCCCAAGGCTTACGCGAAGACGAGATTAAATTTGTTTAGGAACACTTTGGTACGGACGTTTACCGTGTTTAAGCAAACGCATGCCCTCGACTTACTCACTCCGACTGCTTTCAAGACGTCGACGAAATAACTTCCTGGCCTTCTTTTCGACTTTTTTTCCTTCCTTTCTTTTCCACCGAGAGAAGGATGAAACGAAGCTTTTACCTCCCTCGGAATCGTAAGGGTCGATCGTTGAATTTGTCGGGAGTCTCTCTTTGCGATTCCACGCTTCGTTTACCGAAATGAAATGAGAGGTAACGATTAGCTCTCTCGACGCGATGCCCAAGGAAAGTAATCGAAATTAACGCTTCGTAGAAATTCGACGTGAATTTCCACATCTTCTTTGTTCTCTCGGAGGAACATAGATTACCAAAACGTAAATCTTTCTATTGTAATAAAAAGCCGGATCAATTAGAGCATTTTTATCTTCGGTTCTCGAAAAATATCCTTCGCCGAATAATACAATTATTTTCGCGAAGAAAATTGCTCTAATGGTGACGAAACGAGACAATCGAGAAAACTACGAGTATCCCCCTGTCTTGAATACTCTGAACGCTGTTTTTCCAACGCTTTCCAACAGATATAATCATGACCACAGCGTACCATAATTAGCAGCCGACGAGGTATAAACTCATCTCACCAGAGTGTAGGGAATACCTGCGGAACGCAGCCATTTTCCTTCTAAAACAAAGTTCTTAATTAGCGCGTTCCACGCGAGAGTGACGCCTACATTTCATCGAGTAGAAACGTAGGTGTACACGTACAACACAAGCAGAAACGATGGCACCTCGCTCTTCGCGAAATTAGTTTGCGCTGGAAAATAGCCTCGCGTACCAAATCTTTCATAAACGACGACATTTCGACTTGTCGCTAACACGGAGCGCATATTTGCGATCGTTCCGGCATGTCCTTCTTCGGCTTTTCCTTCTTTCCTTGTTTTACGTCGTCGTACGATTTCCACATCGGACTCGCATCGTTGATTACGACCCATAAAGAACTTCAGTGGTTTGAATAATCCAATGACTGTACTTCGATTTATCTCGTCCGATCCCACGCACATTATTACCAGTAAATATCAGATTGTTTTCATCATCCATCGTAGTTACGAGGGAAACGAATATGATCGGTTCGACGATTTTATACGATTTTCCATAGGCAACGATCACCCGTTAAATATTTATACCAAGACATTTCTCATACTTTTTCAAGCATCAATCGACATAAAACGATAATAACGCGCTAGATGGAATATATTTCAGTCACCTAACATCGCAGAAGAAGTAGGTGCCATTTTAACGATATCACTTTTTTTATTATAAAAGAAAAAAGACCGATGGTGTTTATTGGTTATCGATGAATCGAATCACGGGATTTCTATACATATAAAGTGCACACATTACTTAAAACAAATTGGAATTTTCGAATGAGTCGCCAGATTAACCGAACACTCGTAATGCCAAAATATTACTGCCTCTATACATTTTCTCTGTAAGGTAGATTATAGGTATGCCATTCCCCGGGTATAATGAATCGTTTTGGTGCGATACACGCTATATAATATGATCGTTACCTAAATGCTCATTAAAGTGAGTGCCATACCAAATACGTCTTATAATTGAAATGAAATACCACGTTCATATAGCGATGGAATGCCACTTAAGTCAAACGTATGGTAGGAGAAATCTGTGTATTCGTAAGGAGTACATTTCTCCATAATGAAAAGTAAGGCAGTCTCTCTGCAGTTGTGTCAGAGAAGAAGAAGAAGAAAAAGATAATCGATAGTTCAGAGAACTATCGAATAATAGAGAAGAAGCGAGTTTCTCGCCAAGCGAATCGCGAGACGGGTTATAATTGTAAAGGACGCTATTATTATGCGCTCTTTCGTGGTAAGATGATGCATTCGAAAAAGAGAGTTTCAAAAACCAATAGCAAAGGGACCGACGATCTCAGCTATCGCCATTGTCACGACGTATCCTTCGCGTCACGAAGAGAAACAGAGAATGAAATACGCACACCGTTGGCGGAGCTGTAATGGATTCCATTATTTCTCGCTTTATAGGGAGTAGGTCGCATCTGTGAACTCCTCACTCTAAAATGGACTAACCGCAATCTATCTTTGGAAAATGTCTGGGACACCTTCGGAAACGTCAGCTTTGCATCCTCGAATTCAATAATAGTACACATCTATTTTACGAATTGTATCTGATTAAATTCAGTTACATTCAAAGCGTGTTTATCGGACGTAACAATCGTTTAGTATTAACATACGTTATATGTATATTTACGATTCCTTAAAATCACAATATTGTACCTTCGTTATCATGAATGACCAGAAGCATTTGCTAATCCGATCGAGCACGTTGCACGTTGAGCAGGATAACGAAGCTCTCAACGAAATATCGCAGATGGTTTTGCTCGTCTCGGTGGAATTGTTAATTAACGCGAACCACGCCCGTAATCGAGCGCGTTAAAGTGTTATTACGGTACGTTAACGGGGCTTCTGTTTTCCCAACATTCTAATAATTTCACTTTCCAGAGGACTACGTCGAATGATCGTTAATAATCTTCAATTTGGAAAACTTGCATTTTATAAGGGAGCAACAATCTCGCGACTCGACGAAAGCCATCAGCGGTCTCGAGACTTTTAAATAAAACATACATAGAGCGAAAGTTAAACGCTCAATGCTTTTTTCGAGCGAAATAAAAAGAGAGAACTAGAAATAGCGAGCGAGCGAGAGAGAGAGAGGGAGAGGGAGAGAGAGAGAGGGAGCGTAGGGAAGGAACGAAAGAACGCACAGAGTCGCTCGCAATATTAAATTCCAGAAATACCGTCGACCGAAATCCTTCGGCGGCTAATTAAAAATAATTTAGCGATCCAATTGTGAAATTATTAGAGCGAGGCCTTCTACAAAATGAAAAGAGCAATCGAAACGACCCGTTCCTCGTAGAAGGGCCGACCTTCTTTCGCTATTTAGCACATCTTGCGGTACGTTAAGGCTCTCCCCGAAGGAAAGGATCCTTCAATCTTCTCGATTCGCTTGTCTCGAAAGAAGACTCTCTTTTTCTCTCCGCGTCTCTCGACGTATCTCTCAAGATATGTCTCAAAGAGCGGAACCGCTGTCGAATGTTCCGAACGAAATCGAATCGTATATATAATAACTCGATCTTCAAAGTCGAGAGGACTTAGTGGTAAAGGGTCTATCGTTTGTTCCATGCCCTCGACAGCTGGAGGCGTGCCGCCGACTTCTTTGCTGCGTGGAGAGGGCGTGCAGAAGCAGAAATACGATCGACGAGGCTGAGCAAAGGATCAATCGTGGTCGGCGTGGCGCACAAGCGGGCCCCGAACTGGAGGGGCCTTCCGGCGCGGAGGATGGCATCCTTCCCATCACCGTTAGCCCCAGTCCTGCCTCGACCTCCTCGCAAGAGGACGCTTGCAAGCCACCGCCACGCAACTGCTATCGTCTTGTCATGCTCGGTAGCGCGAGGGTCGGCAAGACCGCCATTGTAGCACGGTAATCCTATTTCTTCTAATTATCTTTCGGTATCTCTATCCTCTTACTTTTTTTTTGTTTATATCATTACATCGCACGATTTGTTTTTTTATCGGTATAATATTCCAAAATCCAGCTATAAATATACGTGAGAAAGTTAACATTACTATGTCAATTATCTTTTGTAAAAGAAACGTTGGAACGTTTTCACTTTGCAGTATGATCAAAGCCACAGCGACATTTTTATTCGGAACGAGACAAGTCGGATTAAACGATCTCGAAACGTTTTCGTTTACGCGTTAAAAAAAGCTCATTACACTCGAGGATAATCGCCATCGCTAGTGTCGTTTGCGGTAACGGAAAAACGAAAGAGAGAGAGAAATAAAGATAGAGAATAGAAAAAAGCCTCTGGGCTTTACAAAAAGCGTAATTGTAGCGTTATGTTCTCGTTGTCCGATATGAAGGAAAGGAAAGACACGAACAATGCTATCGGCATCGCGATCTAACGACTTTCATTAAACTTCTCGGCATCGCGGAGTCGGATTCATTTCCAACGCAAAGATTTATGCGAAATGATCTACGAATCCGCGAATTTACGTGGAAAGCAATATTTATATGGAAAAGGATAAAAAATGGTGGATGAAAAAAGATTCATTACGAATGTTGTAATTTTTTAAATACACTTTATTTTTAAACCAGAAATGTCTAAACTTAATAATACAAATACATAGTATTGGAATGGAAAAGTTAGAATGAAAGGGGTCTCCTTCATCCTTTGGGAGAAGCGTAGATCCAACCGGATCTATAGAAATAGTTGCTTGCGCGTCCGTAAGTGCTATTACTCCTTTATTCATACTTTCATTCGAAGTAGTAATAGTTCCCGCGAATTCTTTTCAAGCAGACCTCTTGTCACCTGGCACGGCACCTGGTTCTTCGCGATCGGTTATTGAAATGAAAGACAGAGAGCGTCGTTGTGTATCCACTCATAACGCGAGAAGGATACTATTCCATTAATCCATCGCGTTTATCGATGCAAATTATATTCCATCGTGAATTGTGTCGCACTTTCTTTATTGCCATATTATCGCACAAACACAAAGAGCAATGCATACGTTTCATGCATACAAATTGCGTCCGGCATTATTATAGTCGTCGAAACTGGTTAATATAAACATATCTTATCGATAAACAGTAGGAAGACAGAGAGAGAGAGAGCCGTTGCTATTCCAATTGACGTACACATATTCCACTAAATACATTCTAAAGGGTTAGAACGTGATTATAAGCGTATAAGCTATACGAGAAACTAGAAACGAGAGGTATTTAGAATATTCGAAGCGAGTCTAGCCAATTTCGTATTTGGCAAGGCTGTTCATTTCCGCCTTCGCGACAATTCGTTACGTCAAATTGACAAACCACGACCCGGTCGAGCTCTCGCGAATTTCCCTAATTTCAGCGTAATTACGCGACTCGTTTTATATACACGTACGAGTAACGAGACAACCCTATAACGTTCGCTATCATAATGCGTCTTTTTTTTTCTTTTTTAAATGAACGCGTTTCCTGCCTTGGCGGGTTGGCAAATTAACGAGATTGACGCACCCTGTCCGACGCAACCTCCATTACGAAGTTACTGCTTTTAATTCTATAACGTTTTTCCAATTCTATTCACTGCAAGAATTTATTAATTATAAGACTTTAATAGATCCATGCTCGTTAATGTGTGTCGTATAAATTTTTCAATATTTTTATCACATTTCAGATTTTTATCCAATAAATTCGAGGAGAGTTATACCCCTACCATCGAAGATTTCCACAGAAAACTTTACAGAATCAGGGGCGAGGTGCACCAGCTTGATCTCTTGGACACCAGCGGAAACCATCCCTTTCCTGCCATGCGACGATTATCCTTCCTAACCGGTAAGTCCGAGTCGTAGCACGAAAAGCGGCGATAAAGTATCACCTTTTGTTCTCCACTTACGACGACGTTCCCACAATTCCACGATCCAAAGGAAAGCGAATTTCGAACTAAAGCCGGCACGTTACCTCGAGATAATAGGTGGCTCGACTTAACGACAATATCGCAATGATCCGCGAGAGCACCGTTTCCAGCGAGAAATTCAAATTTTCATAGGATTAGCCGAGATTACCGATAAAAACAGGAATTAACTCATCGCGCCAGAATCTACGATGTTTTGCATACTAACGTGACCATCTTCCGATAAACGAAAGCTCCTCGTCGCGTCTCGAGATCCTTGGACCCTTTGCTCGTACCTTCTCGTCATACCAAATCCGCGCAAAAATCAATTAAGAATTTCGTTTAGCTCCGCCGTCGGAGTAAAAATTCAGGAAGTTCTTTTTCGTCTTCACCTTTTTCGCTCACATCGGTTGGTGGCAGTGAAAAGCTTTATTCCGCGAATAAAAGTCCTAAGGAAACGTTAAATAGTATTTCAACGCCATTCTTCATTCCCTGTTAACGTTTACATTCGCGCCTCGTTGCGCGTCATCGGATGCGAACTTGTTAAGCGAGATTCCATAACGTATACGACCTAGCTTGTAAGCTTGTAAGCTTGTAAGCTTACTTGTTTACGCTACGCTACGAAGCATTAATATTATTTTGTCGATATACATATATGTATATACACACACAAAATCGAGTAAGATGGGCAATAGGACGCGATGTTCCGATGAGCAGAAAACATGAACATGTTTTACGGTAACCTTCTAGGTGATCTTCGTATAAAATCTTTCAATGATACGACATCCGGTATATTGACGAGGTATGGCCTCGTAAAACGCGATATTCCTCCCGTTATAAAATTATGGAATGGATACGGAAAGATCTCCGCCTTGATCGGACGTATATCCCACTTGTAGAGTGCGTGTTCAGGTATATATACACGCTCGCGCGAGCTACACGAGCTTTCATACGAACGCGAAGGCAGGCGGAGCAGTTTCGAAGCGTATTCGGTCGTCCTAGATTTTATGGTGGAGCTTGCAGTCGCAATATCGTCGCGTGTACGTCGATTTTCGAAATATCTAGGAAGATTCTACAAAACAGTTCCACGAACGGCGCCGTTATTCGAATGTTTCCCCGTAGTCCACGGCGGATATGAGATCCGAAGGATCGCTGGGAAGAGTAGAGGCAATGTTCCCTGCGTGCATCATTCGTGCTTGTATTCTCGCGCTCGCATACGTCATCCGAATTTCTCGAATCTTTCGGATCTGTCGGAAAAATGAATGAAACCCGATAAAGGATTTGAGCGTTGGGAAGAGAATAGTAAGAAAAGGCGGAAGTTCCGCTCTCGAATCGTCGAAGATTCTTCAAAAGTTTCCACTAAACTTGGACGGATGGACAGTAGGGGCGCGTATAAGCGATGAGAGCAACAGTATTATCCGCTTTCCTGCCTCCTTTTCCATTTTCTCGACATTTTTTATTTTTATCTCTGGGAAATCCTTACGAACCGACTTTCTTTCCGTACTTCAAACGCGGTGCCATTCATCCTACCGACTTTCGACCATCTCGGATAGTTGCTACTAACGTCGCTCGATTAAAGGATTCGATGACTCGATGAGAAGATACCGATAAAATTTTTTTACAATAGCTTGTTGGATGCTCATTACATTTTACTAATTACTTCAATTCACTTGGTGTGTCGTAAACGAATCGCGAGCGAAGATCGTTTGTTTCATTTCCACCGTGTGTCTCCTTCCTTCGATACTTAAACCTTTACGGTTTTTCTGTCGTAGCGTGAGTCCTTGCACGTAGAGAAACGTTAAACTTCTTTTCGCAGCACTTGATCTCGTTCTTTATCATCGAATACTTCTAGAACGAACAAAACATATTTGTCGCGGATATTTTATCTTCTTTTTAACGTTTATTACGTCGTAAAATGAAAATAACCTTACTCCGAAGGTCCTTACTTTTCCTCTTTATCTTTTTGATATATTACAATCTTACTTGACCTCTTTTTTCTTCGTTCTACCATTTAACCAATCCGAATTGAGTATTAGGCAACATCGTAATTCATTTAGATCAAAATACAAAATATTTAAACACTCGTCGCTTGGCTCGCACAGCGAACGTATCGATATCGGGAAACCCGTTCGGTAAATCGATTGCCCTGCCTTCGTATTCCGTTTTTAGCAACTCGATATATTACGAGAAAACGTTAGAACACATTGTTGAGACCATTGTAAATGTACAACGATACTTGTGGTACGTACAAATGGGAAGGGGTGCGAGTACGTGAAAGAATGACGAGCATTGTTCGAAATAAATCGTACGATGTAATTTGAAAAAGAATTCTCGGAACGTGGTATTGAATTTTTTGCAAATTATTCGAGAGTACGATAATTATCCCGTTATTATGTACGAAATGCTCGTCGATCATCGGCGAAATTGCAATCGAACGATCGCCCGAGTAAAAACGCTTCTAGGGGCGACTAAACGCCTCCCTCGTTCGTCGCCTCTTTTTTCTCCTCCAATTGTATCATAAAATTGCATCGTATCATGCTTGATCCGCGTGACTGACCACGTAAGACCGAGTACACTAACGCGTGCACGCGTATCGATCATCCGGGCTTGGGCAATGGAAAATGGTAGGTGTAGCATAGACGATCACGTGTATGGTACACCCGGCATGACAACCACGTGATGTTCCACACGTCACTCCGATGAATTATCAAATTTGCGTGCGTGATCGGCCTAGAAATCAGAGAAAACGTTGTTCCCCTCGACTGCGCGAATTTTATACCGTTACGAACGGACCCGCCAACCGCTTTGACTTTTTTTTCCCCTCGGTGAAATTAATCGAGTCGCGCGAGGTCGAGGTCTCTCGTCTAGGTCGATCGTAACGAGAAAGTCGAAAAGAATATTTTGCGGGCTTAGTCTGGATCGATCTCATTTCCGATGTATTTTGCCTCTCTTTCTCTTTCTTTGTCAAAGGTTCTACGGTCTTCGAAGGTCGTTATTTTTCGAAATTCTCTCTCGAAAGAGAAAAAAGAGAAAAAAACGAAACGAACGACCATCGATATTCCGCGAGAGTACGGCGATACCGTACAACGCGATAATCCATAGAACGGCTCGTAGTGGTTATACTTGAAAACCGATTGTACTGTGAAAGTTCGTAGGTACCTGCCCGTAAAAGTCGGAGGGTCAGCTTTACGAAAGATGCGGGAGAAAGCGCGAGCGACATTTCATGGGTAAGCTGAGCCGAATACTAAAACGCGAACTCGCGTAAATAAATTCGTACGTATGTATCAACGTACGTAATCGTCCGTTCGTTCTATAAATAAAAAAGGTACCGCATTTACGTTCACGCAATGTATACGCGTATATATTATGAAAACCGCGGGAGACGTCGAGGAGAAGTCGCAATTGGAGTAGTATGGGACTTCGAGCGCGATGTCCGGACAAGGAGGAATCTCGATCGTACGGCAACCTCGCCATCCTTTTCTTTCGGGAGCATAATGAATATACATGTGTGTATATATATAAGTGTATAGTGACAGCCGTCCAATGTGTCCGGTGCACAGCACGCATACGTTTCCGTCTGCACGCGAACGCTGGAACGGTGACCCCGATTCAAAAACAATGAACACTACGCGAGAAAAGGGAATTCCTTTTCCGAATCGGAAGGCGCGCTTCGCGATATAATACTCGGTGCATACATCATCGTCCGGGACAATGAGAAAGAGGAACGTAGGAAGAAGAGACGAACGGGTGTAGGTAGCGAGCTTTCTCGGAAATAAAACATTCCACCGACCACGTTGTAACGGAGGGACGAATGTTCCAGGTGAGAAAGAGAGAGAAACGAACGGGTGGAAAAGAGAAAAAAACTACGAAGGGATTTGTTAGGTAAAAAGGCAAAAAGGAGGACATCTTTCGCCAGAGATCAACTTTTTTGGTGTTTGTTGATAAGGATCGATAAAATCGCTTCCCAATTCCTTACGCAGATGTAAGCACACGTTAGCGGAGTGATCATCGTTCGTAAAGAATTTTTAACGACAATTGTATTTTCGATGACCTCACCTCGTTTCCCAAGTGTGATTTAAGCGTATGCTAAGTAATTCGCCGCGTGAAGTATAGTCCAAGTAATAGTCTAACCATATTCGCCGTATCTACTTTCCACATCGGACGAAGTAGAAACGACCGATCATATCCAGCCCGCTAGCTCGAGCGCAGTGGAAACGGTAGGTTTCAGTCAGCCCTGGGTGTGCGCAACGATCGATATTGTTTGGAATTACATCGTATAATCGTACACTTTTTCGTTAGGGGGAATAAAATTTACGTCATTCTGTGGCGCTCGCGAACTCAACGACGCACGGACGTTTAAGGAAATTTGCAGGCAAAACTCGTTTTTACGAAACCTATTTTCTTCATCGAAAGAAATTCAGCGGTAAAAAGAATCTGCAAACAAAGAAGGTAAAGTGGAAGGAAAGCAAGAACGACGCTGGATGTGTCGTAATCCAAAAGAAAATAGCGTGCGTCTAGGTTTTGCTTGGGACAACGTGAAAGCTCATAAAAAAAAAGAATAAAAGAAAGGAAAAGCGTCCTTAAGACAAAAAAATATTTCGCGATTCTCTCAACCTCGACTAAAGCAAAAAATACCGAAGAAAAATAATACGAGGGACTTTTAACGAACGGAAATGCGATGATTAACGACGTTGACCGTGGAAC